>CM050526.1:42592218-42902218 GCA_027563665.1 Antrozous pallidus
GCAGGCTGCTGTAGAGGCCTCCATCCCCCTTGAGGGCTGCCAAGAACCGGGGGGCAGGAGGGTGGTCAGACTCTGCCCGCCAGGCCCCCTTCCCCCACAGTGGGCCTGGGTCCCCGGGAAAGACTCGAGAAGGGCTGAGGCAACTCTGCCCCCTGGCCCCCCAACCCGGGGCCCACAGGCACAGGGACGGCCAAGATGAGGTCTGGATCGGGTGGGGGAGTGCGGGGTGCAAGCTGTGGAGAAGGCCGGGGGGGGGGGGGAGATACTGACTCATGTGCCTCCTCACCCAGAGTCCAGCACTGTCTCCACCCCCTGACCCCTCCCCGTCCCCCAGCAATTAATCAAGGCAGAGAAGGAGACAAGACTGCTCAGTCCCAGGCTCAGCTGTAGCAAGAGTCCTGGAGCTGGGCTATGGGCCACTAATTAGGGGACATAATTAAGTACTTGTTCCCCAGAAGTCCAGGGCAGGAGGCTAATTGCAGCCACTTGGGGGAGTCATTAGCCCTAGGGGGGACAATTAGCTTGATGAGTCTGGATGCTCCAGTTTGTCAAAGCCTCCATTTCTCAAGTGGCTCTGGGAAAAGGACCTCCCCCACCCCTTCCCTCACCCCGACTCTCCCATCCTTCCACCCAGAGCCGAGGCTCTCGCGCCACATGTGGCTCTTTGGCCCCTTGAGTGTGGCTCTTCCACAAAACACCACGGCCTGGGCAAGTCTTATTTTGAAGAAGTGGCATTAGGAGTTTAGGTTTAAAAAATTGGGCTCTCAAAAGAAATTTCAATCGTTGTACTGTTGCTATTTGGCTCTGTGGACTAATGAGTTTGCCGACCACTGACCAGAGGCACGGGGAGCCAGCCCCTCTGGCAGTCCTTCCCAGAGTCTAATCTTCATCCCCCGCAGTGGCCCTGCCTCAGTCCCCGGCCCGGCCCTGCGGCTCACCCTGGCCCGCGGCCGTCTGCGTGTGCGGCTGCTGGTCATGCAGGCTCTGGCTGTCCACAGAGATGCCGCTGTCACTGTGGAGCTTCTCTCCCTCGGGCGGGGGTGTCTGGTTCACCGGCCGGCTGTTGGCTCCTTGCTTGTTCTGCTTGCAGCTGTTCCACCTGGAGCCAGAGGACAGGCCCAGCCTCAGCGGGAGTGTGGGGGGGGACCTCCCTCACCCCGACTCTCCCTTCCATCCTGGCCATGTGGCTAAGGCATCTGATGTGTGAGCCAGGGACGCAGGGGGTGCCCAACTATCACCCCCACCACGGTGCCTAAGGTTCCCCTGTCTGCACAGCGGCCTGGCCGACCCGGAAAGCGTGGTGCGGGCAGCGGGCCGCCCAGGGCGTGGTGCACACTGTGAGGGTTCGATAAATGTTCCTGGAGTGAGGGACGCAGAGATAAATGACTTCCCAGCATTCCACTTTCCCAATCTCCTCTCGCAAAGTGCTCGCACCTGTGTGCAGGCACATGCCGTACAGGGACTTCCTCTGCTGGCGGAAGCACTAAGGAAGAGGGGCAGACAGACCAAAGGCCCACAACAGCAGACGGGTTAAGTAAGTCACGGCCCATCCACAGCACTGAGCGGTGGCTAGAAAGGGTCAGATGATCTGTGTGTCCCAAGGGAAAGCCGGCCTGAGGGAGATGGGTGCAAAAGTAAGTTGTAGAATATATGCTAAAGTGTGGTGCCAGCGATGCTGAGATAGATAGATATATATATACCTGCACGTGCATCCAAAACGTTTTATGTGCGTGTGTTTATAACTGCCCAGAACATGGTTGGAAAGCACTCAAACAGATTCCGATGCTGAGAGGGGTAGGATTTGGGGAGATAAAAGGCAGCTTTTGCTTTTGGCTTTACAAGACATTACTCTTGTTTGCATTTCCCCAAACAGGCCGGATTACTTTGATGTCTTGTTTCTTTGTGGGGATGAAAATGCACTAAAACATTTAAAATGCTTTCTGGGAGCCTGGGTTTCTGGATGTGGAGGCCACAGCCTCCCGAGTATGACCCGGGAAGGGGGGACGCACGCAGTGCAGGTGCCTGGGCGGGTCGGGGGGTTCAGGGAATGAGGACAGAGGCGGCTGGGAGAGCACGCCTTCTGTGTGCAGCTCCTTTCGGGCTGAGTGAGAAAGGGAAGAGCGGGGCAGTGGGCAGTGCTGAGCCCAGGAAGGACAGGGACAGCCCCCTCCCCGCCCGCTGACTGCCATGCCCTCCCCGCCCGCTGACCGCCATGCCCTCCCTGCCCGCTGACCGCCATGCCCTCCCCGCCCGCTGACCGCCATGCCCTCCCTGCCCGCTGACCGCCATGCCCTCCCCGCCCGCTGACCACCATGCCCGGGAGAGGAGCAGCTGACGGTGAGTGAGGATGGGCTGGCTTCGGGGCTGAGTTAAAAGGGTGTGCGCCTTTTCAGGTCAAGGTCACACACAGCAAAGCCCTCCTTGAGAGCAAAGGTCTCTTTCTCTGTCCCTCCCCCTCACCTCTTGAAGGCGATGTAGGCCACCAGGCCCACCACCACAGCGGCCAGGATGGAGCAGTAGACGGGGATGAGGTTGTCATTGGAGCCTCGGGTCACCACGGGCTGGGAGCTGCCCATCACCGTCGTCACCGCCTCTGCCACTGTGCTGGCCACGAGGTCTTGGTCTGGAGGTCCCTCGGGCTCCTGGGTGCCGGGGGCGGTGCTGTCGGAGCCCTCTGGGGGCGTGGCCCGTGTGGTCCAGCGGCCGGGGATCTCTGGAGGGACGGTGACAGGATTGAGCGCCCATTCCCCTCAGCCCCTCCCTTTGTAATCTGAGTCCAGGGTCCCCAGCCAGCGGCTCAGGTGCCAGCTCTTACCCAAATGGGTGGCGAGCAAGAGCCTGGGAGTCAGGAGACCCAGGTCCCCTCCATTGCCCCGTCCACAGAATGGGGATATTAAGAGAGGTGGTCTCTAAGCTCCCTTTCATCCGGAGGTGGCTGAGGTTCTAGATATCAATTCTGCCTCCCCTGGGGCCCAGAGCCTGGCACACAGAAGGGAGAGTCAGCCCCAGGGAGGCTCCAGCTGGGGTCGCTCTGGGAAATGTAACTGCTCTGGGCCTAGGTTGCCCCAATGGCCCCAGTCACCCCTGTCCTAAGGAAGGATGAGGGTACTCGGGTACTGCCCCCTCCTCACCCAGAACTGGCACTCAGCCTCCTACCCAGTCTCTGTCGTCTTAGCTCCGGGCTTGGGCAGGGCGAGGATGCCATGCAAGCCTGCTGCCAGCCTGCCAGTCCTTGGGCAGCGGCTAGCCGTTTCCTGCCCCGTGTGGCCCTCGCACCCTCTGATCTTGCCCCCCAGGTCACCTGAACCCCCCCTGGGCAGGAGGCAGGCTGCTGGCGGAGAGAGGGCCTGAGATGCAGGGACTGCCCAGCACCTCGGGGGAAGGAGACCATGCCTCACCACCCACCTAGGCCTTCTCGTGCCAGCTGGGGATTGCCAGCCTCTCTGGCAGGGCACCCAGGAACCTCGGGGCACCAGGGGGTGGGATTTTCCACTCTGCCACCCAGCTGGGGGCAGTTCCTGGGGATGTGGGCTCTGGTCTGCCTGGGGGTGCCTGTCCGGGCAACGCTGCTTACCGGATCCGTCTGCACTTCCCACACCTGGGGCAGGGAGGGGAGCGGGTGGCACATGCCGATGGGGTGATGGGGAAGGCGCCTTGCCCTTCAGCGCAGCCTCCCCGGCTCCCAGTTTGCCCACCCAAGTTGGAGTCAGAGCTGCCCAGCGGCCTCTGGGCCTCCTGGCTCCAGACTAGGATGCTTCAAAGAGCCTTGTTTTCAGCACCTTCTGAGGGGTGAGGCCCCCAGATGGGAATCTGGAATCCATTTGGCTGGCACTGGGGAGGGGGCTGCGATCTGCTGCCCTGTTCCCCCATCTCAGGCCTGGGAGGGGGTGGGACAGAAAGGGGAGGAGACGCAGCCCTGTCTTTCATACCCCCAAAGAGGGCATTTGACAGGGTCGGGGGGGGGGGGCTCCTCCTGCCCTGCTTGGGACCTGGGCAGGGCAGCCTGAGCCCTGAGAGAACCCCAACTCATAAGCTGAAGGTGAGGTGAAGCAGACCATCCCGGAGACCAGCGCAGTGGGGAAGGGCTGCGAGCGGGTGGCGGGGGACAGACCGGGCTGAAGACAGAGCTGTCCGGCATCTCCCCACATTCTCCAGCACCCCTGATGGGGGCTGGGATCAGATCCAGATGTGGCCATGTCCACTGGCATTCCAGCCCTAAGCCCTTGGCAGGTCCTGACAGCCGTTTCCGGAATGGGAGCTGCCAGACTTGGGGGTGGAAAGAGGGACCAGGTTATCCCTCCTAAACCCAACTTTCCCCGAGGCAATGGGGGGGGGGCCTTCTGCCCTGAGGGAGGGTGAGTCACCAGTTGACACCTGAAATGTATATGCCAGAAAGTGCAATGCACTGGAGGGGAAGGGGCAACCGAGTGAATCAAATTCCATTTGGAGGGTCCCTCTGTCCCAGGGCCCACTTAACCCTTCGGAGGCTAGAGCAGAGGGGCAGAGGGTGAACACAGCTCTCAGGGGTGCCCTCCTCCTTCAGGGCGGCTGGGAAAGTGGGGTGTGATCTGGGAGGGATCTATGATGCCCACCCCTCCCCCAGCCACCACCTTTCTTTGCTTTAACCGCGCCCCTGAGTAAGTGCCCCCACCAGCCGGTCTGGACTTGCCCAGAGAGCTGCACTGGCGTCTGCCTGTTGCCAGCAGCTGAAACTCCCTCCCTGCCCCGCGCCTGGCGCCACTTGCCTGTCTCCTGGCCCAGGGCAATTGCCACCGGAACCACCAAGTTCTGTACCCCCATCCTCCACCCACTCCCAGCCCAACACAGGAAGTTTCACACACACACCTGGCTCACCCCTGAACAGCCCCTCTGCCTGAGCCGGGGGGGGGGGGTGGGGGGGGGGGGTGGGGGGGGGGAGTCTGTGTGGGAGCCAATGTCAGACTGCAGGCTCCCCACAAGGGGGACCTACCTCCCCCGTCTGACTGGGGACGGGTTGAAGGCAGAATGAGGGCTCTCCTGGAAATGAGTGCTGGGGCCTGACTCCCTCATCAGACAAGGACAAGGCTGTCTCTCTCTCTCATCACATTTGGGGTTCCCTAAGGAAGCGATGCACTGCCTGCTAGGACTGAGGGTATCCTTGAGGGCTTGGGCAGTAGCTAGTGGCTCCCAGCCACAGGGGGATGGAGAGAGAGTAAAGCATTGCCGGCCTCTCCCTGCAGTGGAAAAGCCTGCCCACCTCCCCAACATGTCACCAACCAGAGACCCAAACCGTCTGTTCTCTCTGCCACGGTGCTTCCTCCTCCCATCCCAGGAAACCCTCCATCTCTTTTGGGCCTGGGCCTGGCTCTGGGGGGCATGCCCAACTCCCATCCTCCCCTGGGGTTGGGGGGACTGAGGCCTCACTACACCCTGCCTCTCATCCTGGGGCTCCTGCCACTCTCCCTCCTCCCCAAAGCCCCACCCCCACGGCGTCCTTAGTGTCCCCCGGGGCCACCGTCATCCTCGACTAAACAATAAAAAGACTGTAGACACCCCCGATCCCACAGGTTGAAGCAGACAGACCACTTTCTCTAACCCCCAACACTGCCCAGGGAGGAACCTAGGGTCCAAGAAGGAGTGACGTCTCTCTAACAAATACCTCTCAGGTGCAAGTGACAGGTCCCAGAGCCACAGCCCACCAGGGACCCAGACCAGGCCTCCCCGCGAAGGGGCCGGGCTCCTGGTTCCTCATCCCCTTTTCCCGGTTCAGGAAGCCGGCTCTGAGCTCCGGTCACAGTGGCCCTTTCCCAGCTGCTCATCTGCCACCTGCCCGATGCCCCGCGCCAACCACAGAGGTATCGGCTGCGGCCTGGGAGGAGGAGGACGGCTTTCCAAACGCACAGCTCAAAGGAGGGAGAGGGAGGGGGGGGGCCTTGGGTGAGAAGGATCAGGAGCCTCCCCTCCTCCATCAGGTCTCAGGGAAGGTGGCCCCGGCTCCAGCCAGGCCTGGTCCTCCCGGCCCCCAGGGGGCGCTCACCCTCGCACTCGGCGTCGGCCCAGCGCGTGCACTCGCGCAGCTGGCGCTCGGTGTCCTCGCACACGGTGCACGGCAGGCACGGGTCCACGTGGTTGGCCTCGTCGGAGTAGGTGCCGTCGGGGCACTCCTCGCACACGGTGTTCTGCTTGTCCTCGCAGGAGAACACGAGCCCCGAGCCCGCCTCGCACACGCGGCACGCCTCGCAGCGGCCCGTGGTCTCGTTCTGGTAGTAGCCGTAGGCGCAGCGGCACACGGCGTCGTCCGCCTCCACGCAGGGCGCCGACATGCTCTGCAGCCCCACGCACTCGGTGCACGGCTTGCAGGGCTCCGTGGCGCTCACCACGTCCGAGAACGTCACGCCTGCGGGGCAAAGGGGGGTCGGGGAGCTCTTGTGGGCCCAGATGGTAGTCGCCTGCCTTTGGGGCAGCTGGAATGCAAGGGCTGCAGGTCCTCCCTCCTCCTGCCCTCCCCTCTCCCCCCACTGCCAGGGCAGTGACTCCCGGTTCAGCCTCCCCCCCCTCATGCATTCCCACCCTCTCTCCCCCCTCGGGGCCCTGATCCCAGGCCTCAAGTCCGTAAAGCTTGTGGCAGCCCCCACTGGGAAGGAGGAAGGGGACCCGGAGCCCCTGCTCCAGGCGGGGAAGCCATGGCCCTGGGGCTTGGCAGGGTAACCCGGCTGGTGCAGGTAAATTACTAGGCAAATTCTCTTAGAGAGTTCCCAGCTAGATGAAGGAATAATCTATAGGTGGTTCCCACCCAGCCCTCCCCGCAGGCCAGAGCTGGATTGTGAGCCCCGCCCAGGCATGGGGCCATCACGGTGGAGCCTCCTGCCTCAGCTGCCCTTCCACAGGTGGGGGGAGAGGGGGGCTCAGGTGTGGCCCGAATGCGAGTCACTAGGGTTGGACAGCTTAAGTTCCCACCCATGGCGCTCCCCCACGCTGCTGAAAGGCTTGGCTCTCGAGGGTAGGGATGGGAATCCTGGCAAGCAAGTTCAGGTACAGCAGGAGGGATTGGAGCGAGAAAGAAAGACTTGCGCATATCGTCCTCTGCCCTTTCGGAGGGCATAGAGGGGAGATTTCCAGGCTCACGCCTAACGCATGCTCTCATAATAATGGGAGCAGGGGTACCAGGGGTGCCAGGTCCTCTCCTTCTTGTGCAGAAAAGAGGAGACCCAGGGCAGATTTTCTTCACCCCTTCCAGCCCAGGCTGCAGAACCCGTGCCAATCTGAGCCTAGGAGGATGCCTCCTTGCTCCCAGGGGAGGAAGACCAGGGGTTTAGCAGCCTGAGAGCCAGGGCAGGTCTACTCAGAATGTGGAAGCGGCAGCAGAGAGAGTGTCAGAACCACTGAAGGGAAACCAAGGCCTGTTGTGGGGTCTGATCACAACCCTCTCTAAAGGCACCAAGAAGCATCATGGAGCACCGGGGTGGGGGTGGGGGTAAAGAAGCAGAGAAGAAAGCCAGACCGAATAAAGGGAGAGAAACAGGGGGTGGGGTGGGGTGGGGGAGAGAACAGAGTCACTTCTGGCAGAGGGACCCCTGTATTTCTCTCCTTAGGAATCAGACAGATCTGGATTCAAAACTGCTTCCATCACTTACTAGCTGTGTGATTCTGGGTGCTTTACTGAACCTTTCTGAGCTTTCTCCTTTCTCTGTAAAACGGGGAACAGTATCTCCACTCCCAGGGTTGTGGTGAGGAATAAGTGAGATTCCACTGTAAAGCGCTTGACACTCAGCAGGGGTCTATAAAGGCTGGGCCCTGGGACGGGCAGTGATGAGTAGGGTGAGCCTCAGTGGCAGGGATATCGTCACACAGCAGAAAGGACTTCCAAACACAACCAGCCGAGGCAGGACTTGCTTCCAGTTTAAGAAAACAGGAGGCTCCTATCTGGTTGACATGTGGTGGGGGGCAAAGGGGGTGTATAGTCACCCTGAAGGGAAAGGGAGGGCCTTGCTCATGGGAAAATACAGCAAATGAGCAGAAAACTCCTGGGAAAGGGTTTTAAGGGGTGGGAAAAATGTGGTCTTTTTTGGCAGAGAATGAAGGCGGGAGCTTAATGGGTTTCCTAGTGGAAACGTTCTGAGGATAGAAGTCCACTGGGGTCTCCATTCCATAAAGTGGGCTTGTAAAGGCAGCCTGTTAACGCAGCTGCTAGAGGGGGGGGGGGGAGGGAGGAGGAGGGGGAAAGGAGAAATGGGAGGGAGGATTCCTGCCACCACCTCTGAGCTTGCTCCCCTCCCGATCCCCAGAACCTCCCTCCCCAGCTCCTCTACCCCACCCTTTGCTTTCCCGAAGATGAGTGGGGGCCCATCCTGGGAGACTTAGGGTCCAGGGAGGAGAGGCCCTGGGATGGAGTCTGGGAAATGAGAGGCAATCTTGAGAGCTTCCAGGGTAGGCAATAGTTGGCCACCCCTTCCCTGGGATGGAAACCCTGTTAGGCTAGGGCCAGGGCCGGTGGCCAGATGACAAAACACTACAGGACGTCCAGTCTCCCCACCCAGTCCCAGGCATCCCTCTGCGGGGGGATGGAGTTACAGGATTCATAAGCACAGAGAGCGGAAAACAGCATGTTGGGGAACACCACTGTTGTGGTTGTCTGAAGGATGGAGAGGTGCGCAGGTGTTTTTTTGTTTTGTTTTGTTTTGTAATCTATTTTTTTTTATTTCAGAAAGGAAGGGAGAGGGAGAGATAGAAACATCAATGGTAAGAATCATTGACTGGCTGCCTCCTGCATGCCCCACACTGGGGATGGAGCCCACCACCCAGGCATGTGCCCTGTCCAGGAATCAAACAGTGACCTCCTGGTTCGTAGATCTACGCTCACCCACTGAGCCAAGCTGGCTGGGCATGCAGATGTTGGTAGAGGTGGTGGGGAGGCATCCAGAGGTAAGATGAGGCTGGCAGGTGGATTCAGAGTTCCCAGTTCCTGTACCTGGTTCCCAGCCTGATTATAGAATCATCTGAGTATGATCACACAGGCCCTCAGGATGGGCCGTGCGTGCCAGGGAAAAGGCAGATCTGATCTGACAGTGAGCAAAGCTTTCTGGGTAGGGTCAGCAACAGAGCAACTGAGCCCATAGCCTGAAGGCAGCAGCTGAGGCTGGGGGCATCCAGCAGGGCTGAGACCTCTGACCCCACAGTACACAGACTCCAGACCCCAGATGCACCACCCCGAGGCCTCCCACACCCAGTAGGAAGACAGGATTCTCTCCCCTCCCCCAGGAAATCAGGTAGGAATGGCCACAGTACCCCTCTCCCCACCAGAAGGACATCCCTATAGTACTCCACCCCCACCCTGCTGCCTGGGGAAAGCTCTTGGTCCTTAGAGCTGGAGAACAGCTGGCCTGGGAGGAGGGGCAGCCACACCCTCCCAGGATCCCCCAAGGTCAGTCCACAGGGCAGCCAGTATTTGATCCTCCTCCCCTCCCCGCAAAAAGCCGAGGGTAAGTGGCAGCCATTGATTTTGCAGTGCAGATGATATTTTTAGCTCATCTTAGTGTCAGCTACTCCTCCCACCTGGCCACACTCTTCTACCAGGCGTCTCTGCTTGGGGGCTGGGAAGGGGCTCCCCTTTGGGGTCCCCCATGAGGTCCCCTCCTTCCTCTGCATACCTCTCCCATCCATTCTTACCTTCCCCTTCCTTCCTCCTAGCCTGCATCAGACCCATGTCTGATGCCCATGCAGTTGTGGGTAGAAGACCCTGACAGGAGGCAGAGGACTTGTAAGCCCCCCCCCTTCCATTCCTCTCCCCTCTCCCCACCACCCGTCCTGTACTCACTGTCCAGGCAGGGCTCACACACGGTCTGGTTGGCGCCACAAGGCTGGGCCACACCCTCTCCTAGGTTGCAGGCTTTGCAGCACTCGCCGCTGTGGGTGTACAGGCCCGTGAGGCATGCCTCCTGGGCACCTCCAAAGGACACCTGGGTCGGGGGAAAGCAGGATGTCAGACTGGCAAGAGGCAGGAGAGGGGGTATCTTCTGAGGAATCCAACAGCCCTCCCCAAAGCCTTCTATTGGAACCACCTGGGCCCGGATGAGCTCACCGGGGAGGCATTAGGCACCTCAGAGCTGGCCGGAAGAAAGGCCGTGGGGGGCACTGCACCCCTGCAGGCTGCTGGGGCTGTGAGGTCAGAGCCTCCCGGGCTGACCCTCTGCACAGTTCATTTTGGGGTTACAGCAGCTCTTGGAACCTCAAGGATACATCACTTGGGGAAGGAGGCTTGAGGCCCAGGGAAGGGCCTTCAGGTTGCAGCTCACACAGGGCATCCAGCCAAGGGGGCAACTGGCAGCTGAAACGTAGTCCAAATGCCACTTCCTGAGCTGCACACCTGCAGGCGGCATCTGCCCAGCGGGGAGCTTCTTTCTAACGAAGGCTAGCGGGGCCCTCCCTACCCCAGTTCCTCCATTCTACCATTCCGCATTTATATAGCCAGCAGGAGGTATCTGTGCCCGAGAGCAGACGCCTCTTAGGGCTGGGGTCGGGGTTCAAATCCTGATTCTGCATTGGGAGCTCTGACTGCCCTGCCCTCCCTCTCTGAGTCTCCATCTCTCCACAGAGGGAGAGATGGCTGCAGCTCAGGGCCAGCGCGGAGAGTGTGGCGCCAAGATGTGAGAAAGGGTCGCCCGTTATCAATGATGAGAAAGTGGCGGCTGTCATCACCCGTGCCATGCGGGTTTGATTTCCAGTCACCAGCCACCCTCCCCGCCCCCATTCAGCCAGTGGGAACGGCTCTGGAACCAGGGGAAAGGGGAGTCGGATTCCTGCCGCCAAAGCATCTTTGCTCGTGGATGGAACAATTTAGCACCAGAGTCCCGAGAGGGAGGGGCTGCTGGCAGCTTGCTTTATATTTCTGTTCCTTAAAGAAAAAATACTTCATGTCTAATAAAACTCCCTAGCCCGTTTCCCTGGCTCCAGACCACGCAGCTCCCACTTGATAGCGACAGGAAGTATGGGCTCTCAGGTCGTGGGAGCAGAGGGAGCCTTAAAGGTCCTTTTGGACATCCCTCCGCGTCCTCACGGACCAGGTCATGGCCAAGAACACTCCGCTCCTTGCCCTAACCAGTTTGGCTCAGTGGATAGAGCGTCAGTCAGCCTGCGGACTGAAGGGCCCCAGGTTCGATTCCAGTCAAGGGCATGCACCTTGGTTGTGGGCACATCCCCGGGGGGCGGGGGGGGGTGTGCAGGAGGCAGCTGATCGGTGTTTCTCTCATTGATGTTTCTAACTCTCTATCCCTCTCCCTTTCTCTCTGTTAAGACACACACACACACACACACACACACACACACACCAAAACCACTCCCCTCCCTCCAATTCCTTAAGCTATCCTGAGATCTCACCAGGGTTAGGTGGAGGCAGGGGGTGGACAGATAGGATCGGTCTAGGACCATGGTCCGCAAACTGCCACTCACGAGCCACATGCAGCTCTTTGGCCCCTTGAGTGTGGCTCTTTGACAAAATACCACGGCCTGGGCGAGTCTATTTTGAAGAAGTGGCGTTAGAAGAAGTTTAAGTTTAAAAAATTTGGCTCTCAAAAGAAATTTCAATCGTTGTACTGTTGAAATTAGGCTCTGTTGACTAATGAGTTTGCTGACCACTGGTCTAGAAGGCAGCCTTTGGTCCTCAAGAGACCAGCAGGGAGGGTGCTGCCGGCACAGAAGGGGGACCTGGGGTGCTGCCACCATCTCCTCCCAGGTGGCAGGGACACCGTGCTGGGAACATCTGCGGACCAGAAGTCTTGGGGGTAGGAGTCCCAGATACAGGCTTTCCCCAGGAGGCGCGTGAGATTATAGAAGAGTCCGTTTGGATTTCTTTTCATCCTTTCTGGCTCCGTTTAAATATCACTTCCTCAAGGAAGTGGACCAGTGTCCCCCCTCCCCCTCCCCATCAGGGGGAGCTGCCCTGTTACGCGATCTCCCTGTGGACTATTGGTGTCAGCTCTGACACTTCTCAGGCTCCCCCACTGGACTGTCAACTCCCTAAGGGCCGGCCGCTGTCCCAGAGCCTGGCAGGGAACCTGGACTGAACAAGAACCTCCCTTAACTGGAACTCGGCATAGTGACTTCTGGACGGCCGAGTTTCCCGACAGCTAAGGCGCTGCTGCTCTAACCACCTCATGGTTTTCATCACACACACACACACACCGAGTGGCTGCCCCTTTCCCAGACGGAAACATTTCTCCACGGTTTCCCCATGACTTAGAGACTCAGGATTCACACCAGTGATGGTCCCAGGCTGCTGTGCAGGGAGGTCCTTGTGTCCTTTCTACCAAATTACTGCCACACTATTGTCTCCTTCAGTTCTCCCGTCAGCTTCTTAAAATACCCTTTCTGCCCTGATGGGTTGGCTCAGTGGATAGAGCGTCGGCCTGCGGACTGAAGGTCCCAGGTTCGATTCCGGTCAAGGGCATGTACCTTGGTTGTGGGCACATCCCCAGTAGAGGGTGTGCAGGAGGCAGCTGATCAATGTTTCTCTCTCATTGATGTTTCTAACTATTCCTCTCCCGTCCTCTCTGTAAAAAAATCAATAAAATACGTTAAAAAATTAAAATATTTTCTCTGATCTCCTCCCTTCCTGCCGAGATATCAGTGGGCAACTCTTGCTGCTACCAGAGTGTGACCTGAATAGCCCCTCCCGCACCATTCTAACCTCCTAGGTCTCAGGGGATCTTTAGGACTATGGTGCTCGCCGCGGCAGGCAGGTGTCTGAAACGAGTGTAAGGAGGCTCTGAACCAGGTGGGGCAATTCTCGGGGTGGACAGTATGAGCCAGCTACACTGCCTTCGTTCTCCGCGGTCTCTGTGGCTCCGTACCTAGCTCATCACTTAGCTCTGCGATCTGGGCTAGTCTTGAATTTTTCTGTGCCTCAGTATCTTCTGCATGAGGTCATTATGACCAGACCTGCCTCATAGGTTACTGTAAGCTTTACATGAATGAGTAAGGTGTTCATACGCTTGGGGAACTCTCTGAAGTCTTTCTTTTCTCTATTTCCTCATTGGCAAGTGATTTATGTTTTAATTACATTTATTGGGAAAACATCGGTTAATAAGATTATATAGGTTTCTTTTTCAAATTTTTTAAAGTTGATTTCAGAGAGGAAGGGAGAAGGAAAGAGAGCCATCAATGGTTAGAGAGAATCACTGATTGGCTGCCCCCTGCACACCCTGACTAGGGATCAAGCCCACACCAGGATGGGAACTGTGACCTCCTGGTTGATGGGTCGGCATTCAGCCACTGAGCCACGCGGCTGAGTAAGATCACACAGGTTTTAAGTGCACGTGTCTCGGTGACACACCACCTGTATATTGCATAATAGTCGTCGAAGGGGCAGCCTTGTACAAGGCCCTCTTCCTCCAAGCCTGCTCCTCCTGCTGCAGCTGGTGGGCCTTTCTCCTCTCCCAAGTCTTGCATTTGGAAGTGAGTCCATTTAATTAGTGACCATGTATTTCCTGTGCTTGTTTTATGTTCCCTCTTTCAAAACATCCGAGACCTGCTTCCTAATAGTACGTTATTCTGAGTAAATTCTCAATCTCTCTGAGCCTCAGAGCTTCTCTCTCAATCACACTGGGCACTAGTATCTGCTGTTCAGGGTTGCTGTGAAAATGAAATGAAATCATTTATGCAAATCTGTCTGGTGTACTGTAGGAATTAATTAACTGTTAGATATCAAAGAAGCATCTTGTCTTGGGGAGAGCAAGCTGCTGAGCCTGGGTGGGAGGTAGGAGGAGGGGAGAGTGAGCCACCCCTAAAAGAGGAAACCATCTGAGAGTCGGGCAGGGTAGATATGAAGTAAGTCTTCGCTACCAGGGAGTCTGAGGACGGCATGGGGACAGAGGAGGATGGGTAATTGCTCTCCTTAAAGTTAAGTAATTCAACAACTATTTACTGAGCATTGAAATAAGGGTTTCCGAGGAGACATGGTCCCTGATTTCTGTGGGGAACCACAGTCCCTTGGGGGAAAGGAAATGTCACCCAAACAGCGACTCTAGAAGCCAAGATGCTGAGGGGGAAAGAATTGAGGGATTGCCTTCATCCCCTCTCTGACATATGGGGAAACTGAGGCCCACAGAGGTTCCCCTGCTACGTGGCCTGATGCTTGGCCCCGGCCACACCTTCTGTTGGCTCAAGCCAGGGCAATCTTGGGAAGCCGGGAGGGATGACTAGGAAGATCCAGGCTAATTGTTCCAAAACGACCAATTTACCAAAATGATAGATGCAGTTGCCTGAAATTTACATTATTACATTTATTCATTTCCCGTCTGGATGATTTCATCCCATTAAAAAAGATGTTTTCAATCTTTTCATTTATTTATTTATTTATTTAGCCATTTCAAGGCTTTCAAGAAACTAAGGTGGAAGTACTCTCAGATAAACTGATTTCAGAATCTAAAAAACGGCCCTAGCCGGTGTGGCTCAGTGGATAGAGCAGTGGCCCGCAGACCAAAGGGTCCCAGGTTCCAACCCGGCCAAGGGCACATGCCTGGGTTGTGGGTTCGATCCCCAGAAGGGGGCGTGCAGGAGGCAGCCCATCAATGATTCTCTCTCATCATTGATGTTTCTATCTCTCTCCCCCTCTCCCTTTCTCACTGAAATCAATAGTATATATATTTTTACAAAGAATCTAAAAAATATTTTTTAATTAGGCAAAATAGAAAACACACCAATAATAGTTGGAAGAATGGACTATGAGTTCTTCAGTGTGTTGAATCCTAACTGTTCACAACAGCTTCAGCAAAGGGTTCCTTAGGGCAGCGGAGCCATCAGCCACGCCGTGGGGTTGAGAGTTTTCAAATGTGGGGAGGGTCTTTTGCGGTCGCTGCAACCTGCGGGGGGCGCGGGGGAGAGAGGGGGGGGACACTGGCTCATGCTCCCCACCCCTTTAGGTAATTGCTCTCCTTAAAGTTAAGTAATTCAACAACTATTTACTGAGCATTGAAATAAGAGTTTCCGAGGAGACATGGTCCCTGATTTCTGTGGGGAACTGAGAGGTAGGGGCTGAGTTGGGGTAGGAGACAAGAGCTCCTTACTGAGGAGGATGCCGCGTGGGGACTCTGAGAGGGGTGTGCTGCGTGGGGCCCAGAGACTCAGTTCCAAATGTGTGGGCACAGGACAGCCATGTAACCTCCAGGGGCCACTCACGCCCTCTAGAAGGGGGAGGGGCTGGCATGGGGAGGACCGTGAGCTCCAAGCCACGCCTCCTCCTCGGCTCCAGAGCCTCCACCGCTTCCTAACTGCGGGAGCTGGTTTCGTGCCTGAAAGTCTGGGAGGTTCCGCTCCATCAACTGGAAAACGGGAGCAACTAGATTTACTCCGATGGGACCTTAGGAGGGTTAAATAATGCGAGAGAAATAATTACCCAGGCGATGCGTGTCACATAGTAGGCATTCAACCAATTTTATTATCTCCCCACCCCCCGGGAAGAATCCATGCAGGTGAGTGGGGCCGGGCCGGTACACCGGGTGGGAACCCCTTCTCTCCCGCCCCGCCCGCCGCTCGCGGCCCCCGGTGCGCTGCGCTCGCCGCATCCCTATCGGGCGCAGAGCCGGCGCGCGGCTCGGGTTACAGACGCCGGAATGACAAAGTGCCTCCATTACCGGCGCCCGCCCGCGGACCGCCGGGACGCGCTCCGGTTTCAGCGCTCGCTCCGGCCCTGGAGGCGCTCGGAGCGCTCGGAGCCGGCCCGCAGAGCCGCGGCGGGGCGGAGGCGAGAGCCGCAGGGGCTGCGGGCGGCGGGCTCTGCGCGGGTCCGCTCGCCCCAGCTCCCGGGCCCTCCACGCCCAGCTCTCCGCCTTCCTCGCCTCGCCTCCACTTCCTCCAGCCCCGGTCCGGCCGGCGCCCACCCGCCCGCCCCTCCGGGATCCGCACTGCCACTGTCCGCCCGGGTCCCACCTCCCGCCCCCTCCCCGGGGGAGAAGCACCCGCGGCGTTTGTCAGCAGAGGTCACTCCCAAACCCTCGGACGAAGCCACAGGTACCCACCGCTAAGCCGCGGAAAGGGGGCCAGCGCCCCAAGAAGGTCTCTGTCCACCCAGCCTTCACATCCCACCGCTGGCCTCACTCGGGAAGGGGTCGAGCCCGCCCCGCCGCCGGCAATCGCCGCTCCCTCCCGGGCTGGGACTCCAGGCTGCGCCTCTCAAAGGTGCGGGCAGCGCAGGGCTGGGAACCAGGTGAGGGGCGCCAGGCCAGGACGCCGGCACGACTTGCGCGTGGGATCCCAGCCAAGTTGTTTAAACTCTCAGAGCCACCGTATCAGTAAAAGGGGGACCTGGTGAGGGGCGGGGCGCGATGCTCAGATGAGGGGTGAAGGTGTCAGGGAGAGTGCGGACACCTCCTCCGTTGCCAAACCTTCCGGGGCGCTCCGCTCACGGCCGCACACCCGGCCCCCATCCTGAATGTCTTGCCAGAACTACCGGGCGGGCTTAGATGCTTCAGGGGACCCGTCGTCCGTCGCCCAGACAGAATCCGGGGCGTTGAGGCACCTCTGTCTCATTCAGTGCTCGGCGTCTCCACCCGCAGGTGGGGCCGGGCTCGGGTGCAATCACAACCCTCCCGGGCGCCGGAGCGTGGGGAACCCGGGCGCGGCGCTCCAGTCACTTCACTTAATGGGGGGCGGTGCGCAGCCCCAGTGGCGCCCGCAGCTGCGGAGGGCACAACCCTCGTCCCGCAGCGCCCCCTGGGGGCCGCCTCCGCCCCCGCGGCCCTGGGCTGCGCGCGGCCGGGACATTCCCCTCCGGGCGCGCCCCGGCGCTCGGCACCCCCGACGGGGCGGCCGCCGGACCCGGTGGGACGACGCCCACTCCACCGCTTCCTGCCCGCTGCGCTTCTTCAAACCGCGGGACCAAGCGCTTCGGAGCAGCCCGGGGGTTGGGGAGAGGGTTAGCCCGGGGGTTGGGGAGAGGGTTAGCCCGGGGGTTGGGGAGAGGGTTCGCCCCGGCGAAGGGGGCGCTCCCTGCCCAGCCCCGGCCCCCCGCGCAGCTCCCCCCGCCTGGGCGAGGCCGAGAGAGAGAGCGCGCGACGGGAGCGGAAAACGCCGCTTCCCCGGCTCCTCTTCTCCGCCCGCTGCCCCTCGGCAGACCCGCGGGGTCCCGACCTCCTTAGGGACCGCTCTTCCTTCTCCCCTTCTCCGTCCTCTTTCATTTTGCTCCCATCTCTCCACCTCCCTCGCCGGTGTCCCTTTTTGCCCTCCGCAACCCACTTTTCTCTCTTCCACCGACGCCCCCCACTCCCCGGAGCTGCGCCTCCCACGCCCCTCCCCCCATTGTCTGGCCAGTCCTCATTGTCCGCTGCCCGGTCCCCTCGGTCGTCCAGCCTCTCCCCATTGTTCCAGCCCCTCACCTCCAGCCCCGCTCGCCCCGCACACCTCTAGTTCCCGTGGCATTCCTCGTCCTTCTCCATCCTGGGATCTGTCCCACGACCCCCCAGAAATCAAGATGCTGGAAGGGGAGGGGTCGCCCTGAGGTCCTGGCATTCAAGCGCCCTCTTCCAAAGAGCCCAGGCTCCGAGAGCCGCACTCCTCTGAGACCCTCCCAGCTCCTCCACACCCACAGACCCAGGCACTGGAGCGCCCGCATCCGTGCGCACCTCTGGTCCGCATCTCCACCCCGGTCTCCTCTGCGCCTCCAGAGCCCTAGACGCTCCCCCGAGAGCCCTGGCATCGGAGCTCCTCTCCCGCCATCCATCCATCTCCAATCTGGGAGCCCAGCGCTCGGTTCTGTTTTCCCTCGGGGAAACCCGAACCCCCGGGGCTCCGGTCCCGGGAAGGAGAGCGAGCTCCCCTCCGGCCAGCACTCACCCCCAGCAGCAGCAGCAGCAGGCGCGGCCGGTCCATGGCGCAGCCGGCGGCACCTGCCCCCATCGTCCGCCTCCCGCGGCAGCGCCGACTTCCAGTTAGTCCGCTCTGCGGACAGAGAGGGCTGCGCCGCTCCGCACCCGCCCCCCGGAGCTGGCGGAGGCTCCGCTCCCTCTGGCTGTGGGCGGGAGGGGCCTGGAGAAGCCAGTGCGGCGGCCCCGCCTTCTCCCCGCCCAGCCCGCCCACCCCCGGAACCCTGCCCGCCTGCTCCGCCGCCTCCGGGAGGGGAGAGCAGGGGAAGAGAGGGTGTGCGGAGGGCTGCGGCCGCGCGCCCCACTGCCGTGTCTCATCGCCCTAGCGCTCAGAGCGTCTCCCTCACCTCGCCCCGGTACCCAGAGTGCCAGGCCCGCCCCAGGACACGTCTGCCCCGGATACTGTGGGCCCTGGGCCAGGGCGGCTCCCATTCCCCTCCGGCTGCGCCCACCGCGGCACTCACGCTCTTACCCATCTTCCTCAGCCCTCCATCCCCAGCATCTGGCTTCAGCTTCTTCCTGGTGTGCCTCTCTCTGCCCAGCCTTTATCAGCAAGATGCCCACTGCCCGCCCTGCCCTTCCCCTTCTGTCCATACCCTACCTCTGCCCCTTCCCAGTGCAAAGGCCTAGGAGGAGGGGAAGGGAAGAGTAGCAGGTGGCTACTTGAGGGGCATTCAAGGGGGAGTCCATCCCGAAATCATTCGCAAATGATGGGTTTGAAGGGATCACACGTGTGCACATGTAACACAAGAAGACACAGTCTCAAGCTCACATACATCTACTTATGTCCCACAAATGCCCACACCGTCCTCATGTACTCATGGAGACCTGCACGTCCTACCTATGTGTGTGTACCTCCACACTCAAGCACACACGCACACTCATTGCACATGTGGTCATAACAAACACACATGCTCACCTACACATCCACACAGTCATGTGTGTATGTACAGTCACCTCCACACAAGCCCCCTGTGCATAGTCTCTTGCACAAATGCACACACACACACACACACACACACACACACACTTACACCTATCCACAACCACACAGGCGTATCCTCAGCAACATACCTGTACTAGGCCAAATGTTTCCATTGGCTTATGGCTGTGGTTTCTTATTGGAATGCCCGGTGCGTAGTATGTGCTCAGTAAAGACATGTAGCAGAGAATAAATGGAAAAGCGGTCAGATGGACTCACATCCAAGTACACATCCATGTGCTGTGTTATTATCCCACACTCGCCGTGTCCCAGAAGCCTTTTCAGGTCCAAATCATAGGCTCAGCACCCCAGGGAATGTGCCAGCAGTCTTGTGATGGGAAGCACCCCACCCACCATCACCTTGATGCTCGCCTTTGCCTATCCCCACCCTTTCCTGGTTCCCAGATATGAAGACCCAGTAGCACATGTGGGGGCATGTCTACAAAGTCCATCCCAGCACCCTGATCTTGAGCACGTGTGTTTGTGTGTAAGTGTGTGTGTGTGGGGGGGGGGAGGTGGGCTCAGTTTTGGCTTTGAAAAAAATAGTACTGATCTCCCATGTAACCGGAAGGAGAGATCAGTGCACTTGTGGAGGGGACAGGCTGGCAGTTGGTAGATTTCCTAGAGCAGCTGCAGGTCATTCATTCATTCAGGCGGGGAAATTTTAGCCCTGTGAATTTCTTTAAAAAAATTTTTTTTATTGATTTTTTTTTTTTTTTTTTACAGAAAGGGATAGAGAGGGATAGAGAGTTAGAAATATCAATGAGAGAGAAACGTTGATCAGCTGCCTCCTGCATACCTCCTACTGGGGATGTGCCCGCAACCAAGGTACAGTCCCTTGATCGGAATTGAACCTGGACTCCTGAGTTCGAAGGCTGAT
Source organism: Antrozous pallidus (assembly GCA_027563665.1). Taxonomy (NCBI): domain Eukaryota; kingdom Metazoa; phylum Chordata; class Mammalia; order Chiroptera; family Vespertilionidae; genus Antrozous; species Antrozous pallidus. The sequence goes on from CM050526.1 coordinate 42,611,912, forward strand.
GCTCTAGCCACTGAGCCACACCAGTCAGGTCTGTCCTGTGAATTCCTTTCCTGGGCAACCAACTAAGCCTGGGGACAGCCCCAGGAAGGACGGGTAGACCTTGTGCACGACTGTGGACCAGCCAGCATCTGGACGGCTGGCGAAAGAGGCCAGGAGCCAGCCCATCTTCAGAAGACCCCGAGGGCTCCCTCCTCTGGGACAGGGACCCGCCTCTGAGCTGTTTCCTTTTCCCTCGGCTTTTATGGCCCATCCTTTCCTTTCAGCCGAGTTCGTGGAAGGCAGGAAGGGGCAACATTAGTACTAACAGCAGCATCGAGCTGCTTGCTACCAAGGGTATACATGGTGTGGCATTAATTTAAATACTCCTGTTATTAATTTATGATCCCAGTTACTATTATTGCCAAGGTTATCCATCTCGACACAATTTAATATGACCCACACTACGATGGCCGAGCCTGGGTTATTAATAATTTCCATGGTCTTGATCATTTAAGCCTTACTCGAACAATTACAAGCAGCAATTGTTACTATTATTAGCAGTGTTTCTCTGAGTAAGCCCACGATGAAGTGCTGAGAGTGGCTCCGCAGAGCACATGGAGGAAAGAGCCCTGAACGGAGAGTCGGACCATCCTGGCTATAAATGCCTGCACAGCTCCCCCACCCTGCCCCCGTATGGCTTACTCCCCTGTGGTTTCAGGCAGGTTAAGTCATCTCTGCCTCTGTTTCCTCGTCTGTAAAATGGGAATTTTAAAAAAGATCCTATCACGAATGGGCATGGTGAATAACAAATGAGGTGACAGTGTTGGTCACCAAGAGAGACTCCACCCCCTTTGAGGCATTCAGCGCATGTTTACTGAGCAGGCCACAGAGGGCACACACTGTTGTAGGCGCTGGGGACACAGCGGTGACAACAGCAGCTGCTCGAGAGGAGCTGATGGTCTGGGGCTTTTAGGTAGTTGATGGGAAGGATTATTTTAGGATGTGACACCTCGGCTTGGCCATTCTGTAGGCAGCACAGCTGCAATCAGGGTGCTCCTTTGCTGGGATCACCACCATGACCACCATCTCCACCACTGTCACCATCACAGCCACCTCTGCCAAAACCAGCCCCGCCATGACCACCGTCCTCATGACGCCAGCGTCGACCCCGGAAACACCACAGCTACACTGCCATCACCCCCACTCCCACAATCTTCCTCATCACTGCCATGACTGCCACACCATCGTCTCCACCATCCCCATCATCATCACAGCTGCCAGGGCCATGGCCACCATCACCACCTGCCTCCCCGCATCTGCACCATCGCAAGCAGCGGGGATTCCTGCTCCTAATGGATCCGCCCTTTTCCTTGGAGCAGTATCAGAGGCCCTGTGGAGCCACTGCCTGCCTGATCTTAATTCCCTAAGAGTCATGACCCCGGGCCTCAAACATGAGTGTCCTTCAAAAATTTCTCCCCAGTCCGGCCAGTGTGCTCAGTAGTTGAGCATCAACCCATGAACCAGGAGGTCACTGTTCCATTCCGGTCAGGGCACATGCCTGCGTTGCAGGCTCTATCCCCAGTAGGGGGCATGCAGGAGGCAGCCAAACAATGATTCTCTCTCATCATTGATGTTTCTATCTCTCTCTCCTTCGCCCATCCTCTCTGAAATCAATTTTAAAAATATATTTTGAATATATACTTTTTAAATTCTCTCTGACCCAGCCCCCCTGCCCCTAATCCTTAGCACTTGCAGCTGCCACTGTAGGATGGGCATGGGAGTGGGCTCGGGAGCTGAACGGCAAATGGGGCCAGACAGGCAACATCAAGGAGGCAACTGTTTTCATGGGAGGGCCCCCCAGGACCATCTCCCATGACAGAGTTGCACATTTAGAGGGCCCTGACCCCCATCACACATATGTCGGGTCAGTGCCCGAGGATTCCTGACCTGGTAGTGACCCTAAGGGGAAAGGGTGGAGCTGGGAATGGGAGTGGTGAGTCGCATTGCATTGTCAGGGGTTGAGGTGGGTTTGCCTTACCCCTGTTCATCTCCCCACCCCTCTGTCACTCACTTCCAGGAGGGCCAGCTCCTTACGCTCACTCCCTGTTCTCCCATCTCATGGGGACCCCTCACTGCCTGGCTCACACCTCCCTGGTCCATCCCTAGGGAACCAGCCTGCAGCCCAACACACTTCCGAGCAGAAATGGGCCAGCAGAAACGAAAACTCACATTTACTGAGACGTCCTATGGGCTGGGAGACTCACATCATTATCTCCTTCAATCCCCGCTTCCCTGAAGGAGATGCCGGGATCACCATTTTACAGATGAAAAGACTGAGGCGTTAGGAAGTTAAGCCACTTGCCCGAGAACCCCCCCCCCCCCCCGAAGGAAGCAGTGGTACCACAACTGGCCACTCGATCGCATTAGGCCCTCCACAGCCACACTTTTCGGCGTTAACCCCCATGTCTGTCCACTCCTCCTCTCCATTCCAGGCACCCTCCACCCCCAGCCTTCACCCCAGTGAGCTGGGGAGATAGACCTGCATGCCAGAGAGCCAGCACTCTGCCCTTCGATGTTCTCCCCCATGTGCCCCTCCGGACATGCACTGCAGACCCTGTGCTGGGGGAGCCGAGGTAGGATGAGCAGAGGCAAAAGTGTGATTTCCAAGCTCTGTTAGCGAGAATCACTTTGGGAGAATCACTTCCCCTACCACCGGTCTCAATGTCCAACCAGAGAAAGGGTGAAGGGAGGTGAACAAGGAGACAACCATTTCCGAAGGGGAGGAAAGGGAGGGGAGGGGCCGGGCCTCCCTCAGCTGCATCCCATCTGCCCCGGGCAGGCGGCCAGGCAAGGTAAGTGAAACCTGCTGGCCCCCATTAGGAGCTGGCTCGGTGGCTTTGAAGCGTGATGCAGTGATTACATCGGAGCTGACTCCTTCTGGGCCGCAGGGGGTGGGCAGGAGGGCGGGGGGCTTGACCAGTGAGGGGGGCAGGGTGGGGCCCAGGGACTGGTTTGGGGTCAGTGCGGTTTGATTCTGGAGCTGCGTGAGTAGTGAGAGGGGTGGGAGGAAAATTAGTCAATTTTGGAGCCCAGTTAGGTTAACTGGAGCATCAAAATGGGCCAGTTGCACTGTGCCCTCCCCCACTGTCTGCTCCAGCCTAAGACCAGGGCTCCCTTCCCACCTCCACCCTGTCCTGCAAGGGGCCTGTCTGACCCACATTCGTCAGCTCTCCCACCTCTGAGCCCTTCTGTGGGTTACAGTCCCCGGAGAGCTGTCTTCTCTCTTCCTCTGACATAACGGTAGAATCGGCCAGTCTTCCAGCATCTCCTGTCCCTCCCGCCTGTGCCCCATTCTGTACCATAGCTCTTGCCAAGGAGCCACGGGATCCCATCGATTCGCTCCTGTAGACCGTACGGGCTTAACTTCCCCAGATGTTGTGCCTTGGAGAAGGAGTGTCCAGAGAAGGCAATGCTATACCCAAGAGCTTGAATGGGGAGCGAGTTCCAGGCCTGTGCTAAGGGGACGGACATGGAGAGAGTAAGGGTACCACCTACTTCGGGGCAGCCGTCTTCCGTGCTGACTCAAGCGGCCACCCCTCCCAGCCTCTGAGCCAGCCTCGCCCCTCATCTCCGTGGCACACATCCATCAGGTAGCTTTCCCTTTAGGAAATTCCTCCTGACGCTCAACTTGGATCCTTCCCAGCCCTGCAGGATCGCAGAGCTGCCGGCAGTTCTGAGGGATTCAGTCTTCTTGTTCACATTTTTTTTTTTACATATTTTATTGATTTTTTACAGAGAGAAAGGGAGAGGGATAGAAAGTTAGAAACATTGATGAGAGAGAAACATTGATCAGCTGCCTCCTGCACACCCCCCACTGGGGATGTGCCCGCAACCAAGGTACATGCCTTTGACCAGATCAAACTTGGGACCCTTCAGTTCGCAGGCCGACGCTCCATCCACTGAGCCAATCCGGTTTCGGCTTCTGGCTCACTTTCTATCCTGCATCCGAGGATAGTGAAACTGAGGAGGGCTATGCCGAGCCCGGAGCCCTGTTAAGTCAGCAGGTGGAAGATAGGAGGGTGAGCCATCAGAAGGTGGGGGTTGGGGGAGAGGGAGGCTACCATTTGTTTGCTATGTTCCCTCAGGCCTGTCCCTTCCCCTTCCTCAATTTCTTTCTTTGTGAAACGGCCAGCATGGCTCAGTGGTTGAGCGTCGACCTATGAACCAGGTCACAGTTCGATGCCCAGTCGGGCACATGTCTGGGTTTTGGATGCCATCCCCAGCGTGGAGCATGCAGGAAGCATCCAATCAACGATTCTCTCTCATCGTTGCTGTTTCTCCCTCTCCTTCTTCCTTCCTCTCTGAAATCAATAAAAAGTAAATGAAATGGGCCAGTCTCACTTAGTTGGAGCAGTCAGGAAGGCATTGAATGAATGTGCTTTGTAAGTCAAGGAAGCTGGAGAGTTGTCAATTACTCTTGTTCTGTTCGCTGTGCTGCTGCTGCTGGTAGTGGTGGTGGCTCCTGGCCTGCAGGGGACCGGATGAGGGGTGAGATGACATTTCAGCACTGGAGACCCCAGCTTCGGGCCTTCCTGCTGCAGATAAGAGCCGGAGCTGTGACAGTTGTCGGGCTTAGCACAATTCCCACGGGAATCGCTGAGGGAGGAGACATCCCAGGCCCCGAGCTTATCTTCCCTCTGGCTGGTCTGGGAAGTGGGGTCAAGTGCAATTGTCTGGGTTGGTTTCCAGCAGGGGAGGGTACAGTCTGTGAAGTCTTCCAGTCAAGAGAAGACCCCCCTAAGAGGGCTCAGATAGGGGGAGGGGCTGGAGGAGGAGGGTCCCTTCCCTGTCCCACTATCCCGAGGCGGGACCCGTTGGGCTGGATATTGAAGAACAGAGGCCTGGGCTCTTCCTGCAGAGGCTCCCAGTCACATCCACTCCCCTTGCTGACTGGATGCCCCGTCTGAGAGAAGACAAGCCCTGCCCTGGGGGGGACTCCAGTCTGAGGGGGAGACAGCTCTTGCCTAGAAGGCACCCTACTCTAAAGAAGGAGACACAGTCTCTAGGCTGCTGGCTCCTCTTCCAGGAGAGCACAGAGTTGCTCTTGGGACCTGGAGAGGAACTTCAAAGCCACTGTCTTTCCCCACACCCCCAAAGGGGTGGCGAGGGGGAAGACTGGCCATGACCTCGGGGGTCTCCTAGTTCCAGGGGTTCCCCAATCAAACAGGAGAGATTCACACTCCGTGCGGGAAGGCCGGGACTTGAATTTCAGGAGCGGAAGCCACCCCAGAGACCATCCGCAGCTGGGGAAACCGAGGACCGGAGAAGTATACGGCTTGTTCTAAGTCACTGGGGGCCTGTTGCAAAGAAGAGCACCTCAGCTCCGTTTCCGCAGGGTGTGTGAAGAAGACGGGCGGGGAGGCTGGGGATGGGTTCTCTCCTCAGAGTCTCCCCGCTCCCTGCGTCATCTGGGGCCACTCGCCGTGCCTCTGAGGGCGGTGTCCACCTGTGACCCATGAAACTGTCCTTTAAGGCTGCCCCTGCCCCTGTTCCCAAGAAGCCCGAGGCCAGCCAGGTTCTCGTCCAGCCCAGCCTGGCCCAGACACAGGTTGCCCTGGGCGGGGTGGGGGTGGGGGGCAGGTGCAGGCAGGCGGGGTCACCTCCTGAAGGAGCCAGCGGGGAGAGGAAAGTGCTGAGTCGGCACTCAGAGCCCCAGCCACCTCCGCTCCTGTTCCATTATTCATCCCATAAGAGGCTCTCCCTCCTCTGCCCGACCCAGGCCCGGGCTCGAGAAATGCCTTTGCCTCCCCCTACTCAACCCCCCCCCCCTTCAGCTGGAAACTCTTAAGCGAAAAGGTCGTCAAGATGATTAAATGCGACCAGATTTTAGCTCTTTTTCTACTTTAATTAAAAATGTGCTCTTCGCTTGGAGGAAGCTGGAGACGGAATCGTAGCTCCCCAAAGGCCCCTGGGCTGAAACGGGGGGCGGAAACACTTGGAGATGTCGGAGGGCTGGCCCTGGGCGGCCTGGGGTCAGGGGCCTGCCTGGAGCTCCCGTGTGCCCACAGAGCTCGTCCACGGGACACAGGAGCCCCAAGGCCTCTGGGCACGGGAGGCAGAGCCAACACAGGGGCAGGGGGGCGGGTGAGCAGGGCTGCACCCTGGGTCTGGGGTGGAAGTGGAGTGGGGAGCAGAAAGAGTTCCACTCCATAGACCCTCACTCCTGGGGAGCCCCCAGTCTGGGGTGGGAAGAGGTCAGTGACCTCAAGAAGGGCTGGGGAAAGTGAGCATGTGACTTCCAAACCAACCAGAAGCAAAAACAAAGGAGTGGCCCAGGGCACCTCTGAGCAGCGAGGGGTTGAGGGGGCAGCCAGCAATGGCCTCGCCGGCTTCCAGCAGGCCGCCCACAGAGCCGGACAGGGGCTGGAGGGCCACGTGCAGGGCAGTGTGAGAAGGCTATGGGGAGGGTGAGACGGGGACACCGTGCCTTTTGTTACACAGAATGGGAGATGGGCCTGGCCAGCATGGCTCAGGGGTTGAGTGTCGACTCACTATGAACCAGGATGTCAAGGTTCCATTCCCAGTCAAGGTACGTGCCCAGGTGGTGGGCTCGACCCCCAGTGTGGGGCATGCAGGAGGCAGCCGATCCGTGATTCTCTCTCATCATTATGTCTCTCTCCCTCTCTTCTCCCCCCGCCCACCCTTCCTCTCTGAAATCCATAAAAATCTATTGAAGAAAAAACACAAAGGTGATGGGGAGCAGGAAGAAGCCAGCAGGAGGACTCTGCCCTCTCTCCTCCCCTCCTTCTGCAGAGATCAGGATTCCAGAGGAGTGGCAGGGGAAGGGATTTGGTTGAGACACCTGAGAACATCCGCAGGGGAGGAGGGAGGGAGGGCAGGGCGGGGGAGCTGGCACCGGCGGCAGGAACCACAGGAGCCCACGGCCCTCGCTCACCCGTCCCATTTCCGGTCCGGCTCCAGCCCTGGGCAAGCCCTGGAGCAGAGTGTAAGAGAAAGAGGATGGCTGCATTTGAAGTTCCCCTTTTCGGTGCTCGCTGCTCCTGCGCCCTGCGGGAGAACCCACTGGGCCCAGAGGGAAAGGCCTCCTTCCCCTTCCTGTACCTGTGCTGGGTGGTCCCGTCTGCCCTCCCCTCAGGAGCAGAGTTGGCCCCTAACCCCGGGAGGAAGATTCACCCTTCCTAGTGAATCATCCTGGTGTTGGAGGGCAGCCCAGAGCCCAGCCCACCACCCAGCTCCCAGGCCAGGAAGCAAAGCAGCTCTGATCAGCTTTGGAAAAGGGGTCTGCAGAGAGGCACCTGGACCCTTCAGAGCACCCCCCCCATGTCTTTCCAGTCCCATCTTTACCGCCCGTTCTGCCACCACTGGGAGTTCCACTGGACAATGTTAGGGGATCCAGAGGAGGGGGAACCCCCAATTCAGCCAGGCTCCCAGGGGAGGTCACATGCTCTGGGCTTGACCAGGAGAGAGGATCTCACCAGGACCAGGAGGGGAGGGGTGTCTGAGTGGCGGGGGGGGGGGGGGGGGGGAGAGGGGTGGCGGGGGGAGGGTAGGGGGATGGGAGGAAATATGGAAATGCTGAGCAATCAGTTTGGGGGCAACATTAAGGATGCGGGAAGCAAATGGGTTGAGATGAAGCTGGCTATGCATCTTGGGGGACCCTGAAGACCCCTTTTTTCTCGTTGGTGATGGATCTCTCTCTCTAGTTGACATGTCCATCCTGCCCCCAGGGACAGGCAGCAGGCTCCAAGTCAAAACCTCCTACTTCTCCAGGAATGGCTCCGGTCCACCCTCTCTCGTTCCAAATTTAGTGACTCGAGCCTGGCTGTCTCTGGCTCCATCAGCCCGGCCCGCTGGCCTCTCTCCCTGGCTGCCATAGCAGAATGGGTCTGTCTGCCTGGACCTTGGGTGTCGCCTCTCCCACTCTCCCAGTTCATGGGCTGCACTGCAAACCCCACCTAGACCAGCATCCTGGCACCTGCTTGTCCAGGAAAAAAATTTGCCAGGAGAGGGGAGGGGTGCTGGCCTCACTCTAGGTGAATAAGAGACCTGACACCTGGGTTCCCACAGCCCCACTTCTCTGAAACAGCGATTCACCCAAGCAGCCCCCATGCCTTTGGCCTTCCGTCCTTTGTTCTACTTTTGAAAAAACCAGGGACTCCATGGCTGGCAGTAAGTAGCCTATTTTGATAGTCCAAATGGAGCAGCATGGGGAGGGGGAGCTGACAGGGCGGGTAGCGTGTCTCTGTTGGCGGGCACTGCCTTGCCCGGAACTCACTTTTCCTCCCCACTGTTAATTATCAAAATTAACCGAACACTATAAATAACCCAACTCGGAGACTTGAAGAGCCTCACTTCTAATTAATTCATTTCCAATCAAGACACTCCTGTGCCCCCCTACCCTAGAATCGGAGGGATGGGAACCTCATTGTGCAGCTTTTCAAATATTGAACTTGACTGTCCCCCTCGCTCATGAGCTGGGAATGCACCGAGGTGGGGTGGGGTGGGGGGAGGGAGAGAGAGAGAGAGAGAGAGAGGGACCACTCAGCTTTCTTGGAAAGAGGTAGCCTATAAATAACCCCATATTGGTGCATTTGATGGACTGGATTGGCTTTTCTTGTAATGAGGAGACATGGAGGGTGGGGGTGGGGTGATGGCGACTTCCATCTGCCTCCTCCTTTACTGGGCAATAAATTTAAAGCAAGACCGTGAGCACCATCCAAGGCCTCTGTGTTGGCTAGAGCTGGGGAGACTGATCGATAGAAGAGGAGGAGGGAGAGAGGGAGAAAGAGAAAACACAAGCCCTAGATAAGTGCAGGGAATTGGGGAGAGAATGGGAATGGGAGCGGAGAAAGAAAGAGAAGGAGAGAGGAGAAAATGAGGGAGAAGGAAGGAGGGAGACAGATAAGAAAAGAAAAGCGCAGCAAGAGAAAAGAGTGACAGGGAGGAAAAGGGGGAGGGGCATTGACATCCCGACCTTGTACCATGACCCTGAGCCAGAGACCCAGTGGCTGCTCTAGCGCCATCCGCCTTGTGCCCAGCTGCCTCGTGTCGAGATCCCCCAGTGTCTCCTCTCCCAGAGCTGTTGACATCCTCTGAGAAGTCATGTGGCCTGTGTGCCCCACCCCAGTGCCCAGCAGCCCCCAGCAGGCAGGCTGGCTCCTGGCTCCCTGCCCTTGGGGGAAGGGACAGGGCCAACAGGGAGCAGGCCTCCCATGGGATCTGCTCATCGTCTCTTTGGACCAAATGCCCGGCTTGAGGTGGGTGGAGGGCAGGGGAGGAGGGGACAGAGATCGAGTCAGAAGAGAAGCGAGAAGGGAGAGAGACAGGGAGAAAGGAGCCAGAAGCAGAGGCACAGAGAGGAGAAAGGGGGCGGAGCTCGGGAGGAAGGATGAGAAGGGAGAGAAAAGCAGAGATGCACACACAGAGATGGACACTCCCCTGGCCTTTCCTGGACCAGGCAGGGGGCGGGTTGCTGACCTACTAACTGAGCGGCTGCCTGTGGAAGGAACTCGCAGCCTCAGGGGCTGACTCGTTCTCTCTTCACCTCTGGCAGCCTCAGCCTCCTGTTCCCATGGCCACCTGGCCCTCCTCCTCCAGCTGAGGTGAAGGGATGGACCAGGTGGGGAGAGTGGCCTTCTCCCACTGACATCCTGTCCCTGGGCCTCCCTTTGCAGGGAGCTGGGGAGGGGGCTGCTGGGAGCCAGCCCCCCGGCAATCTGATCTCCATTAGCCCCTTCTCTGCTTCTCATTACCGGGCCCAGGCGGCTTGGGCTTCGGAAACGTGTAATTTCCCCGCGGCTTTTCTCTCCTTCCTCTGCCTTTTGAGGTCCCTCTCGAATCCCGGTCCTCCTTCAAGGCCCCTCCTCCAGTGGACCAGCAACAGGGGTGCAGAGGCAAACTTTATGGGGGAGCTTATCACATGACCCTCACTCTCAGCCAATGCTGGATCTCAGGGAGCAGGGCGGCGCCTTTCTTCCTAAATGAAAAGTATCTCCCCTCTCACTCACTCCTTCTCCCCTCCCCCGCTGGTAGCATATACCCCCAGAGTCTGAGAGGAGGGCTGTCAACTGCCCCACTGGGGCCCCACAAAAGGTCCCTGTCGGGCTCCAGGGCACCCCGGTTGGTGCCTGCACGGAGGGAGGCAGGCAGGAATGAAAGGACAGCCCAATGCTCAAGTAAGCAAACGAAGACATGGTAGCAGGGAGAAACATGAACTCAGCCAAATAGAAAAACTGAAGCCGGGGATACTCATTCTCTCCTCCCCCTCTTCCCCCCGGTCTATCTCTCCATTCTCGTTCCTTCCTACTCGCCATTCACAACTTGGCACAGGAAGCACCTCCTCCAGGAAGCCTTCTGTGTTGGCCACTTGAACCTCAGGCAACACTGCTACCCCCTGTCACAGGACCCTGTGGCGTGGTCAGTGATGGCCTTCTCTCTGTGTCTGGGTGCTCAGCCACTTGGGGAGGGGCGTGATTGTGTCTGTTATCTCTCTGGGGTCCTCCTTGCCTCCTGCAGGCCTGTGGGGGAAGGAGTGTATAGAGCAAGAGGAGAATGAATGAAGGAGCAATGAACCAACAGCAGCCTAAACTCCACCTGTAGGGGATTAGGGACGTCAAAGCAGGAGTGCCCCTCTGTGATGTAGCCATGAAAAGCTATAATTAGGGAGCAAGGGGGCAGCACGGGGAGAGTAATAAAGAGAAAAAAGTGCACTTGTAATTCTATCTAAATTCAATATGCCATGTGCTCAAGAAGAGAGCAATTGTACATTGTTGCTTTTAAAAAACCCTCCTTTAATGTTGGGTTATTATGTTTACAATTCACAAATGACTTGTTAAGGACTTTCTGATGCCTAAAAAAAAAAGGCAGGGAGAAATCCCCACATGAACAGAGGAGAATGTGAGCAGGGGGTTCCCCTCACTGCCTTCCCTGGGTCCTCACCGCCCCCTCCCCACGCCCCTCCAGGACTGGACAGTGGCCTGGCCTCGCCCAGATCTGCTGCAGGAGGAGAGAGCACCCTGCTTGCCGGGGAAGGCGGCTGCAGGGCCTAAACAGCCTTGATTGAATTCTAAGTGGACAGGCCTGGGCAGCGCCCGATGGTGTGTGGCAGACATTGTCCCTGCCCTCGGGGGTTTCCAGGACGATCCAGACAGACAGATGGGGACAGACATGGATGGGCAGCCAGGAACAAATACAAAACAGAATGTGAAACCAGGCTCTGTGTGGTGTACACGTACATATGAGGTGACTGTCTCTCTTTTCTTCTACCTGGTGAACTCCTATTCACCCTTCAAGGCCCAGTTCATTTGTCCAGTCATCCATGTACTCATTTGTGATGGATATCTGTTGCCCAGCATCACTCTGCCCTTTTTAGCTCAAGTGAAACTTGCTCTTCCCAATGCTTTTCTGGGGGAGGCTTACTTATACTCATCCCTCTGCCCACTCATCCCATGACCATCAGGAATGGTCATGATGTGACCCAAACCTAGTGAATTAGTATGCACACTACCCTATGCCGTGTGATTGGCTCAAGGACAGACATATCACTAACTCCACCCAATGAGAGTTAGCGCTGGGCTTCCTTTGAGACTATAGGGAGGGAAGCGCCTTCTTCATGTTGGGGTGCCAAGCTGGAATATTGTAAGCCTTCTTACCATCCCTTGAGGCGAACTTGGCTGAGAATGAAGCCAACACAAGACGAAAAGCAGAACCAGGAAGTGCCCAGTGGTGCGTGGCTGGCGTGGCTCAGTGGTTAAGCATTGACTTGTGGGCCAGGAGGTCACAGTTCGATTCCCGATCAGGCCACACGCCCCATCCACACTGTCGGGGGTGCAGGAGGCAGCCGATCAATAACCGTCTCTCATCATTGATGTTTCTCTCTTTCCCTCTCTCTCCCTTCCTCTCTGAAATGATTTTTTTTTTTTTTAAAGAGAGAGAGGTGCTCAGTGTCAACATTTAGCACTGGTGTCTAGCTTTTCCTGAGCCTTGACCCTAATCCTACGCCAGGAATTGTCAGTTATATTGAACCATAAATTCTCTCTTTTTTCTCAAGCCAGTTGAGATAGTTTTCTGGACTGACAACCTAAATGCGTCATTCCACTTACCAACCACTCCCAGCACTCGGCTCTGTGCCAGGAGCTGGGGTGGAATCCGAGGAGGACTGAGGCACAGCCCTGCCTTCCAGGAGCTCAGAGTCTCCAGAGCTTCGTCCAAATGCTGCCCCTCTGTGCCACTGGCCACCGCTCTGTTCTCCGCTCTGCTCCCCAACAGTATGTTCACATTATCCCTTCAATTAATTGTCATTCGCGGCCTACAACCCACCGGGCTCTGCAGTTCCTCCTATTGTCCTGTTGTCCCAGACTATGCCCGTATCTGTCCCTGTCTCTGCCTCTTAGACTGCAAGTCTTTGAAGACGGGTGCATGTCGGTGGCTCCCCAGTGCCCAACAGCTGCTCCTGGCTCATGTTTGTTGAGTGAATGTGAATGAGTGCATCTCCGTATGTTCACGTGTGCTGGGGTGAGGCAGCAGCAGCCAAGGAGAAGGATGATGTGATGTGGAGCAGAGGGGCCTGCAGGGTTCTAGATTTAGTGCGGGGCAGGGGGCTCTAGATCTGCCACAGGAGCCCGCCCACTGCCGGTCAGTCCAACAAGCCACCCAACAGCAGCATTGCACATGTTGGCACCACAAGCTTCTCTCTCTGCCCAGTCCTTCCCCAAGCCCCGCCCATTGCTCCACCTGCCTCTCCCTGGAGCTGAGTGAGGTGTCATCATAGCCTCTCCCTCTCAAGCCTGGGTGCTTCCAGGGGCTAATGGATCCATTCATTCTTTTAATATATATTTTAAACATACATTAAATTATATATATATATAATTTCAGACAGGAAAAGAGAGGGAGAAAGAAATAGAAACATCAATGATGAGAGAGAATCATTGATTGGCTGCCTCCTGCACGCCCCCTACTGGGTATTGAGCCCGAGACCTGGACATACGCCTGACTGGGAATGGAACCGTGGCCTCCTAGTTCATGGGCTGACCCTGAACCACTGAGCTCCACCAGCCGGGCAGATTTATTCGTTCTTCACGCAGCACTCTCTCACATGACTGACTCACTCCTTCTCCTGACACCTCCCCTCCCTGTTCTCTTCTTTGTTGTGCCCCTCCTCCTCTGTCTCTTACCCTTTTCTCTCCTCTGCTTCCCATCTCTCTTTGGTTCCCCTTCTCCTCCTCTTTCCCTTCTCCTCATCTCTTTCTCCAGCTTTCCCACATTCCCACTAGGCCATTCCTCCCAATCCATGTAAGAGCTGGTTAAATTTCTGTAAACAATTAAGTTTGTAATAAATTCAATTGTATGGCTTCCTTATTCGAAGCTTATAGCATTTGGGAAGAGGGACTTGGGCGGCTAAGAGGCTGATACGCTCTCTGACGGCTGAGTGCCTGGCAAGAGAGCACTCCCATTTTCAAATTAACTTGAGCTTCACATATTTCATTATCTCCCCACATTTCCCCCTGTCGGAGCATCCCAAGCGTCTCCCTTCCCTGCCCCTCGGCCTGGGTTTCTCCTCCTCTGCCATCCTCGGGCCCCGGGAGACAGTCTCTACAATAGGGAGGATGCAGGCTGTGTAGCAAGAAGGACTTCCCAGTTGGCAGTGCACGAAAACAATCCTTATATAGAAGGAGAGGATGGAAGGAAGGCGAGTGAGCCTCCATCAGTGGCGAACTGGGGTCACGGTGGGAGAAGGGGAAACCAGCCTCCTCAGCCCTGAAACCTGGGGACCTGAGACCCACAGAGCAGCTGACATGAGTCTCCCAGCTCTGGATGGGGAGTGGGAGCAAACAGCTGCACACATCTGGAAGATGCTTGCCAGCTCCATTAGCCCAGGCACCAGCCGGGGCGTATTTGATGTTTGATCTTGGCTTCAAGCGCAGGGAGGAAGCCAATGGAATGGCAGCGACTGCTCATGGAGACACCCCCTGCCACCAGCCTGGCTCCCCTCCCTGATCCCCTGACAGCCCAAGCCAACTTCCAAGGCATAAATGAAATGCCAGAAAACCAAACACTGACACTCCCCACTCACACCCCCTATCGCATACCCCAACCTCCCAGCAGTGGAGCTAAAGCCAGTTCCCCTTAGTGGGGGGTGGGGTGCTAGAGCCTCCTACCCGCCTGCACCCCTCCCCATGCCTTTGTGTCTGTCTCAGGCCTTAGGAGAGAGAGAGGCTGAGTGCCAGACCACAGTCACGCCTCGTTTTGGTTCTTTCTGCAGAGGGCAGGTAATGGATGGAGTTTCTTTACTTGTTTGTTTGTTTTTAGGGAGGCAGGGAGTGAGTCCTAAAGACTTACTTGGGAGCCCTGGCCGGCGTTTCTCAGTGGTTAGAGTCTCGGCTCGATCATGGGAGGGTCACAGTTTGATTCCTGGTCTGGGGCAGGAGCTGGGTTGCAGGTCCAATTGATCCCCAAACCCCTTTCAGGCGAGTGTGGGAGGCAACCCATCGATGTGACAACATCTATGTTCTCTCTCTCTCTGCCTCCTCTCTCCGGCTCTCCCCCTTCCTTCCACTCTCTCTAAAAATCAATGGAAAACATATCCTCACTCCTCCGGTGAGAACTGTAAATTTTAAAATAAAAAAAAGAAAGATTTGGAAGAGAAAGTTTGTCGTTAGCAAGGAAAATCAGCAAGCTGCTATTAAGTAGGACTGGCGTATGTAGCAGGGAATGCAGAACTACTATGCACATATGGAGTGCTTGCTACATGCATGTAACGTATCACACAGTGAAAAGCTGGCCCACTGAGGGAGGCAGCTGGTTAAGCAACTGAAGTACCGTGACAAGGCTGAGAAAGGCACCCATGGTGTGGATGGAAGGCGGTAGACCTGCCACGAAAGCGCTTCGTGGAGGCAGTGACACTTGAGCTGAACTGAGAAGGGCGAATAGAAGCCAGCCAGGCAGAGAGGAAGGAGGGGAGCCTGCCAGGTATGGAGCAGCACTAACAGAGTCTAGGAGTATTGAGGGAGAATGAATGAAACCCCTGGGCTGCAGCAAGGGTGTGAGAGCCTGTGTGTGGTGGGGGGGGGGGGGGGGGAGGGGGGCAGGGGCGGTGTTGGAAAAGGCTCCTATTTACTAACACTTCATATTGACACAGCACTTTACCATGTCAGGTGCTTTTCAAAGTCACAGTTTTATCTAAGCTTCATCACAGCCTGGGGGAGGCAGGTTTTCGATGCCCAGTGTGGGAACCAGGAACCTGCAGCTCAGAGAAATCAGGGATTGACCCAAACTGCTCTGAACAGAGGACGCCCTGTACAGAGACCCCGGCCCTTGTGGGGCCTTTACACTGGGGAAGGTGGAGGGGAAGGGGGTGTCCAGATAGATGTACCCTGTGCCCCAGTTTAGACCCAGGAACGGAGAAACAGGGGGGAGAGGGAGGGGAGCAGGTCAGGCAGGCTTCCTGGCAGAGGGAGCCATAAAATTTGGTTGGGATGCGAAGGAGAGGGAAGCTGGTGTGAAATTTGGTGAAGGCAGGGGTTAGGAGTCAGGGCGAGCTCACCGGGCCGAGGGAGGTGGCAGAACGGAGTGCTGGCCTGAATTGCAACGAAGTGGGATGAGCTGGAATGACAGCGAGAGACGGTCGGGAGGCAGTCCTGAGGGACCCGACACAGTGGGTCACGGTGGCTTTACATGGGGCACAGTGTGAGGACGTGGGGAAGGACAGGCTTTAAAGTGGGCTTTAAAGGGGGGAGGAGCTGGGTTCGAATCCCATCTTCACAGCTTCCAGCGCTGACCACCTCAGAGGCGTGAGAATCAAATAGGCTAACGCTTAGCACGGTACCTGCTACCTGGCATGTGTGGGGTGTCCCCCAGAGAGAAAATGGTGGGAACAGAACTTTTGAAGAAATTAATATGTATTGAATGACTGCTGTGTGCTAGGAGCTCAGTAAGAAGCTTCCACATAGGTGAAAGTTTTCGAGGTGTGCTGGGTTGTAAGACTCGCAGGGGTGACTGAGATCTTCTAGGGCAGCGGTTCTCAGTCTTTCTAACGCCTCGACCCTTAAATACAGCTCCTCATGTTGTGGTGACCCACAACCAGAAAATTATGTTCGTTGCTACTTCATAACTGTAATGTTGCTACTGTTATGAATCGTAATGTAAATATCTGTGTCTTCTGATGGTCTTAGGCGACCCCTGTGAAAAGGTCATTGGACCCCCAAAGGGGTCGTGACCCACAGGTGGAGAACTGCTGTTCTAGGGGGACTGGGTGCTTTTAACAAAGGGGCCAGGTGGTTGTTAGGCTCAGGCAAGAGTGGAAAGCACTAACAGGTGAGAAAAGGTAAAGGGGGCTGGCTCTAGCATTGAGAGGACAGGGGGCCAAGGCTGGTAGATGAGGAGGGCAGCTGCTGGTGTGGTCCAAGCCAGAAGAATAAAGGACTGCTGGGGTATATTTATTATTTATCTACGAGAGGCCCAGTGCATGAAATTTGTATATGGGGGCAGGGGGGACAGGGGCGGGAGAGGTTCTTCAGCCTGGTCTGCATCCTTTTGCAAGCTGGGACCTTTCAGGGGATGACCGACTGCCGGTTTAGGCCTAATCCCATAGATCAGACCTAAACCGGTAGTCAGACATTCCTCTTGCAATCCAGGACCACTGGCTCCTAACGGTTCGCCTGCCTGCCTGCCTGATCACCCCTGACCCTTCTGCCTGCGTGCTTGATCACCCCTAACCACTTGCCTGGCTGCCCAATTTTGCCCCTAAAACTCAAGCTTCTTCTCTTTTTATTTTTAATATTTATATATATATTTTTATTTTAAAAGTCAAGCTTCTTGAGAAAATGAAGTGTTTAACATTATCCCATGTTCCTTACAGAGAGCTAAGTATGGTTAACACAACAAATACTTAATGCTTATGAGCTTCTATACCAACACTTTCCAACCAGGCATGTTCAATAGGCAGTCTCCAAAAACCTGAACTGGAACACCTAAAAGCAGAGTGCTCAGATTTCAGGCATCAGGTGCTATTAGCAGGATTTCTATCCCAATTAAACTCTAATTCTTATCTCTCAACAGTCTGGACAAACTGTCCCTCACTATCTCCAAAGTTTCTTATTCCTCACTATCCCATCCTCCTTTTTTTTTTTTAGTTCAATATTTCATATCCACATCAGTATCAACATACCATACAAAACCTACCTGCCAGCCTAGCTGGGCAGGCAGGAGGGGAGTCTGTGGCACCACAGAAAACTGGGGTTCTTCCCCAAAAAGAGGAGAAAATGGGTTTACAGTGAAGGAAACAAAATCAGAGCCCAACATGATCAAGGAGAAGCCTTGAAGCTGCATCGAGCGGAGGTGCTGGGGGCAGTGGTGCATCTCAGCTGGCCCAGCAGGACCTGCAGCAGCCTCGGCTCCTGGGAAGCCTGGTCCCAGATTGGGCCCAGCTCTTCAGGTTATTTTTTAAAACATATATTTTGTTGATTTTTTTTTACAAAGAGCAAGGGAGAGGGATAGAGAGCTAGAAACATCGATGAGAGAGAAACGTCAATCAGCTGCCTCCTGCACACCACCTACTGAGGATGTGCCCGCAACCAAGGTACATACATGCCCTTGACCAGAATCGAACCTGTAGCCCTTCAGTCTGCAGGCCGACGCTCCATCCACTGAGCCAAACTGGTTTCGGCTTGAGGTTATTTTTAATCATTTTGCTTTTGGGGGAGGAGGGCTTCTGAGCAGCAGCTCATGTGGGGGTAACTCGTGCAGGTTTTGCTTCAAGGTTTGGAGGAGAAGTTGGGTCTGTGGGATAGGACCCACCCAGCCCCAAATGTCATAGCTGAGGTTCTTGGAAGTGGCCCAGTGAGGTTCCTTCCTGCCTTCTTCCTGCTCCTAAGCCCAGGTCAATGGCTGAAGAATCAGGGCACCAGGCTGGGGCTGAGCACCCTAGGGGCCTTTGTAAACATGGCAGGCACAGGCTGGGGAGCCTGGGGAAACTGTAGGAACTGGTGGGGGCAGCCAGAGCCAGGAGAGGGCAGTGCCCATGGGCATGGGGTGGAGGAGGTATGCTCCCCTAACAAAGGCTTAGAGGTACAGAGACTAAAAGAGACAGAGATGGGAATAGACAGAGTGAGAGGAAGAGACTCAGAAAAAGCAAAAGAGAGATTGAGACAGAGGAAGATTCACAAAGAAGAAAGACAGACAGACAGAAAGATGGAGTCCTGTTCTGTATGAGTCAGCAGGCTGTAGGGGAGGTAGGGGCTGGGGCTGGGGCTCGCACGTGCCAGTGTGACGCTAAGTGCATTGTCATGGTGCGGAGGAAGGGGTGCTGGTAATGCAGCACCAGCTCCTTCAGAGACCCACACAGGCTGTAGGGCTCCCAAAACCCAAGCCAGTGGCCGATCGGTAGATGCTCTCAGGGATGAGGAAAGTACCATCTAGCTTGCCGTTCAGCATTTCCTCAGCCTGCGTGCCATTGATTTGCCCACACACCAGGTTCCTTCCTTCCTCATGGTGGGGGAAGTCATCCTCATCCTCCATCAGTGCACATTGGTCTTCAGGCTCATTTTTTATTCCCAACCACTCATTGGTTTTCTTCTGCCAGGCACCTTTCTGGGTGAGCCAGACCAGGCACCTTCCTGGGTGAGCCAGACCAGGCACCTTTCTGGGTGAGCCAGGCCAGGCACCTTTCTGGGTGAGCCAGACCAGGCACCTTTCTGGGTGAGCCAGACCAGGCACCTTTCTGGGTGAGCCAGACCAGGCACCTTTCTGGGTGAGCCAGACCAGGTACCCGTCCCGGATCTTGTGCAGCTCATGAGATCTGGCTTCAGGCTGTTCATGTGCCTATCGATCTCCCTGTTGCTGAAGGCCTGTGTCCGCAGCTCCTGTTCCAGCTTCATATGGCTCTCATGGATCTGGGCCCGTGGTCGGCAAACTGTGGCTTTCGAGCCACATGCGGCTCTTTGGCCCCTTGAGTGTAGCTCTTCTACAAAATACCACAGCCTGGGCGAGTCTATTTGGAAGAAGTGGCATTAGAAGAAGTTTAAATTTTTAAAAATGTGGTTCTCAAAAGAAATTTCAATCGTTGTACTGTTGATATTTGGTTCTGTTGACAAATGAGTTTGCCGACCACATTCTGGGCGATGCGAGACGTGGGCCGTGCTGAGTTCAGCAGGGTCCTCTGCATCTTGTTTCCATGGCCCTCACGCGGGAAGGGCTCCAGGAACTCTTGGCTGCTCTTCTGAGTCTGGCTCTCTCTTCCAAGACGGTTTCATTGAAGGCTTGGATGGCGGTGCGCTCCATCCGCAGTTCCTGGGAGGGGTGTGTGTACTCCTTGTACAGCTGGTCGTCCTCGCGGCTCTTGTCCTCCGCTTCAAACCGAGGTCCCAAAGGAAACCTCTCATTCTGCTCTTCCTCCCATAAGGGAACAGCAAACTTCGAGAGAAATGATTTCCCGCCAGAAGTCACACCCAAATACCGCGAGACTGAGGACCACAGGGGGGACTGTGCACATGCGTAGTACCGAGCTCATGTTCCCGGTGTAGGCGCCCAGGCGGCCTCCGCAATCCCACAATCCCCTGGTCGCCTATTTCCGGTTTTTCTAGCTCCTCCCTAAGTGGTGTTTCCTTCCATCGTGTTACAAGTTGAGGGCCTCTAGTTGGGGAGGGTTTTTCTGTTTTGGCGTTGACAGCTGTTTACCGTTTGGAATCAGTGAAGTTTCAGGAGTGTTTGTATAGAAGCCCATAAGTATTAAGTATTTGCCGCTGCCATGAACATGTCGGTCCCAAGCGAACTCAAGAAACAACCGCCCAATCAGTCCATCGTTTGCGCAGTCCTGCTTCGCCAAGAGGAAGGTACTGTGCTGAGCCGTTTTCCAATCGGATCTTCCTCTTCCTTCCCAGCACACTCCAAATCAGCTCCGGGCCGACCACCCCACCCCCGCAGACCCTTAAAACCTTCCCCCCTGTTTCTTTGACTTTCCCCCATTACACTTGCACCCTGTTGCGTTTCCGAGGGGCGTCCCTAATTGCTCCTTGGGGTGCTGGGCCAGCCTGGGCAAGGGGCCGTGGTGTTCTCATCTCTGGTCGTTCTGGTAGCTGCCTTTTTATATATATTTATATAGATGGCTGCATACAGATTATCCTAAAACTTAGAGGTCTAAGACAATTTCAACCATATATTATCTCATGTAGTTTCTGTGGGTTAGGGATTCGGGAGCAGCCTAGCTGAGTAGTTCTGTCTGAAGGTCTCTCGAGAGGTCACAGTCCGGTGTCACTTGGGGCTGTAGGATGGCGCTCTCACCTGGCTGTGCCGGCTGTTGGCTGGAGGCCTTAGCACAGGGGCCTCTCCCTAGGGCTGCTTGAGCATCCTTACAACATGGCGGCTGGCTTCCCCTCAAGCAAGCAATCTAGGAGACAACAAGGAGGGGAAGCCTTGCCTTTTTATGGCCTGACCTTGAAAGTCACACTTTGTCATTTTTGTAATATTCTGTTGGTTATTCGACCTTAACCCTGTTCGAGTGGGAGGGGACTCAGAACATGAAAACACGAGGTTCGTGCACACCACATTGGAGACTGGCTACTTCCATTTCATAGATGGGGGAACTGAGGCTCACAGTCCCTCAAAGCAGAGGCTTGACCCCTGATTTCCCTGCTCTGTGCCCAGCAACTTGGCACCCCCCCCCCCCACACCCTCAGCTTTTGGGAGATGAACCCACTGGTGGTGAAACCTAGGTCTGTGCCTCCAGCTAGGTGGAGGGAGAGGAGGGGTGGCAATGGGGCCTCCCAGGCCTGAGAAGTGAATATAATCACATGTTTGCTCAGCAGAAAGAAAGCTTCCAGGCGGGTGTGGGAGGGAGGGACTCTCTTCATCTAAACATGCTTCTGCCCTCACGGGCTGTGTTTTCCATTGAAAACCACACTTGGGGTGGCTGGGGAAATAGGCTCAATCTGGGTGTTTTTCGGAAATTCAACCTGTTGGGGTTCTTGCCTCCGTCTCAGATCCCCCAAGAATGGGCTTATCCTCCCGCCCACCACGGTGGTGGCTCCCTCCCAGGGTGGTCTCAGACCCCTGTCTCACCCTCTCTGAGCCCCCAGGAGCTGGGGCGGCTGCCAAGTCTCTCCTGGTTTTGGAGCAACATCAGTCTTCCGATCTGATGTCACAGACTTTGGGGAAGAGCTGCCTTCATCCAGGGAGACTTCGGTTTTCAAAAGGGTCTGAGTGCAGAGGGGTGTGCCTCCCCCATTAGACTGTAACCCTAAGGGCTTGTGTCTCCCAGGAAGTGGTAGTCGGCCCCCCCCGTCCCCCCCCCCCCACAGAGGGCAGCATCTCCTTCCTCAGCTGGCAGTGGGTGGAGCGATGGCTAAGGTGGGATGGAGAGGTCCCATGGCGGGGGGAAGGGGACGATCCTCCCATTCCTCCAGCTGTTTTCTTCCATTGCCTTCTCCCCATTTTCTTTTCTTTTTTAAAAATACATTTTATTGATTTTTTTTTTACAGAGAGGAAGGGAGAGGGATAGAAAGTCAGAAACAACGATGAGAGAGAAATATCGATCAGCTGCCTCCTCCACACCCCCCACTGGGGATGTGCCCACAACCAAGGTACATGCCCTTGACCGAATCAAACCTGGGACCCTTCATTCCGAAGGCCGATGCTCTATCCACTGAGCCAAACTGGCTTCGGCAATCTCCCCATTTTCTTTTCCCTGGTTAGCAGCTTTGGCCCAGGGAAGAAGGGAGTTAGCAAAGAAACACAATGAGGACGATGAAAGAGAGGCCAAGGTGATGGGTCTCAGGATGGTATTCCGGGCTCCTTCCTCTCTTTTTCTTTTTAAAGGATGATTCTATTTCTATTTTTTTAAATATATTTTATTGATTTTTTACAGAGCAGAAGGGAGAGGGATAGAAAGTCAGAAACATCGATCAGCCGCCTCCTGCACGCTCCCTACTGGGGATGTGCCCGCAGCCAAGGTACATGCCCTTGACCCGAATCGAACCCGGAACCCTTCAGTCCGCAGTCCGACGCTCTATCCACTGAGCCAAACCGGTCTCACGAGGGCTCCTTCCTCTCTTTGCGGGCACTCTCCACCTGCGTCTTGGCCCCCTCCCCCGGCTCCTCAGCTAGGTGAAGCGCAGAACAAAGAGCTGCAGAGTTGGAGCGACCCCTGGGCTCACTGTGCAAATGGAGAAACTGAGGTTCAGAGAAGGAACAGAGTGCCCACTGAGGAGGCTGCGGAAGGCAGGCAGCCTCTTTCAGGTGTGGGCACCGGCAGACCTGGCCGTGGCCACTATCAGGGTCAGAGGTCATCACGTGCCTTCAGGAAGCCCAGCCCTCCTAAGGGGAAGAGAAAAAGAAGCGGAGGATGCTCAGAAATTTCAGGGAATCCTCTTGGTATGTGTGTGTGTGTATGGTAGGGGAGTTAGAGGGGTCCCCAGGGGGAGGAGACAGACAGGAACAGCAGGTGTAACCTGGCTCTAGACATGCAGAACCAAACCTCCAGGCCTCAGTTTTTCCATCTAGAAAATGGGGATTTGTTTCTCCAGTCTGGCTGATTACGAATTGCAGATCAGAGCCTTTCCCTGTCAGCCCTGGCCTCTAAGCACTGAGGACATGAACTTGGCCTCCTCTCTCCTGCTCGGATGCACAATTTCCTCTACAGTGGAGTGGGGGGAGGAAAATAAACCCTCTGGGAGGATGGAGGTCACGCGGGTCACTTGAGAGCTCATATTGCAGCAGTGTGGATGGGTACTCGGCTAGGACTTCCGGGCCTCGTGCACAGTGTCCCTGCAGGGTGTGGCCGCCCCCAGCTGGGAGGGAGCGCCTCTCTCCTGACACAGCCTACTTGCGCTCCTGCCTGGGTGCAGGGGAAGGGTGTGGCGGTGTGGAGGGCGCTGGATTCCTGGGCCCTGCCGGGATGCCCCTCTGCAGCTTCAGGTCTTCACAAGCCACCTGTTTCATTACAAAGCCACTTAGAGGCAGGGGGTGGGGGGAACCACCCTCTGATGACTCCCCCCCACCACCACCACGGCTCTGGCCCTACGTTTCCTGCTCAGGGGAGGAGGGGAGAGGGACAGAGAAGGTAGCTCTGAAGAGGCTGGACTGGCCATGGGAGAGGATCAGTGTCCATCTGTGGGGAAAGGGCATGGATAAACAAGCCTTTCAGGCAAAAGGAAGAAAAGCTGGTGCTATGGCCTGCCTTTTGAGCCCTTGATTCAACCCTCAGAATTCTGGGAGAGGCCCAGACCCCCCTGAAAAGCAATAGCCAGTGCAGGGAAGCCTCAGGGACAGGGCTCGGGGGGAGTGGGGGGGTTAGGGGGAAAGATTTTTAAATAAATAAATGAGAATTTATCTGATAAATTACTTTATCAGGTGGTTTGAAGACAATAAATAGATTGGTGTTATAGAGAGTGCCTGGAGGCTGCAACAGATGGAGTGATCAGGGAGGGCCTCTCAGAGGAGGTGACATTTGAGGGGACACCTGAAGGCCAAGAAGGAGCCAGCCGTGTGTAGAACTTGGGGGGGGGGGGGAGCATTCTCCCTGAAGCTTGGTAGAGTTTGAGCAGAGTAAGAAGGCCAGAGTGAGTGGGGACAGGATGCTGGAGGTGGGGTGAGAGAGGTGGCAGTCAGAGGCCTTGTACGGTAAGACAGGGAGGTTGACTTTTCTGCCTGATGGGATGGAAAATCCCGAGAAGGTTTGCTAGGGGAGTGCCGAGGTCAGAGTTATGTCTTTAAAAGACCCGGCTGCTGTCTGGAGAGTGGGTTATAGGTGCCAGAGGGCAGGCGGGGAAGGGAGGCTCGCCGTGTCCGACCGACAGCCACTGGCGGCACTGGAGACAGAGCGGAGAGCCCGGTGCCAGTTTGGTTCAGAATGAGAGCCGGCAGGCCCCGCTGACAGCGGGATGTGGCTGGGCTCAGAGGGAGTGGAGATGGCGCCTTGGCCGGAGCAGCCGAGAGGCTGGTGGTGCCCCGCTGTGGACTGTTCTCCGTCCATCTCCCGCCACAAGCCGGGCTTCCCTCCTCAGAGGCCACAGGACAGTTGTTCATTCATGGATTCCCACAGGAGGGATTTCTAGCTCCAGCCAGGCCCCTTCCAGCTTCCCATCCTGCCCTGACCGGCTTCTGCCCCATTTCCAACAGTCGGGGTGGACAGCTGCCCTCCATCCAGCCTGGTGGGGGGAATGGGGGAGGGACTCACACTGCTTCAACCCAGATGTGGTGTGCAGGCTTTAGGGGCTGTGGAGAGCTTGAGAATCTCTGTGTGTGCGATGCTCTAGAGAAGGAAGGGGCAGGGATTATCCCTGTCCAGGGAGTGTAGTCCCACCAACCTCTGCACCTGGGAGTGCGGCTAAGGGCAGGCACTCTTTGACACTGTGGAGTGTCATGAATGACAGGCTTCTGGGAGCCCTGGATGCCTGGACAAGACTCTGGCAGAGGAAGGTCCCCAAGAGTGTCTACACCCGGGGGTGATTGCCTTCTGCTGAAGGTCCTGAGATGTGGGAGCTCAGACTGGTTATGTGACTTCCCAGAGGTCACACAGCAGTTTCCTAAAGTCTCTCTTGTCTTGTTCTGTGAAACGTAAGACAAAACTTCCGGGAGCCATGCTGCAGCGCTCTGCTGTCACTCACCAGCCGCAGCTCTGTTGCCCTTGAGCCAGACCCTCATTTGCTTCCAACCGTTTGTCCAAATCTTTCCTCCTGTCCCCATCGCTCTGTCCATTTTCTCTAGAAAATCACCCCTCACCACTCACACCCACCTAGATGCTCCCTGTGTTGCTCCCTAAACTGAGGGTCCCACTGCCTTTGGATGCCCCTCCGTAGCTAGCAGGGGGGTGAGGGGTGGGCAGAAGCCTCAGATGGCAGCTCAGAGCAGCGCCCCGCCCCCCCCCCCCCAGCCCCAGTCTGTCAGCAGTGATGGATGCTGGGCAGCAGTCCCTTGGAACGGATCCTAGATCTAAAAGCTTCACCAAGCCATCCTGGGTGGGAGGCGGGGGAGGGACATGGGGGTCCCCCAGAGCCCAACTCCCTGCCATGAATCAAGCGGCCAGCAGAGCCAATTAGCACAGACAAGAGCCCAGCAATGAATCACGAGCCCATTAGTCAGGCCTGCTCGCACCTCCCCCCACCCAAGGGGGGTCCTGGCCAGGGGTGGGGGCAAGGTCGGGGTCCTTCCTCCCTCGGGACAGCCCCCTCTTCCCCCTCACCCTCAGAACTGCTAAGAAGACCCTCCCACCTTGGAAGCTGGCGTGGACAGGATGACAGGCAAGTCATTTGCATACATTTGCATGGAGTGAGGGCATTGGGAGCCCCCACCCTCCCCCAGGCAGGCCTCTCCACCCTACCCTGCAGGACTGGTTTAACCTGAGAAAGCACCTGCTAGGTGCCCTTTAGCCTCGCCCTTTCCTCCATCCTCCAGGGACAGAGGGCGAGACCTGGGTTAACAGGTGGTATGACAGATGAGCCCTGAACCCAGCTGCATGGGTAACTCAAGTCAGCCCCTACCACCCAAACCCAGGCCTCCTCCAACAGGAAGATGCAGCCCACAGGGGCTTGTCAAAGACCCAGCTCAGCCAGGTAGAACGGCCTCAGGTGTCAGCCCAGCCAATGCCTAGAGCCACCTCCCTGAGCCCTTGAGGGTCGGTCTCTGCATCATGTCATTTGTGGCAGGTTAAAGCCCCAAAGCTGGACTCTGTGACTGGTCAGTGGTTAGGACTGAGTCCCTGTGGAGCAGTGGCGGGTGAGGAAGGGAACCAGAGATTGCAAGAGGGAGTCAGAGAAGGTGAAGGGAGGCACAAAGCAGCTGGCACTGTGGATGCCATGTGACAACTGGTGGCCAATGGTGTGGCCCGGGCCTCTCTCACCTGGACAGCTAGCTCTAGTGCTGGCCAATGGCCCCGTTGGTGATGAGTGGTTACTGGGATACAGCAGTCTCCTGCAATAGTTGACCCTCACTGTCACTTTCTCCATTTTATAGATGAGATGATCAGTTAGGTTTGGAGAGGATAAGGGACTTGTCCAAGGTCTGGGAACAAGAACATGGAAATCAAATTTGAACCCAGGTCTGACTGACCTCAGTGCTTAAGCAGCTTCTCTCTGAGCCCATGGCTCTGCTTCTGGCCTGAACTTAGCCTAGTTGTCCTGTAGGGGCCTCTGACTCATGTGTTGAAATCTGAGCTCCTCATCCCTTACCAGCCCAGCCCAGCACCCCTCCCTGCCAAAGTACCGTTAGCCACTGGCTGCCCGAGCCAGCTCTCTCTTCTCCACACCCAACCAGATACGTGGGTGTGGAGTCTGGTCCCGTCTGTCTGTGACATGGCCCCCTTATTGGACCCCTATCCCCGCTCCATAGCAGTGGTGTGGCCCAGGCCCTGGGACTCTCACCTGGATGACTCCAGGACTCTCCCAGTGGTCCTCCAAGACCCCCCAACCCCCTCAACTCCTTCCATGTTGCCGCTGGAGTGTGCTTCCTCAAATACAATCTAATCCTTCTCTTCCGCTTGGCTCCCCATCACATTCAAGATAAAGCATCAAAAGGCCTCCACCAGTGGTCCCAGCATGCCTTTCTAAACCCATCTCTGTCCACTTTCCTCTGAACACCCAGCGAGCTATTGGCCACCTGGGGTTGCTCACCGTGCCCAGCAGGTGCCAAGGTGTGCATGCCTCTTAGCCTTCCATCCTGCTGTGCCTCGGCCAGAAATGTCCCGTTTCCCACCTCTGCCTGGTCAACTTGTACTCCCCCTTCTAAACTCAGTCAGTGTCACCTCCTCAGTGGAACTTCCCCTGCCCTGCCCTGCCCAGGAAGGATGAATTGCCCCTCCTCTGTGCTCCCACAGCACTTTGCTCAAACTGCTGGCCTAGCACTTCCACGCCCAGTAGAGTGCAGTTAGCGGGTGACGGCCCACCCCCTTTGCCTGAGAGGCCGGGGTCCTGGCTTACTCAGCTCAGCTTCCCTGACGGGGTCTGGCACGTCAGAGATGTTCAATAAAGGTTTGATAGATGGGCAGCCTGTCCTCTCCCTCCTCTTTCTCTATTCTCCAGCTTCCTTTCTCCTGGCTTCCATCCCAAGTTGAAACCATCCAATTAAAGGAGTCGTGCTGGAAGGCAGTCCCGGGGCTTGGCATGGTCTCTGTACCTGATCAGGAGCAGCAAGTACCTAATCGGCACAACCACACGGACCTGCAGAACCCCATGGACCAGAAAACACAGACTGGAGTCAGGGACTCCCAATTCTGAATGGAAGTGTGCGACCTTGAACAAGTCACTTTTCTGTAGCCTCGGTGTCCTCGTGTTAAGTGGGGGTATGGGAAGAGGACAGATGATACTTTTAAAGTCCCTTCCAGCTCTGATGTGTGCATCTATTGAGTTATGATTCCAAGGCTTGTCAAGGGAATCAAAATGCCCTGGACAGTTGGCATTTTATGTGAATGAAAAGCAAGAGTTATATCTTGGGGCGGCGTGGGGGGGGGAGGGGGGAGTTGCTGGGGTGGGCTGCTCAGGGCAGACAAGCAGTTGTCTGGGAGGTGGCTCCTGGGAGAATGAGGGACCAGGGCGAGCACACACTGATGGCTCTAGCTCTTGCAATTCAGCTAATTGTGAAAATCAATGGTCTGGCCAGAGACAGGAGCCAGGGGAAAGCCTGGGGGGTGGAGACTCTGACGAATGAGTGGGATGGTGCTTGGTATCCTTTCTGCATCCTCTTCCAGGGCTGGTCCATGGGTTCGATAGACTGAATAGGGTCCAGGAGGGTCAGAGCTCAGGCAAGGAGCAGGGCAAGAGGAGCAGCCTACTATCAGAATTGGGGGGGACAGGGAGAATTTAGAGTGCAACAGAATAAACATCATATGCAAATTAAAGAGCACCTCACTGTTGCACTCCATCCCCTCCCTCTCTGAATCCAGACCTGAGTTCTAATCCCGGCTCTGCCACTGACTTGTGGTTGTGTGACCTTGAGCAAATTCCTGATTGTCCAGGAGCCTGTTTCCCTCCCCATCTATAAAATGATGGTTGTTCTTGACCATCTCTAAGGGTCATGGGCCTGGCA
This sequence comes from Antrozous pallidus, assembly GCA_027563665.1. Taxonomy (NCBI): domain Eukaryota; kingdom Metazoa; phylum Chordata; class Mammalia; order Chiroptera; family Vespertilionidae; genus Antrozous; species Antrozous pallidus. The sequence continues at coordinate 42,639,920 of CM050526.1, forward strand.
CAGACCTGGTCCCACCAAGGGTCTGCCAGCCTCAGTGCCCACCCCACATGTTTACCCTCCGACCCACCCAGGTACCTCCCGCAGGCCCTACTTCTTTCCACATCTGGCTGGCTCTTCTCAGCTCCTCTTCAAAGTCCCCTCTGCGTCCCTACTTCCCTCTTCCGAGACCCTGGCTTTGAACCAGCCAGCTGGCAGAGCCCACTGATTTTGGTTTTTGCAATCAGGCTAAGGGAGCACAGGTTGTTGTAAAGTAATCTGGACCTCCCACCCTTCCCCTCTCCTAGTTTCCCAGCAGATAGGACCACACTCCCTCTCACTCCACCGGAAGAAAAAAGAGGGGAGAGAGGAGGACCCTGGTGGTGATGGCAGAGACCAAGGGGATCCTAACGGGGGCAGGAGAGACCCCTGCTGGGGAGAGGGCAGGCAGGAGGAGTAGGGAGCGGCAATAAACCACTCTCCTTTAATGAGCAGCCTCCCAGGATGAAATAGTGTTCCGTTGGGGGCAGAAGGAGGTGCTAGTGTTGACCCTGAACCTGGAAGGAGCCATTCCCTGGGCAGGGAGCCCCCAGCCCACCCCTTTGATCGCCCCTCGCCAGCTCCCTAAGAGGTTGTTAACATCTTTCTTTATAGGGTTGGGGATGCAGCCAAGACTCACACCTCATCTGGGCCCTGGGCGGCTGCCTTTGTACTTTTTCCCATGCCAGGCGCCTGTCCTGGGGACCAGCCCGCCCTTCTCCTGTGAGTGAGAGCAGTTAGGGGATCTCAGGGGAGGAGCAGTCTGAGCTCCTAAGAAGCTCCCCGTTTGACAGGGGGAAGGTGGAACACACACCTCAGCTGACAAATTGAAGGGACAGACAGTTCAGCAAGGGAGAGCTGAGCGAGCCTTGGGTGGGCTTCCCGGAGGAGGAGGCAAGGAGAGGCCAGAGGAGCAAAGCCAGGAAAATGAGGACCAATCGTTGGAGCGACCAGGAGAGGGAGGAGGAGCCTGCAGGAAAGGTACGGGAGGTTGCCCATGGGGAACGTGGAAGAGGCAGTGAGGAGGTGAGGCAGGAAGGTGGGCGGTCTCAGAAGCCGAGAGGACAGTGCTGAGTCTCAGTTGACTCATTTGTAAAAATGGGCCTAATGCCTGCCTCCCCAGTTGCTGTGAGAATCAGCCAAGACCCTGTCTTAAAGGCCTTGGCTAGAGATCACACTCTTTCCTCACTCACTTCCTGTCCTTCCTTTATCCCCCTAACCCTCCAAGCCCTAAGGGGCCAGCCCCCTCCCTGTATCTCAGCATCTGGCCTCATCTGGAAACATCTGCCTCTCCTGTTTCAGATCTCGGTGAAGCCTCTGAAGGGCTGAGGTGGGGGCAGCGACGGAAGGAGCAGGAGATGCATCTTCTTCGCCCCCACCTCCCGCAGGCCTCATTCACTACAGCCCGTCCTTCATTCCTCACGTCCCCGCCCTCCTGGCTGCCCCTGCACACACCTGCTTTCTCTCTCAGCTCCTCAGCGGGGCCCTTCCAGGTCCCAGCACCGGCCTCCTCCAGCTCTTCCTCCAGCTCTTCCTCCAGGGGCTGCCCCACGATGGATTCTCCAGTTTTGTGTCTAAACTTGTAACCAGTTTTGTGTTCTCTGCAGCACATCCATGTTGCTCTGTGGGAAGATACTTCCCCTTCCAATGAAATGGGCAAACTTTCCCCTGAAATACCTTCGAGTGAGCAGTGCCCTCTTTTCCCCTTTGGCTTTACCGGCGGACGGCACCTGACAAGGACTCAGGGCTGTGTGGGGACACAGAACCCGCAGGCCCTCTGTCCTATCCCAGGAGAAGAAAGCAAAGACCCCAACTAGAGCGACAGAGTGGGCATGGAACAGGGCAGAGGCCGGGGGAGGGGCGGGTGCCCGTATTCCTGCTTCTTGTCCCCAACGCTGGGCGAGTCTCAGCCGTCCTCAGTGCCAGAAGCCTGGGCCGGTGACAACACAATAGATTAAAACCCAACCGGCCATGGCCATCCAGAACCATGTTTCCCGACTTGAGTTTCTGTTTTTTTTTATTGTCTAAAGTTCTACATGTGTCTCCTTTGTCCCCCGCCATTCCCTCCTCGGGCAAGCCCCCGCCGCCCCAGTGTCTGTCCGACCTCAGTTTCCACGTCCCAGCGAGGTGGCAGGCTGACCCCATGTTACCTTTGGGGGTGAACGATCATAAGGGTGAAACAGCAACACAGCACCACTTGACTCAATCTCAAGTTATTTATTGATTCTTGAAAAGAGGAAGGAGAGGAAGCCAACCAGAGCCAGGGGCTGCCAGGCTCTGGATCAGAGGTGTGGCTCAGTTGCGTCACTCAGCATCTTGAGCCTTGGGGGAGAGTTCCTGGTGGGGCCTCCCTCCTGACTGCAAGCTCACTGAGGGCAGAGGTCGAGGCTGGCATGGTGTCCGGCTGGCACGGGCTCGGCTCTTCTTTTGCAGCTGTCGATTCGGCCTCCTAAGTGCTCTCTCTGCCTCTGTCTGGATCCTCCGTCCACCCAGCCGTCTTCCTGAACACCAGTTCGATCCCCTGACTCTGCTTAAATGCCTTCGGGGACTCTCCGGAGCTACAGCAACAATTCCCAAAGTGTGCCTGGGTGGGGCACATGGGCCCCAAGAGATGCCCCTGAAGAAATGGTGTGGGGGCCAAGTACGTTTGGAAAATGTTCTTTTAAGGAAGCTTCCCACCCCTTGGAGATTCACATTCCACTCGAGCAAAACGAAGGCTCTGAGAGTCAGTCCTGGCAAGCATGCAGCCAGAGAGCGTGTCTGACACAGCCTTCCTAAACTTATTCCGTCACATACAATCGTTTTTGCCGGAAATGTACATGAACAGCCCCATGGAACATACGTGGGAAGAAGTGAACTGACCTGGAAACCTGAAGTCCGTTTGGGGAGAGGGACAGCTGCGACAGGCGCTGTGCTGGGCTCGGGCCCTGTGTGTGGTGTTTACAAAGCATTTCTGCCACCATCCTTCCATTTGCTCCCCGTGACAGTCTGACGAGATAGGAAGTCGGAGGTGACGACTCCATTTTGTAGACAGGGAACTAGACGTTCAGGAAAACCAAGTGGAAAACTGAGCTGGAAACCACAGTCTCTCTCCTCTCCACAGGAATTCACTGACGCCTGCCCTGGGCCAGCGGCTGCTTTCGCCGTGCGGTGCAGATGTTCCGTCTGGCTGCGTGGCGCCGACAACCTTCCTTCGCCTGTATGTCACTGTGGTCCCTAGTCCTCTCTGAGCCTGGGACCCTCCCCCACCGAGCCTCATCCCTGGGCCTTCCTCAGGCGAGGGTGCCTGTGGACTGACTCCTCCAATTCCAGCCTCTCAGCTGTTCCCCTTTGCAGCCAGGAAATCCTTCCTGCCCTTGAACTTCCACACCTGACAGACCAAGGGTGGTCCCTCCCGGGGCCTCCTCCGAGTGGAGCGGTGCTCAGGGAAGACCGGAATCATCCGGTTCTTCCTCAGATGCCGGTGAGTGAGCCAAAGGCACGGCGGACCCTGCACCACCGGCCAAGTAGGTGCTCACTGCGGGGTCACCCTGGAGTTGGGGGGAAGCAGGGGCCAAGCACGCCGATCTCCCGAAGCCAGTGGGGCTGGCAACTGGAGTGGGAGGAGAGGAACGGGTGGTGAGGGGCAGAGTGCTGAGCCCACCGTCACTGACTGGGGGCCTGGACACCGGGGCAAGAGGGGACCCTGGAGGAGGCGCTGCACGGGCGATGGGGGTGGGAAATATCACCCAACACCCAACTCGCTGTCAGCTTCAGGGAGCACATCCCAGCTGGGCCAGTTCCCAAACCCCTTCTGAATGCTCCCCTTCCCCTCCTCCTCCTCCTCCTTTCACCCCCTCCCTCAGCCCTCTCCTCCCCCCACCCCTTCCACCTCCAGAAACACTTCTCACATCATCCCCACCCAGCAGCATGCTCCCTGGGTGTCTGTCCAGCTCCTGTACCTGCACCCTCTGGGCATGCTCCATCTCCTTCATACCGGGGGGGGGCGGGGGGGGCGGGGGGGGGGGAAGACTCCAGGAGGCAGGCTGATGCCCAGGAGACTGTGGAGGTTTCTGGAAAGCATTCCCTCTGCAGGTATGGAGTATGGAATCTTCTTTGACGCTCCCTCCACCTGGGCTTTCCTGCCTCCTGGGCCAGCACCAGCTTCAGAGACCACCCCTCACCTCGGCCAGATCCTGACTGTTCAGCTAGTGTTTATAGCCTCTCTCCCGGGCCGTGGCACATGGCCCTCCACCTGGGTCCTGTCTCCTCTTTCATCCCCGGCCCCTGCTTCTTACCGTTACCGCTCTAGCCCTGTTGGCAGCAGGCACTGCAATTCCGGGTGCCTATTCTGACCCTCCAGGTTCTGCAGGGGTTCGGACAGCCTCGAGGATTTGGGGTAGATCCGAGGAGCAGCTCTCCAGTTGGGGAGTGTTCTTATGCTCTCCTCACCGTTCACCCCCGTGCCTTCCCTGGAGGAGAATGTCTGTCTCCACAAGCTTATTGTGGGAGAAAGTAGAGCTGCCGTTCTCCTCTTTACAGGTGGGAAACCCGAAGGCAGGAATCCAGGAGCCGTCCTTGACACCACCCTCCTCCCCTTACTGATCCCCTGCCAAGTCCTAGTTCAAGGCAGCATCAACTTTCACCTGGACCACTGCCATCCCCACCCAACAGGCTTCCCGCCGCCTCTCTCGTCACCCCTGATCTGCAGCCAACCTGAGCTGATCACGTCACCGCCACCCCGGCACAACCCCAAAGCGCTTACCTCTCTGCCTCTGCTTGCAGACCAAGGTTTTAAAATGACCTGGGCCAGCCAGAGTGGCTCAGCGGTTGAGCATCGACTTACGCACCAGGAGGTCAAGGTTCGATTCCTGGTCAGGGCACGTGCCCAGGTTGTGGGCTTGATCCCCAGTAGGGGGCGTGCTGGAGGCAGCTGATCAACGATTCTTTCATCATTGATGTTTCTATCTCTTCCTCTGAGATCAATAGAAGTATAATTAAAAATACAAATGACTAGAAGAACCCCACATGGGCAGTTGCTGCCCATCTCTCACTCTACTCGTTCGTTCCCCTTGCCCTTTGCACTCCAGCCACATCTGCATCCATCCTTTTCTTCCACCGCCTCAGGTTGCACCTTCCCTGGCTGGTGAGGTGCTGCGTGGACACTCAGAGCATCATGTTCTACCTGCGCTCTCCACTGACTGTGGGTGCCATTCTGACTGCCCTTGTGGGACCGTTTAACTGATGTTTGCTCCCCGCTGCACTGCAGGCTCCACGAGGACTAGCACAGTGCCTGGCACACAGTCAACTCTCCACAAATACTTTCTGCTTGAATGAATGAGGCCCAAAGGAGTGCTGCACCTGAGGGAAAGTCATCCTGTGAGGCCTTAACCAGGCCAGGACCAGGACCTTAGAGCCCTGGGTTTAACTCCCAGGGGCTGTTGGGAGAACCACCATCCCATGCCCTGCTGCATGAGGACACCTCCATCTCTCTCCTCTGCCAGCAATCGCCCGCTCTGTGACCACAGAGTTTGCTACATAACAAGCGATCGTCCAGGGACGGGTTGCCGAGGATGCCAGTGCTGAATCCCGGCCCAGCCCGCACCTCTGCTGCTCCCTCCCAGCGGCCTAGTTCTGGGCCTCGGGAGCCCAGTGCTTGTATAGCCCCCTTTGAAGTGGGCCTCCCCAGCCCCACCCAAACAGAGACGCGGGAGGCTTCGGTCATTCCTTGGGCTGGAGAGACCTGGAAGGACGAGAACGATGCAGAGGAAGGAAAGGGAAGACTGAGCATCCAGGAAAAACTCAGGGTGACAGGAGAAAGGCTTGTGGGGGGCAGAGTGCTGGCCATTTGGGGAGACCCCCTGGAAAACTGATTTGCCCTCTCCTTGGGTTGACCCAGGAAGCATACAATCCCCCCTTTATAGCATCTCTCCCAGGAGGAAGGAAGAAAACAAAGGACATCTGCTCTCCAGACAGAACCAGGCAGGCTCCTCTGTGCAGTCCTGGAGGGCTTCCTGGAGTAGAGCCTCACAGAAGCCACAAGCAGCTGGGAGGGCAGCTGAGAAGCAAGAGGCAAAGGAAGGTGGTGTGACCAAGGCGAAGGGAAGAGTGCAAGGGAGGCAGGACTCACCCCGCGGCATGATATGTTTGCTCACGTCACTCTGCTCAGAATCTTCCGGAGGCTCCCGCCTCACTCAGAAAATCCAAAGACCTGCCTCCTCGCCCATCTCCACTCACCAACTCCCACTGCTCAGTTACACTGGCCTCCCCGGGCCCCAAACACAGGTTCCTGAGGCTGCTCCTCCTGGAACCATTTCCTTACAGCCCTGCGGCTCCCCCCGCACCTCCTGCAAGCTTTGCTCCGGTGCCGCTTTCTCAGTGAAGCCTGCCCTGATGATGTCACTTAAAGTCACATGCCCGGCTATTTGGCTCAGTGGTTGAGCATCGACCTATAAACCAGGAGGCCACGGTTCGATTCCTGGTCAGGGCCCATGCCTGGCTGTGGGCTCAATCCCCATTAGGGGTGTGTGCTGGAGGCAGCCAATCCATGATTCTCTCTCATCATTAATGTTTCTCTCCCTCCCTGATATAAAAAATATTTAAATAATAATAATAAAATCACACTCCTTCCCCAGTCCCACCCTTGGCATTTCCCATTCTCTACTTGCCTCCCCCCCACTTCCCAGCTCTTATAAGCTTCTAACATACTCAAAATGTACTTATTCTCTCTCGTGGGAAAGCAAGCTCCACAGAACAAGAATAATTTGTCTGTTGGTTTACTGATATATCACTAGCACCAGGGACAGTGTCTGGCGCATAGTAGGTGCTCAATACATATTGGTTGAACAGCTAAGAGCAGTAGAGGGTGTAAGTGGAGTGGAAAATCTTTTTTTTTTTTTCAGGCTCCTCGGTCACCTGGAGGTAAAGAGGATGAGGAGGGGAGGGGTGTCCAGCTCCTGAGTAGCAGCCCAGCATGCCAGGAACAGAACTGTCCCACTTGTTGTCAGGTCTGCCCCAGCTCTCCTTCTTCCCTCTTGAGTCCTCTCTGGGTGATGGTGTTCTTGCCATCTGGCATCCATCAGTCCCTTCCAGAAGTCCCTGTGAAACAAGGGGGGTGGCTAAAGTGTTCCCAGATTGGGGGCAGGCGGGAGTGTGTGAGCAAGCCGCCCTGTCCCCAAGGGCCCCCCCCCACACACACACACACACACCGCAGCCCTACCCAGAGCTACCAGCCCACTGGCTCTACTGCCCCCCACACCCCACGGGCCTGGAGGAGGTGGCTGCCAACCACACGCAACTCCTGGCTCCAGATTTGAGAGGAGGAGGGGAGCTGGCGGGAGGGACCAGGAGCAAGTAAATGGGACCTGACAGGGGCTGGGCACCTCGGGCAAAGAATGTAAATAAAAATCAGTAAATATTTAGGGGAAATGGAGCAGGAAGTGGGAAAGGGAGGAGTGGAGGGGACGTGTTGAATTTCCAACAACATCTGGAGGGCAGTCGCCTCCACCACCTCCCCCACATTCCATCCCACCCCTTTAGGGGCTTGCAGTAAGAAAGAGGGTGCTGGCTGGCGGGTGTGTGGTGTGTGTATGTGTCTGCACCCAGCTGTCTAGAGGCACATGTGCCTGGGGGGAATCTGACGGCCTGGCGTGTTTGCTTGGTTAAGTGCACACAAGGTCAGCCTCAAACTGAGTGCCTCGCTCTGAGTCGCTAGTGTCCTCCCTCCCACAAGGCCCTGCTCTGGGCCAGGAGGTGCTCATTCTGGGATGAAAAGACAGGGTCCCTATCTTCAAGGAGCTTCTAAGCAAAAGGATGATGGCAACACTTGAGGAGGACCTTGGCTGAAGTTAGCTCAGGGGGCTACACTCAGGCCTGGGGGTAGTGGCATGAAGTGGAGATCAGGGAGGGCTTCCTGGAGGAGGGGGTCCTGAAAGCACAGGGAGAGATGGACGAGAAAAGAATGAGTGTATTGGGGGGGGGGGGTGGAGCTCATGTTTAGGAAGAAGTGAGAGTATGGAATATGGATGGGAAAGGCAATAAAGGACCAAGAAGCAGGGAGCCAAAAAGGACTGAAGCTTTGCCCAGGCCCGGGAGAAAAGCTAAACCAAGAGCCCAGCGATGTGGCCAAGGACACGAGACGGGACACGGCAGGATGGGCCAGGCTCCGTCTCACCATCCTTCTCTTCCAGGACTTCCTGGGGAACCTTTTCCTGGGCAGGTGTCTTGTCTCTTCCTTTCTCTGCAGCTTCCCCTTCAGCCCCTGTCTCCCCCCCGCCCTCCTCCGGAGCACAGCGCAGGACGTGGGAGCCTAGATGTCTCATGTGTCCCGCTCCATCTCCATCCGTTACAGGGGAGGAAACAAAGGCCCAGAGATGCCCACGGGTCCATCGGCGGCACTCCCTGGTAGAGCCCGGGCTGGAACCCGGGTCCCTGACTCCTGTGGGAGCAGGTGGGAGTGGGTGGAGAGGTCCTCATCGCTCTGCACTGCTCCAGGCTCTGCCTTGGGGACTCCATCCACGTCTGGGCTGTGGGGAGATGACATGCAATAACCAATGTCCAGCCCACCCCTGCACGTCCCCCCCCCCCCCCACTCTGCTTACCAGTTCAGCACACACCGCTGATGTCCTTTGCTGTGGCCCTTCCCACCAGGGGATGTTGGGTGGCTCTGGCATAATCGAGAGGGAGCCCCTGAACTGGGGATGGGCATCCCAGGATTCTGACTGTGTCTAGAGCAGAGGGGAAGTAGAAGGCCCAGCCCAGGCCCTTAAATGAACCTCATAGCACATAAGTGAGGGGTGGAGACATTCATTCATTCATCCATCAACTAGATTTTAAGCACCCACAGGGACTGGCCCCTGGATGCTTGGGGGACAGCATGAAGCAAAACAGTCTTAAAGCGGTGGTTTTCTGCCTACCACCCAGCCATCCTACCACCTCAACCAAATCAGCTTCCACCTTTGCTGATCAGACTTCTAGGAAGATTTCACCTGAATGCTCCCTAACTGTTGGGAACAAAATTTGGAAATCATGCTTTCCTGAGGCAGAGAAGACAGCACTCCCCTTTCCCGCCCTCCCTCAAAACAGGAAAAGCAGGAGCATCTGCTTATTAACTTCAGAGCATCCCCAGACTGAGGTTAGACCTAGGAAGGACTTAACGGATTTTCCAAGCTTTGCCTCTGCCATCCAGCTTGGGCCAGCCTCAACCACCCGCACACTGAGGCCTCATCGGCCAGAAGCGCAGGGTCTCCAACGAGGGTCCAGAATTGGAGTGTCATCCTCCCACCTCCTGCTTCCAAGCCGGGGAAACAATTAGGACCTTTGTCCAGCAGGAGAATGCCCAAAGGGTGAGGTCACCCCCAACATGGCTCTCTTTGTCCCCGAGCCAGGCAGACACCAAGGCTGAGTCTAGCCACCCACCCCCTGTCCCTAACCCCCTGGGCACCACCCTCCCCCATGAGAGACTTCCCCAGGAAGCAGTGCTGACAAGGAGGGAGGCTGGTGCAGCTGCCCTTGTGGAGGTGAGGAAGGTTCCGGATGGGTACGCTCAGGGAAAGGGGCCGAGGAGAAGCTCCCAGCTTAGAGGGCAACCCTTCCTCATAAGGATCTCCGGCTCTGTGCAGCGGGGCCTACGAACATGCTTCCAAAACCCCTACAGGCCCCAGAAGCTTGCCTCCCCTTCCGACCAAGAAGCCTTTGGGAGCCCGACTGGCCTGGCTCAGTGGTTGAGCATCGACCTGTGAACCAGGAGGTCACGGTTCGATTCCCGGTCAGGGTATATGCCCGGGTTGCAGGCTCCATCCCCATTGCGGGGCATGCAGGAGGCAGCCAGTCAATGATTATCTCTCATCATTGATGTTTGCATCTCTCTCCCTCTTCCTTTCTCTCTGAAATCAGTAATGTGTGTGTGTGTGTGTGTGTGTGTGTGTGTGTGTGTGTGTTTAAAAGAAGCCTTTGGGAAAGGGGTGAACTGCAAGTCCCCACAGGTACATTCATAGGGACACACCCGGTCCCAGCAGCACCCCCGCCATCAGAGGAGACTGGAGCACAAAAGGAAAGCTGGGAATGGAGGGGACAGGGAACATGGCTATGGCCTGGGAGACCAAGAGCCCAGTCTGAACCAGAGTTTCTGAGGCGCTGAGACAGAGGCCTCAGGAGGCTCTGCGGGCAGGTGGACTGCAGGTGGGTAAGAGGAACAGGAGGGGCAGGCCAGAGCGGGTGGTCTCCATGGAGACGAGGAGATGTCACTGAGCACTGGGCGGGAATCGGGGCCCTGGCTTCTGGCTCTGCCTCTTCCTCCCCTAGAACCCTGGCTTGTTTTCCTCTCTGGGGGCCTCAGCTCCCTCCCTCTATGCAATGGGCTTCTTCTAGTTGTTTGGACTAAGCAGTCCTAGGCAGCAGGGGGCGGGAGTACAGATCTGAGGCCCAGGATGAGGGGGCCTTGTGGTCCCCTGATGAGACATGATGGGACATGGCAGGCCAGGAAGGGACCCCTGAGACCTCCAGCTCTGGGACCAGCTGCCTGTAGGGAGGGGGTGGGGGCAAAGCTATGCAGGAGCCAACCATGATGCTGGCTATGAGGACAGTGGTGCCATTGGTGACGTGCAGCCATCCAGAGAGGCCACCAACGTTGGGAGAGAGGAGGGGTGTGTTCACCCGCAGGGATGAATGGACAGCCAGAGAGCACCCAGAGCATGCTGGGAGCAGGGGCCAGTGACAGGACACCCAGACTCTAAATATGGATCCTCAACCTCTAAATATGGATCCCCCAACTTTGGGAGCTTCTCAGACCTTGGGAGCAGCCTGCCTCCCCCCACCCCATTAATTCTGGACCAGCCCCAACCCCTTTGGTGGAATGTTGTGTGAGCTGAGAATAGTCATTGCTGGGGTCAAGGAATGGAGGGTCACCAGGGACTAATTGCCCTAAATAAATGAGCAATTAAGGCTGTTACAGGATGTATCCAGACCCCCCTCCAGCCACCACCCTGAAAGATCACCATGGCAACCACTGCTGGCTCTGGAAAGGCTGAGCCACTTAGTTGGCTCACATGGCTGTCACTCAGACAGTGGACGGTGGAAGGGTGTGGCTTCAGTCAAAAAGAGCGGAAAGGGTACTAGAAAAGACTGCTAAGGAGGGCAGGCAGACGGGTGACTGGGTGACACCTGGATGAGGATTCTGGGTGATTCCCCCCATTCAGTGAGGAGACCGCAGCACATTCCATGACGCAGCCTGCAGGACAGCGGACCTGGGGAAGGGACTGGGGGGAGGCAGTCGGCAGGAGACGTAGGCCTTGCCAGGTCCCCATCTCCTCTCGGCACCCCGGCCCTCCCCCTACACTTCCTGTAATGGCGTCTCCAGTGGGGAGGCCATTAGTTCTGCTCAGGGCAGCGCCTAAGCACTGTGGCTGATAAATATGACATGAGCCCATCGATTAGAATCCTCTAGTCCTGCAGCAGCTCAGCTCCCTAATGGCTCCCTCTCCCCTCCGCACGCCGACTGCCCCCCCCTCCCCACCCCCGGGGCCGCGAGGCAGACGCTTCAGAGGAGCAGAGTGAGGGGATACAGGCACCACCCAGGGCCCAGTCGGAGGGGTCACTACTTGGAGGCAGGCTGGACCCCAAGATGGCCTGGATGCCCCTCCGTCAGTTGGGGGTAGGGAGGACGGGAGCGGCTCTGGCAGGCACACAGAAGGTGGAGGGCCCTGCCCATTGTGAGGGAGACAGCATAATTCCTGCCTTTGGGGCTCTCCTGGTGACTTAAAGACAGCAGTGACCCCGTCACCACCCCCTCTCCGCCACTGGGATCTCTCAGCACCCACACAGCACCTGTCCCAGCCCAGCTGAGCAATCTCCCGCCTGTCTCTCCCAACCCTGACATTCTACCTTCACTTCACCCATCTCTGGGGTGTCTACACTCCCTCGTCAGGTTGGGAGGCCTGAATGCAGCGGCTGTGTCTTGCCCATCAGCCTGGGGCCCCAGAGTGGTGGAGATAGTCTTCTCTAGACTTGGGGGCTCTGAAAATCCTGAGCTGTCTCCCCAAATCCCCAAATCCAGACTGGGAACTGCATAGGGTGGGGTGTGCTCTCCATAAGATAATCAGGCCAATAGACTTTGCTAAGCTCAGCACTAAGAGCTGAGGCAGCTCTGCAGACCTCCCCGCCAACCCCAATCTGAGACCCTCTAGGCTCTGGCCAGCTGCTTGAAGACATCTGGATGGGCCTTGGCAAGAGGTGCAAGAACAGCTCCTCCTTTGGCGGGGGGGGGGGGGGGGGGGAGGAACGGGCCAGGCCTGGGAGGGGGCTGTGGTTTTGCAGAGCCGTGTCTCTGGGCAGAGGCTGCCCACAGAATCTTCTAACAGGAAGGCTGAGCCAGGCTGGCTGCAGCCAGGAAGTTAATCCTTAATGTGCCTCTGGCCTCGCTGCTGTGCAAACTCACCGCTTAAACACTCCACGCCGGTGGGGACAAGCCACAGAGCCCACACTCCTCGGGGTGGGATTTGGTACCGTGGCGGGCTGAGCACCGGCGATGCTGGGTGTGCCACAGGGTGCCTGCTGCCGGAGTGGCCGTGAGAGAGGAGGATTGTGCTTTTGTGGGCTGGAGGTTTGAGCGCCGTTCTTCTCTCCCGTGTATCCAGTGCAGCTCTAGGGACGGTGGCTAAACGGCAAGCACTTCCTCCTGTGCACGGAGTGAAGACCAGAGGGAGCGTCCTTTAGGGAAGTGAAGACTCTGCTTTGAAAATTGCTGGAAGAGAAGTTAATTCTGGGAGACAGAGCAGAAAGCACAGTAAGGAGATGAACAGTTGGCTTATGCTTTCAAGATGTCTTAGTCGACTCGGGCTGCCTATAAAGCAGCACAGACTGGGGGACTTAAACAGCAGAAACTTCTTTCTCACAGTTCTGGGGGCCAGAAGTCCAAATTCAGGTTCCAACAACCACGTTGGGTTCTGGTGAGACCTGGCTTCCTGGTTTGCAGGTGGCTTTTCCTTTGGTGCACGTGTGCGGGGGGCAGGGATGGGGGGTGCTGTTCTAGTGCCTTTTTTAAATAAAGGCACTAATCCTATAGGGTCAGGACCCCACCCTGATGACCTCACTTCACCTTGACGACCTTCTTATAAACCAAATATACGTGTCTCCAAATACGGTCACATCAGGGGTTAGGGCTTCAACACATGAATTTCTAAGGGGGATGCAATTCAATCCATAGCACAAAGTGAGGACAATCTCTCCTTTTTTCCCCACATTGCACCCCCATTTTTTAAAAAAAATCTTTATTGTTGAAAATATTGCATTTGATCCTTCCCCCCCCCCCCCCATTGACCTCTTCTGGCCCACCCCCTCTCATCACCCCAGGCCTTCACCACCCTATTGTCTGTGTCCATGGGTTATGCGTACAGATTTTTCAGTTGTGCCTTCCCCAACCCATGTGAGGGCCCACACACCTGATCCCTACCCTGTTCCCCTCTTTCTGAGCTTCCTCTTCAGCTCTCTGTGGCCCAGGCCTTGGGCAGAGCAGCCGAGAGCCTGGCCCCTCAATAGCCTGAATTCAGCTCCCAGCCCAGCCTATATTTAGCCTCGTGCCTCAAACACTGGACAAAGCCACTTTGCAAGGAGCTGGTGGGGACAGAGTTGAGAGACGCTGCCCCCCCCGCCCCTTCCTCTTCCTGATATGGATACCCCTCGGTTGCCCTTTTGGGGTTACCAGGAATACTGTTCACAGGGCCATAAGCTAGGACTCTGTGGGACTTGCATTCTATTTCTAGATCATCCCCTGGGAAGTGAGCTCTGAGCCCCTTGTCCCCGTCTGAATGGGGGCATTCTGGACCAGTTTTTCTTTCATGCATCGTAATCAATCATAATCATCTAGGGAGCTTTAAAACTATGGATGACCAGGCCCTAGCCTAACATTCTGATTTTTTTGGTCTAGGGTGAGCCCGGGCATCCTTTATTTCCTTTTTAAAACCTCCCCCGGTTACTATAATGTGCAGCCAGAATGGCAAACCCCTGTTCTCGATCCTTGTCACTCAAAGTGTGATTCCTACCTACATCAGCCCCTTGGAGGGGGAAGAAAGGCTGTTAGAAATGCAAATTCCTGGGCCCGCCCTAGCCTGCTGATCAGAATCTGTGTTTTTAACAAGATCTCCCGGGGATTCCAAATCAGGCTGAAATTTGAGAGTCACTCTTCTAGAACCTTCCGTTGTACTGGCTAAGGCTCAAGAGGCTCTTATGCTCACCCTCCCTGTCTCTGCTTTCTTCTCAAGAGAGGATTCTTGAGAGGGTCCACCCTCCTAGGTCCACACATGGCCTCACTGTGGTGTACAGGGTCTTTCTTCATCCTCCATGTGTCTTCACACTCACACATGTACTTGTACACACACTTCCCACACCCCAAAGGCAGGCAGGCTCTCCATTACCCCCCGGCCATGCGAAAAAAGGTTCAAGGATGTGTCTGGAGTCCTGTGACTAAATTCCCAACATTTCGTGCTCAGCGCTCATATCCACCAACGAACTGTCCACTTGCTCCTTCAACATCAACAAGAGGCTCCCGATTTCCCCTCTGAGAAATCCCAAGGGCCCCCAGTCATCAAAAATTCTGTCTCACATCCAACCCAAATTCTCAGAATCCATTTCACTGAGCGTGTCTGTCTTATATGTAATTCATGTCTTGCCTTTACTGAAAACCCTTCACCGCCCACCTCCCACCCCTCGGCTATAAGACAAAATATAAAGTCCTTAGAGGAGCATCAGGCCATTGCAGGACCTCACACACCTTGGCCTCACCTCTTGCCACTGTCCCCCACTCCACACCCAACGCCAGAGCCACGTCCAGGCCCAGCTGGCCGCAGGGCACACGCTGCTCCCTTGCTGAATCTTCCTTTGCAGAGCACTTGGCAAATGCTGTTCCCTGGCTGGAATGGCTTTCTCCTCTTCTTTGCCCATCTCCCTGACAGGCTCCGATTTATCCTTCAAGTCCCAGATCGGATCATCTCCTCCAGGAAGCTTTCCTTAACACTCCAGGCACAGTAGGTGTTCTGTGGCTGTTTATACAGGCCCCTCTCCCAACACCTATTACACTGTCTGTCCATGCCTATCTTTCCCACTAGTCCCCTCCAGGAGAGAGGCAGTCCATTCATTTCTGTAACTCCGGCACCTTAGCCCCGCCTCTGGCAAGGAGTAGAAGAACAATAGCTAACATTTATTGAGTGTTCATTCCATGTTACGCACCATACAAACCACTTTCTATGTATTATTCACAACAACCCTACAAGGCAGATACTTTTGCCATCCCCGTTTTATTGATGTGTAATCTCAGGCTCAGAGAGGTGGAGCAACTTGCTCGAGGTCACACAGTGTGCCATGGCCGATGGGATTTGGCCCCAGTCTGTCAGGCTCCAGAGCTCATGGTCTTCACCACCACCACCCTCGGCAGAGCCCGTTAGATGGATGATGGAATGAATGACTGAACAACGTAATGTCTCCTCGGTGGGAATTGCCTAGAATCACCGCCTCTTCATCAACACCTTCTTCTTCCTCCGTGTCAGCCTCATGTTTCTATCCTCCTCAGTGCCTTCATCCGTAACATCCTCTGCAGGAGACCAGGAGCTCTTTTCCCGGCACAGGTGGCCTGACGCAGGCATTGGGCCGTCATTCCCAGGCTTCTGCTTCAGTTGAATGAATGTTGGGGGTCGAATGCTGGGTCCAATCCTGGCTCTGCCACTTCCTACCTGTGTGGCCCTGGGCATGTCACTTCGCCTCTGGGAGTCTTTGAGCCAGCTGTCTAATCTCTCTACACTTTGGTTTATGTATTGGGGCTGGAATGGTACCTGCTGCCCAGGACTGTTAGAGGAGCCAGTGGGGACTGTAGGTGTGTAAAGACCTGGGCCCCAATAACAGCCCAGTTCGGTTAGGGAGTGGGCTAAAGCTCCAGGGGAGACAGTGATTAGGGGAAGGTGGACTCCTGGTTCAGGCCTCTCTTCATGCTGCCAGAGCAACAGCATGGCTGTTTGGCCACTGACCTTGATGAGGGGAGAGTTGTGACATTCTTTTATTCAAATGAGTGGAGTGGAGCCATCCCCTCTCCTAGGTTACTCCGAGAAGACCTGACAGGGAGGGGAACTGAGAATGATGGAGATGGTGACCAAGAGATGGTTCCAAGAGCTGAGGAAGGAGGCAAGGGTCCCCGGGGCTGTGGGACCCTCACAAGCTCTGTCAGACTCTCCCCTCGATGGCTGCCTACCTTGATCTCTACCGACCCCCACAATGCAACGGGTGCTCTATGAAAACCTGGAGGTGACCCCTGCATCTCAGCCTCATGCCTTCCTCCTCGGCCCTGGGACAGAGTCTGGTTGGCACCATTCCCCAGGCGGGGGGGTTGAGGGGAGATACAAGGAGACAGAGAGTGGAAGAGGGGACCTTTGTCCCGGCCCCCAGTGACAGCCCTCCTCGGGTCAGGGCAAGGCCGGGGGCCCAGCGTCCAGCCCCCTCCCTTCGTCCTTCTCTGCCCCGTGAGGAATGTGTCCTCTGAGGCTCACCAGCTCGGTGATAGGCTTCTGTTCACAGAGGGGGCTGTGTCCTGCCACCCATCCCCTCTGAAGCCCCCATTGTCGGCTGGGGGTGGGGGGCCGGGGGCAGGCAGGGGGCATGTCTCAAAGGCCTAATGTTCTCAGAGGTGGGGAGGCTGAGGGGCTCCCAGAAGGGCCAGGACATGGGACACCTGGCTCTTCTCTACCTCCCTGCCCGAGGCCCACGCGGTTGGCTGGAAAGAAGGCTCCCGGAAGTGGGCCAGTTACCGGGGCATCTTCTGCATTTGCCTGACTTGTGCTGAGCTGTTCTCTTCGCCTAACAGATAGGCTAGCGAGGATGAAAAATAAGTAAACAGAGAGTTGGCCTGTGGACTGAAAGGTCCCAGGTTTGATTCCGGTCAAGCCCATGTACCTTGGTTGTGGGCACATCCCCAGTAGGGGGTGTGCAGGAGGTGGCTGATCAATGTTTTTTTCTCATTGATGTTTCTAACTCTCTATCTCTCTCCCTTCCTCTCTGTAAAAAATCAATAAAATATATATTTTTAAAATAAGTAAACAGCCCTAGCCAATTTGGCTCCGTGGGTAGAGCGTCACCTGTGCACTGAGGGTCCCAAGTTCAATTCTGGTCAAGGGCACATGCCCGAGTTACAGGCTTGATCCCTAGTAGGGGGGTGTACAGGAGGCAGCCAATCAATGATTCTCTCTTATCATTGATGTTTCTATCTCTCCCTCTCCCTTCCTCTCTGAAATCAATTATATATATGTGTATATATATATATATATATATATATTTTTTTTTTTTTTTTTAATAAGCAGGTGCAGGTGGATAAGATACTACAAGCTAATTTTGTTAAGTCTTGCCCAGGGGCAGCCACTGTGCTGTGGTTGTACAAGCATCACACCCACCTTGAAGTCGAAGTGATTGCCATCGTCACCCCTATACCACGGCGGAGGCAACGGGGCGCAGAAACGTTCGGTGACCTGCCCAAGGCGGCGCAGGCAGGAAGGGGCAGAGCCGGCTCATGTCTGCGGTGACGGTGGGACCTGGGGTGGGAAGAACACTTACAGGGGAAGGCGGATGATTGTGGGGGGCGCCCCAGGCAAGATACCTTGAGCATCTTTGTGCCGGCTGAATTCAAGGCGCCTGGAAAAACCAGGTCTTGGAAAAACATATTCACCAATGAGGCTGGATATGAGAGGGGCTTGATATGTAAATGCAGGCTTGTCCCCGGAATGGGGGGATGAATAGGGCCCGAGCTCACCGAAACTCCTTTGATCCTAACTTTGGAGAAACCCCTTTGTGTTGTGGAATATAAATAAACGCAGCTCCGTGGGCTCCGTGTGGCTGTGTCTCCATGAGAGGGAGAACAGACACCCACCTGGCCCCAGCCTTTTACTATTTCTGTGTCTTTCTCTTTTATTCTTCATTTTTCTTCATCCTCAGCTCCTCCACTCAGAAACTGAACCCAGTCTCTCTCTCCATGCTGGATGTGGGAGAGAGAGAAAGGAAAAAACACCATCAATAGATGATGCCCATTTGTACCCTCAGCCAACTCCCCAGGACCCCACAGGTCTTCCAATCACAACCGAAAACACTGTTTTAAACCTGCTCCCAGGGTCCTGCCCTCAGTGGGGTCTCCAACCCACAGCTCCGATTGCTTTGGTCTGGGGTCCACTTCGGTCACAGGACCATGGGCTCCTCTGCCCACCCATCCCACTTCACTGTGGTCCCACCGGCTCCCACCAAAGGCTCCTCCACGCTGGGTGGAAAGCACCAGTGCCTCCTTCCCCTGGGGCTGCAGTCGGCAAACCACGGCTCGTGAGCCACATGCGGCTCTTTGGCCTCTTGAGTGTGGCTCTTCCACAAAATACCACGGCCTGGGCGAGTCTATTTTGAAGAAGTGGCGTTGGAAGAAGTTTACGTTTAAAAAATGTGGCTCTCAAAAGAAATTTCAATTGTTGTTGTACTGTTGGCATTTGGCTCTGTTGACTAATGAGTTTGCCAACCACTGCCCTGGGGCATGAAGCCAGCTCTGCTGGAGGAAACAAAGGCCCTGAAAGAAAGCACAAGATGGCATTGATGGTTTTGATAAAAGCACCAGGACTTGCCCATGGAACCATGTGTGGCCCTTTCAAAGCAATCTTCCCAAGAGCACCTCCCCCCCACCCCCCACACACAGTTTGGGACACTCCTTCCGCGGGCCTGTCTTAGCACCAGCAGCTCAGGCCTTCAGCTTTCCTGGACCAAGGCAAAGCCTCCTGCGGAGAGAGGCAAACCTGAATTTAGGAAGCCAGGAGCCACCAGAGTGTGTGGTGAGCAAGAGATGCCTCCTCCATTGGGGCAGGCGAGTATCACTCAGCGCACAGCCATGGAGCAAGCATTTATCCGGAGTGCAATGCCAGGCTGGGTGGCAGTAGGGGTGGCCCAGAGATGCTCAAGATATCCAGGACACTCGTCAATGGGAGGGGAGGTAAAAACCCATCCTTGGGGAGTCCAGGGCCATGTGGACAGCACATGTGGGACCTCCCTCAGTGCAGGCCTCCTCTGTTTAGGGGGTTCTAGGACAGGAAGAGTAGAAGAACAACCATGAGGTTCAAAATCAAGTTCACCCCAGAGATTACCTCCAGCGGGTGGGAGCAGGCAGGCTTTGCCTGGGCTTTCAAAAGTGAGTAAGATTTGAACAGTTAAATAGGAAGGGAGTTTCGAGTAGAGGGGACATGCTGATTGGTGCTGTTTTGATTAAAATAAAACAAAAATAAAAATAAAATAAATAAATGCAATAAATAATAATTAATTCATTATAAAATAAATAAGTACAATTGTCACAAGAGGGTGGGTGGGAGGTGCCCCACAGTTACGCTGAAAGTTAGACCTGTGTTTGCGTCCAGCCTCAGCCATTCGCCAGCTGTGTGGCCTTGGGCGCGAGGCAGAATCTCTCCTAACCTCCACTTTGTCATCTTAAAAAATGAAGATAATAAGAGTGGCTTCTTCCCACCACTATGTGAGCATGAAACACGGTAAGTTCTGAGGAGCCGGCACTCGGTTGGCCCATGGTAAGGCCCAGCCAGTGTCTGTCCTTGTGGCAATAGTACCATCTTCTTAGGAGACAGCTTAAGGGACTAGAAGGACTGGTTCCCAAAAAGGGGTCCCCAAATTCCTGTGAGTCATGGGGAACATGCAACAGGCTCCTTGCCCTGCTCCCCAAAAGGCCTACAGAGAAAGGGGATGAGCCCTTGTGGACTCCACCCTTAGCACATGGTCCCCGTGGATGACTCCTAATCAGTCCACAAATCCTGTGGCTTCTTCTAAAACAACTCACCCCTCTTCCTCTCTCTCTCTGCCCCCAAGACCAAAGCAGCAGCCTCCTAGGCCGTCTCCCCGTTCTGGACTCTCCTCTCACCAAACCTCATCCTCCCACAGCCCCTGACATCTCTGCCCAGCTCCATACCGGCCACAGCCCCACTGCCTGGAGAATGAAGCCCAGCTCCTCAGCCCGTCACCCAGAGCCAGGCCTCCACAGCCCAGCCCCTGCCTGCTTTCCCGGCCTCCTCTCCCGGCACGCACAGGTCAAACCCTCCGGTCACACGGGGCCAGCCCCCGCCACCCCCAGGTCCCTGGACAGCCCTGCCTTTCCCTCTTCTCGAACATCCCTTCTCCCTTCTCTGATGTGAAATCCTAGACATGCTTCAAGGCCCAGCTCAGACATCTCCTCCCTGGAGCCCGCCCAGACTCCGTTCCCCATCAGGGACCGGGGCGTGCTGGTGGCTGCCTCCCGCTGTAGCTGGGTGGGAACGGGGCCGGAAGCTGGGCCACACTCTGCAGCTGCCCAGGACTGCTGAGGACCACCCCGGGGGCAGAGATCGCTGCTGGGAGAGGCTCTGCCCGCCCCCCGGCCCCCTGGAAAAAGGCAGGGTGGGGCTCCAGAAACCCCCGCAGAGCCTGGCATGGATGCCAGCCGCCCGGATAGAGCCCAGGCGGCGCTGGCACAGCTCCTCTGCCGGAGATGGGGGAGAGGCAAACAGCAATTAGCCAGGCACAGGCTGGGCTCTCAAGGCTAATTACCAATTAGATGGGGCTGGGCGATTAGCGACATGAAAGAGACAGTCAGCAAATAGTCGCTAGCGAGGCAAAGTGGAAGGTGGGGGGGTGAGGGGGGGGGTCTGCTTTGGCGAGGAGGCCCGGCCTCCAAATGGTTAGCGCAGTCCTGTCGGGGGAGGGTTGGCAGCGGTGGAGGGCTCACCTCCTAGGGGTGGGGTGGGGGTGGGCTTGGGGAGTTTGCCTTCTTTTTGAGGCGCAGGATCACCTTCAGAGAGGGGGGCTCCCGGCTTCTTTCCAGGTGGCATCAGAGCGGCCCCCCTCAGCCAGGTGAGCCCAGAGGACCTGGGAGCAGAGCGTTCGAAGCCACCACCCAATGGGGTGCATTTGTGTCTGGAGCTTGGCGGCTGGCCCGGCTGAAGGAGGGAGGGAGAGGGAGGGGGCTGGTGGCTTCCTTCCTCCCATCACTTGGCTCAGCACTTCTTCGCTCTCTGTCTCCTCTATCTCCCTCCCCCTCCCCCCCTCTCTGCTCCTTTGCTCTTTTTCTTTCTTCCCCCTCTCTCTCATCCCTTCTCTCTCTGTTGCCTACCTCTTGGGCTTTCTGGCTCTGTCTCTGTGCCTGAGGGTCTCTCCCTCCCTCCCTGAAGTCCACCCCCCACACACACTGAAGATGGGGCCACCCCTGCCACTCCTACCTGCAGGAGGAATTGAGGTGGGACAGATACAATGACTTCCTGACAATCAAGGGGGGGGGGGGGGGAGCTGTCCCTGGTGGCAGGGAGTGGGGATGGGGAATGGGCCGCTCTGTTACAGATCTGTTGGGGGTGGGGGGCTGAGACTAGTGATTTGTCTGACCCATCCTGCAAGGAGGCTGTATCGTAGGTCCCCACCTCATACAGATTCAAGGCCAAAATCAAGTTCAACCCAAAGTTCGGTGACGAGACCACCTCCCGGCCACTTGCTTCTCTCCAGTTCACGGTCTGCTCGAAGCCTGGCACACACTGCCGGCCAATTGCTGTCGGCCAACCTGGTGGCTGGTGAGCAAGTCTGCCCACCTATCCGCTCCCATGAGCCTTCCCAGGCTGGGTCCGGAGGTGTGGCGACGGGTGCTCTGTGTGTGCATGGGCACACGCGTGTGTATGTATGTGTGCCTGGAGTTGGGCGTGGGGAGACCATGCCTCCTGTCTCAGGGAGCATTAGGGTGGTCTGTCCGGTAGGGCACACCCTCTGGGCCCAAAGAGATGGAAGGGAAAGGGTGCTGTTCTCCCGGGCGGGGGGTGGGGGGGGGAGAGACAGAGGGGAGGCATTGGGTGAGGAGAGAATTCGGTGAGAAGAGAATTGCCATGAGGCCAGGCGCTCAGTGAGGGGAGAGGATTTCATTGTGGGGGGAGGTGACGTGGAGGAAGACGAGGCCTCAGATCTGGAAACCAGCTCAGGAATGCAGACCTGGCCAAACACCTGGTTTGCACATCTCCGTGCCTCTGGGCAGCCCCCCACCCACAGGCCGCTCAGATCAAAGCACCGGGGCTCCCATCAGTGTGGGCGGGGCTCGGGCGGCCCTGCCGGGGACAGGTGCCACGTCCCGCCTCCCTGGCTGTCGCTGCGTCCGGAGCCCCGGAAGGAAGGAAGGCAGGAAGGCAGGCAGGCGGGGAGATTGGGCCTCAGGGGCTCGGGAAGGAAAGAACAGAGCATCTGCGGGCGGGAATGCGGAAAGAGGAGGGGGCTGCCTGTTGGGGAGCCCTGGCGGGCGGGCCCGGGGGATGCTGGTGCCCAGGCTGTGCCCCGTGTGGTGTGTGCACCAGCCCTTCCTCCAGCGGGTTTTCCCCGCGCCCCGCCGCTGCGGTCAGAGAGCTGGTGACCAGCCCAGTGGCCACCGTCTCTGGGCTCTGAACTCACCCCTCAGCTATGCCCCCCACACAATGGGGCCCTTTCTGCACAAGACGGGCATGAGGGACCCTGTCATGGACTTGTGACCTGAGGGTCAGGGCTGC
The DNA here is from genome assembly GCA_027563665.1 of Antrozous pallidus. NCBI lineage: Eukaryota > Metazoa > Chordata > Mammalia > Chiroptera > Vespertilionidae > Antrozous > Antrozous pallidus. The sequence continues at coordinate 42,662,458 of CM050526.1, forward strand.
CCGGGGGGCACATCCCAGCCTTGGCCACACTGGGGGGCACTGCCTGGCCTTGAGCCAGGCCGACCGAAGAGGAGAGGTGTCCCTCTGGCCGGTCTCAGGAAGGCTCCCTGGAGGAGGGTTCCGTGCGCCCCCCCCCCACCTCCCCGATACATCCCCGTGTGGGGTTCGGGGGGCGTGCCAGGGGCTCCCATTGGAGCCACTAGGAGCCGGCCCGTCTCCCCGGACGCTCAAGTGTGTGGGGTCAGCACCAGGTGGAGGGAAGCAGCAACTCCAGTCCCGGTGGGAGAGAGGCTGCCCTGCCCTCAGGGAGCCCCAGTCCAGAGAAAGGAGTTTGACCCCAGCCAGGCCGCTAATCTCATGCGCGACGCAGCCCCCCCCACCCTCCCTTGCTGAGTCCCCCCTTATCCTCAGAGCCCCCCACCCCTCACTGAGCGAAGGGTCAGTCAGATGGCGGAGTTTGCACACCCACACACAGAGAACAGACAAAGGCAACCTCAGGAGATACGTGTGGGTGAAGAGCCTTTGAGAGCAGGAGGGGCACTTGAGGCAAAAGCCCATCCCATCTAGAGAAATCACGGAGGGCTTCCTGGAGGGGGTGTCGTGGCGCTGGGCAGGGAACTCGTGCAGGGACTGTCTGGGCCTGTTGAGATATCTGATAGGGGCTCAAAGGAGGGCCAGGAGGCAAGCAAGAGCTTCTGGGGTGGGTGACTCCCTTCCAGGTATCAGGAGCACCCCAAAGACTGACACAGAGAGGCCAGCCTCGCTCCAGGGCAGCACAGCACAGGAGGAGAGGCTTGGTTGGAGCCCAGGTTTCCGGCTCTCGCCCAAAGCCGTTCACAGCCTCCTCCCCCTTCCCTTGCAGCCCACACCCCGGGGCGCCCCGGAGAGATTAGTGGGGGTGGGGGGCAGGAAGTGAGGTTCCAGCGCTCAGCGCCCCAGGCCCACAGGCCCGGACAGCTGTTCTGTGCAGCTGCTGGGGGCTCTGGGGGCTGCAGCCCATTTGATTTGATTCAGGCCCCAAAATAGCCTTCATAGCAGGAAGTGGCCCCCTCCCCCAGCCCCTCCGGGGCTCTGCATCCCGGGGCTGAATTGACACCTAGGGTTCTGTCCCCTCTCCTCTACACCCCGCCCTCCCGAGATCCACCCCATTTTCTCTCCTCGTAGCCCAAAGCCATGCTCCTGCTCGAGCCTGCCCTCTGCCCAGCTCCTCTCCACGTCCCCTCCTCCAGGAAGCCTGCCCGGATCACCCCCCCCCCCATGCCCTGCAGCCGCTCTCTGCCCACACACGATCCCCTGGCCTTCCCCGTCAGAGCCGCTTGGTGGAGGCAGAGGGGGGACAGTCCGGGGCCGGGGCCTGTGGCCAGGCACGGGCGGGCCTCGGAGGGCACACAAAGACTCGGCTGCCCTGGCCTTTGATGAGTAATCGCGGTTCCCTGGAGCCACAATTCCACTCGCCGGCCTGGGCCCCTGCCCCCACTCGCTCCAGCTCCTCATATAAGACTGGTTTTTGTTCTGGGGACACAATGCGAGAAAATGTCACCCAGGGGGCGCGCCCCTTGGCCCCGGCCCTGACAAGCCAGGCTCTTAATCACCCGGCCTCCTTCCTCCCCAGCTTCCCCCTCCAGCAGCTGGCGGAGCTGGGGGAGGGCGGGAGAGGAGGCTAGGGGGACAGTCATCACCTTGGGGCTGGGACCTCTCCAGCTGGGAGTCTAAGGCATTGGTTTTTTCTCATCTGGGGGAGGGGGCAGCCCCTGCACCAGCCTCTCACAAAGGCCTGGGCCTCCCTCAGCTCTTAGACCTTCTCTCTCCATCAAACCTGCCAGGGTCCCAGACGCGGGAGAGAGGGGGAAGAGCTGGAAAGGGTCCCCGAAATGGGGCTGCAGCCGAGAACCTCGCCAAGGCTTTGATAAGTGCTGGGGAGAAAGCAGGAGGGTGGTGGGGCCCCGGCTGGTTCGGCTCAGGGGATAGCGTGTCGGCCTGGGGACTGAAGGCTTCTGGGTTTGGTTCCAGTCAAGGGCACATGCTTGGGTTGTGGGCTTGATCCCTAGTAAGGAGGTTGCAGGAGGCAGCCGATGGATGATTGTGTCTCATCATTGGTGTTTCTATCTCTCTCTCCCTCTCTCTTCCTCTCTCTCTAAAAATCGATTAAAAAGAAAGCATTTTACACAGAAGGAATGCAGTCTAAATAACAGTGTGCTTGCTTTGCACACAGCTTTTAGGCAAGTTCTCTGGCCCACTTCTCACCAAATCACTGCCCCCAAACCCGTCTCTATAGGAATTCTGGGGCTGTCACCACCGGGGTGTCTTCCTCTCTGCTCCTCACCGCTTAGACACCGGCCGATCTGTCCGCGCTCCCTCCCGAACGAGGCCCACCTGTCCGCTTCCTGTCTCCGCTGCACCCCTCCAGCCAATGCCGTCTCTCATTTGTGCCGCTTCAGCGGCCTCTGTCTGGTCTCCCAGCTCGACTTTGTCCCCTACGGTGCCTTCTCCACTGAGAAGACAGCAATCTTCGTAAAATGAAAACCACATCAGGTCCCTCCCTGGCTTAAAAGCCGCCGAAGACGGCTCACAGCTTTCCAAAGGAAACTCCGATTCTTCTCTGTAAGTCCAAGCAGAGAGGGCAGAAGATTCGCGTGAGATAAATATTGGTGAATGTGAAGAGAGAGACCAACACACACACACACACACACACACACACACACACGCACGCACGCGCGCGCGCGCGCGCGCGCGCGCGCGCGCAGAAAAAACAAATCGGATGATGACAACGACAAGGATGATGCTGCATCACTCCCGGAGGAGTATGAGCTAATGGATTAAGCTGGCGTACATGAGATCCAGTAAAAGAAAACTAAAACCCAGATTTCTTATTTTGGTCCTCAAGATCCTGGCTGGTCTGGCTCCTCCCACCTCCCCTCCCCCACCTGCTCTCCTACCACTCTTGTCTTTCCTTTGCTCAATGGGCTCCAGTGGAGAAAGAGGGAAGCAGTGTGCCATTTCCCAGGCCATTCATATATTTATTCGTTCATTGAAATTTGTGTACTGAATTCGTGCGCACATAAAGCATTGATGAGATAGGGAGATACAGCACTAAATAGGGGCTTGCAGCCTAGTGAGGGAGGCCGACAGATAACAGAAAGCCGAGTGTGATGGGGGAAACCTGCCTGGGGCTCTTGGGAAAGGCTTCACTGCTCAGCTCAAGGAGGAGTTCAAGTTCACCAACCAAAGGTGAGGGTGGCAGTTCTTGGCTGAGGGGGATCATGTTTGCAAAGGCAATAACCCCCAAAGAACCTGGGCTTATCTGGGGGGTAGGGAGGAATGTGGTATGGATGGACCAAGGAGCATGCTGGGAAATGAGCTTGGGCTAGGAAGCCAGGGTTGGATCATGAATGGACTTGGAAGCCTCATTAGGACTTTGGATTTATCTTTAGGCCACAAGGCTGGGGCCAAGATTTTAAAGCAGAGATGTGCATAATCGGATTTGTGTTTTAGAAAGAGCTCTTTGGCAGCAGCGCAGATAGATGATAGATTAGAGAGAGGACAGGCTGGAGTCAGAGAGACCGACCGGTTCCGGAAAGAAAGCCCTGAGCCAGGGCCGCGGTGGAGGGAGAGGGAGAGGTAAGCCTGTCTGGGCTTTTTGAAAAAGAGACTTGTGAGAAGAGAGGGGTTGAAGTTGGTACCTAGATTCAGGCTTGGGTGGTTGGGAGGGCAGTGGGGCCAGCCCTCAGATGGGCGCCCGAGAAGAAGAGCAGCGTGGAGTCGGGGTGGGGGTGTGAGGGGACGGTGCCTTACAGATGTGCAGGGGAGAGCGTCTGGCTGAGAGCTGGGGACGCAGTCTGTGCTGGGGGATGAACTGTGGAATGAGAGAGAGGCGTGGGTCTTGAAGGGCTCCCAGAGATCCCGCCCCTCACAACCTCCCCCTTCCCAGAGGACTGTTTCTGAGTTGGGGGCAGGGGCTGGCTGCACCTGCAGAAAAAGCCAAGGGCAGAGTTAGGAACCGGGGAGCTGATGGGTCCTGGTAGTCATGGAATCCTTGCTTGGATATAGCAGAAACCATCTTACAGATGGGGAAACTGAAGGTCAGATGGGCAAAATGACCTGGCAAAGCGGCCCCCCTACATTGCTCATGCTCTGGGCTGGGCAGGTGAGTGTACGTTTGCTTCAGATTTAGGTACCATCTGCCTTTTCCATGGAACCTGTAACCCACTCCCACCACCACCGTGTGTGTGACAGGCAGCCCAGAGTCAAAGAGGAGTTGTTTGGCGGGGGGTGGGGGGGCGGGGGGGGTGGGGGGTAGGGGGGTGGAGGAGACCCGGATGCCCTCTGACACTTGTCCTTCCCACCTACCGAATGCTCCCTGCCCCTCCCTAGAGAGCGCCACCCTGCAGTCCACTCGAGGACACTGGCTCCTCCTAGCGGCCACAAGGAGCATTACTCTTGCTCCCAGGACAGCTGTGAGTCCCAGTCCCTGGAGCAATGGTACCTCAGCTCCCTCTGACCATCTCCCAGACAAACACTCCCCCTTCAGGAGATGCTGCTCTCACAGAGCTGAAGCCTGAGCCCAGCGAGATGCCCTCTTCTCCAGACCGCACTCCTGGGCCCTGACTGACGCGTTTCCAGGGCTTATGAGGAAGTGGGATCCCCATTCCACCCCGTTACAGCCGAGTGCCCGCTGTCCAGCTGAGCGCTCCTGGAGGGCCAGAACCGTGATAACGTCACCTTCGTTCCCGCAGGGTCTGGTGCAGCGCCTGGCGCACGCGTTCTCAACAAATGTCTGCTGCAACGAGCAGCCCAGGCCCCGTCCTGGCGTTTGACAGCCCCTCCCCCTGCCCCAGGCGCACAGGGCCGGGTGCCTACACCCCTTGAACCTCTCGTTAGCAGCTCATCAAGGAGACGGTGTGGCCCGGTGCCAGGTGGTTCCCAGCTTCTGCTGGGATGGGGGAGCAGCTCCCAGAGCCAGATTTCTGTTGGGGTCTCCACTAGCCCCCATCCCCCCTGCTCCCAGCCTCCGCGCTGCTCCTTCTCTCCCTCTGCACCCCTTCTCGGGCGGGCAGAGGTGAGTCAGAGCCTCCTGGAGCGTCCTCAGCACATCCCGGACACCATCTGTTTCTTCTTCCACGTGGTCTTCTAGACGGTGAACATTTTTGCTTATTCATCAGTCCTTGGGGCGGGGGCGGGGGGTGATTTTCATGCCTTTTCCTCCTTTTCCGTGTGAAGAGTTTGTTGTGTGTGGCATCCAATTAGGGTGAAATATTTCCCTCGCTCCCTCCCGGCTGGGATTGCAATTCTGAGGAAGCCAGAGGACAAGGCTCCTGTGTGAGGGAGGCGTCCTGCTGGGGACAGGGCAGGCCGGGCCGGGTGTCATTATAACAGCAGCCCGAGCTTCGAAAGCTCGGAGGGGCCTTTGTTCGCCCCTCTGAACAGGAGAGGGGAAAACGGGAATAAACGGGTGGCTCAAGGTCACAGAATTGGCAGGAATGACAAAGTTGGGTCTACCCCCAGGCCTCCTGAGCCTCAGGTTTGGGTTTTTTTCCCTACAACGGAGGCGCCCCCTTTTCAGGAGCTGGGACACTTCAGAGACAGGTTTGGCTGGGACTCAGGCTTGGTGACCTTGAGAGAATGGATTCAGGGACTGACTCAGACACAAGGTTCATTCTCCCGCCTTCCCTTCCAACAGATCCCGCCCTCCATGTGTCACCCATTCACCCCGAAGGCCAGGAGACACTGGAAGGCAAGAATCTTTGTCGCTTCTCTCTGAGCATTTCACCAGCACCGGGCTGGGCACGGAGCAGCTTGGCAGTAGCTGTGTTAGAGGAAGGGAGCCAGCGCATGACTGACTGGTCTACCTAGGCTACTGCCCGGTGGCCCCTGTGGACTTAACCACGGGCGGGAGGCCCTGAGACACCAGGACAGTGTCTTCCCCACTCACGTGTGCTGGTGGAGACAACTTTTGTCAAATGGTCTTTTGTATGCCTTCTTCCTTCACCGGTTTATTTTTATTTTTGTCTAAAATGTGTGTGTATGTAGTTAAAGAACTTGAAGAGTTCCAGGAGGCCTTTGAAGACAAACAGAAGTCCCTGCCCCTTCTCTCCTCACTCCAATTCCTGGCCCCAGAGACCAACACTTTTAATTCTTCTATTTATTTTAGCAACTCCCACCAGGTTTCCACTAGTAAATCATATGCTTGTACGACCATCCACTGGATAGCTGTAAATATTATTTATTTTCTTCCTGTTATGGAAGATGGAGATTTAGCTCAGACACAAGCACATCAGCTCTCTCTGTCTCCTCACCTCCCCAATAGAGCTGCGAACATATTTATGAGCTCATTAAGTTCTTATATTATTGTGCCTATGGAAGCATCGCTCACAGCCCAGCCACGCTGTACACCATGACACCATTTCCTATCTTGAACAGCATCATTTCCCCTGGAATTAAACTCTCTCTTTTTCAAAATTTCCTTAGTTTTCTATCTACTTATTGCTAATTAATTCCACATATCTCTGACAGAAATTGAAATCTTCTCTCAGTATTTTCACACCATATATATTTTTTTCCTTTGTAACATCCTTCCTGAGCCTTTGCTTTCTCCTGCTCCCCTCTGGTCTGAGTGCTTTTGGGGCTCCTGCAAGCTCCCTGGACCATCATTCTAAAGATCCCTTTTGCCTCTCACAGTCGGACCTTCTATTTCCTGAATACTATGTCTTCTCTTTAAATGTTTTTCCCTCTTTTTTCTTCTTCTGCAGCTTATCCTTATGTAGCTTCCTGAGAAATGGCCCATGGGAGATAAGGTTTTGAGACGTCGTGTTCTGAAAATGTCTTTATTCCAGCATCTCACTTGATCAGTTGGCTAAGTTCAGAATCCTAGGTGGCAAACCAGTTTCTCCTAGAACTGGAAAGTATGGCTCATTTGTTCTCAGTGGCAGCTGGGGCTGGTGAGATGCCCGCGCCGTCTGATCCCAGGTCTCTTCTCTCTGGAGCATTTAGAATCTTCTTGTTGTCCCCGTTGTTCTGAAGGTTCATGATGATGGCTCTTGGTGTCAGTCTTGTTCATTCATTAGGTTCTACTTGGGGCCATCTTTTAACTCGAAAGCCAGGTCCTTCAGTTTATTGCTATTTATTTTATCCTGTCTTCCTCCTCCGTTCTTATTTCCTGCAACTCCTATTCGCAGGCTGTCAGACCGGAATTGATTTCTTAATCTTTTCTCTCCTATTTTCCCCATCTCTTTATACTTTTGTTTTATTTTCTGGGAGCAATTTTATCTCCCAGTCCCTCTGGCTGAATTTTTATTTTCAAGTTTACATCGCAGTTTTAATCTCCAAGAGCTTTTTTATGTTTTCAATAATTCATTCAAACAAATATTTATGCAGAATCTACTGTGTGCCACACACTGTTCTAGGCCAGTGGTCGGCAAACTCATTAGTCAGCAGAGCCAAATATCCACAGGACAACGATTGAAATGTCTTTTGAGAGCCAATTTTTTAAAACTTAAACTTCTTCTAATGCCACTTCTTCAAAATAGACTTGCCCAGGCCGTGGTGTTTTGTGGAAGAGCCACACTCAAGGGGCCAAAGAGCCGCATATGGCTCGAGACCCGCGGTTTGCCGACCAAGGTTCTGGTGGATAGGGATATAGCAATGAATAAAGATAAAAATCTCTGCTTTTAAGAGCTATTTCTCTACTTCGTTTGTTTGTTTTTTTAAAAAAACAACAACAAACAAACACGTTACTTAGGTATAGTTTAAATGCAATAAAATGAACCTACATGGGTATGTATTTAGATAAAATTTAATAAATCATTACACACATGTAACACACAATAACCAAGATATAGAAAATTCTCAACCCCTCAAAAAAAATCTTTTTGAGCCCCTTTGCCATGAATCAACATTGTATCCTGGTCCCAAGCACCCACCAATCTGCCTTCTGACACTATGGGTTAAATTTGTTTTTTCTTGGGTTTTATTTAAATAAAATCATCCTATCTAATTAAAGAGTAATATGCAAATTGACCATACTTTTGCTACACCCACAAGCCATGCCCACAAGCCACACCCACAAGCCAATCAGGAGCAAATAAACCCCAACCAAGATGCCTACAGCCACTAAGAGCAGGAGGGAGGCTTGGGTTTCCCTGGCAATGAAGGAAGCCAAGCTTTCCACCTACCCTTGCTGGCCTAGGCCTCCACTTAATGCTACAAAGTTTCAATTATAGAAGATACATAATCCCAACAGAAATGACAGCAGCCATGGAGCTTGAGAGAGCAGAGTCTACGGTTGCCCCAGCAATGGAGGAAGCCAAGCTTCTGCACCCCTAGCGCCTAGGCCACCACTCTAGGCTACAAAGTTTCAATTATAGAATTTAAATAAACCCAAACAGAAATGGCTGTCGCCATGGATCAAGCAGAAGGCTTGGCTCTGCTCCAGGCTACAAAGTTTCAAATGTAGAACATAAATTAATTCCAGATCCCAGAGCCTCTGCTTGGGTCGCTGGGGGGCATGGCCAGCCTGGGGCACAGGCCCCTTGCCTAGGCTGCCCCATGCCCCAAGGGAACCCCCACCCTGATCCAGGACACCCTTTAGGGCAAACCAGCTGGCCCCCACCCATGCACCAGGCCTCTATCCTATCTAATAAAAGAGTAAAAAGCAGATTGACCATCACTCCAACACACAAGAGGGCTTCCCCCATATAGTCAAAGATCCTGCCCCCTTGTGGACACAAGATGGCCACCACAAGATGGCCAGCAGGGGAAGGCTGTTGGGAGGTTCCAGGCCTGCAAGGGAGGGCAGATGTGGATGATCAGGCCAGTAAGGGAGGGCATTTGGGAGGGACCAGGCCTGCAAGGGAGGGCTGTTGGGGGCAATCAAACCTGCAGGGGAGGGCAGTTAGGGGTGACCAGGCCAGCAGAGGAGGAAAGTTGGGGGCAAACAGGCTGGCAGGGGAGCAGTTAGACATCAATTAGGCTGACAGGATAGTGGTTAGGGGTGATCAGGCTGGCAGGCAGAAGCGGTTAGGGGCAATCAGGGAGGAGGCAGGTGAGCAGTTGGGAGCCAGCAGTCCTGGATTGTGAGAAGGATGTCTGACTGCCTGTTTAGTCCCGATCCTACTGGAATCGGGCCTAAACGGACAGTTGTACATCCCTCGAGGGGTCCCAGATTGGAGAGGGTGCGGGCTGGGCTGAGGGACACTCCTCGGTCCCGTGGACGAATTTCACACACGGTCCTCTAGTCCTATCTAATAAAGAAGGAATATGCTAATTGACTGCCTCACCCTCAAAGATGGCGGCACCCACAGCGGCAGAGGTGTAATGGGGACGTCGCCTTCCCCTGATTACCAGGTCGCCTCCTGCCCCTGAGGGCTTCCGGACTGTGAGAGGGGGCAGGCTGGGCTGAGGGTCCCCTCATCCAGTGCATGAATTTTCATGCACCAAGCCTCTAGTATAATCATATAACCATGTAATTTTTTCCTCTTTGTGTCTGGCTTCTTTCATTCAGAATAATGGTTTTGAAATTCCTTCACAGTGTAACTTGTGTCAGCAATTTCTTCTCATTGCTGACTAGTATTCCATTGCTTACCACAGACTTCTGTCCCTTGTCTGGTTGTCCATATGTGAGAGTGAGGCGCTGCAGACCGCTGGATAGTCCCCAAACCCTTTGTTTCTGCCCACTTGGCTGCCCAGCTAAAGAACACATTCTCCAGCCTCTTCTGTGATTAGATGAGGTCATGTAACCACGTTTTCACAAATAAAATAGAGTGGAATTTATGTGCTGCTTCTGCCTTGTTTGCTTAAAACAAAATTGCTGCCCTGCATTTCCTCCATTTTCCCTTCCTGCAAGCTGGAACCCAGATGGCCCTTGGTCAGAGGGAGACAATCTTTTAAGGGACGGCCAGCCAATGAAATGGAAGGAAAGTGGTCTGTAAGTGACCTGCGGAATAAAGAGAAGCTAATTTCTACCTTCTTTTCTTTCTGTATTTTGGAATCTTGGTACAGCAACTTAACTTTGCTCTAACTAGTATCCCAAGCAACACAAACACTGAAAAGCTGGTCGGGAGCTTTGTGTGTATGAGTTCTCATCCTGTGGTGGGTTTGAGTCTAGGGCAGTGGTTCTCAACCTTTCTAATGCCGCGACCCTTTAACACAGTTCCTCACGTTCTGGTGACCCCCAACCATAAAATTATTTTCATTGCTACTTCATAACTGTGATTTTGCTGTTGTTAATGAAACGGGATGTAAATATCTGTGTTTCCCGATGGTCTTAGGCTCGTGACCCACAGGTTGAGAACCAGTAGCAGGGTCACCTAAGACCATCGGAAAACACGGACATTTGCATTACGTCTCATTAACAGCAGCGAAATTACAGTTATGAAGTAGTAACGAAAATGACTTTACGGTTGGGGGTCACCACAACGTGAGGAACTGTATTGAAGGGTCGTGGCATTAGAGAGGTTGAGAACCGCTGCAATGGGTCTCGAAAAGCGGCCCAGATAACCCTGGGGTCCTTGAGACCCTTCCCAGGAGTACTTAAAGCCAACATTATTTTGATGGGTCCAGCTAGCGTGGCTCACTGGGGGAGCATTGACCTATGGACCAGGAGGTCACAGTTTGATTACTGGTTAGTGCACATGCCCAGATTATGGGCTCGATCCCCAGTGTGGGGCATGCAGGAGGCAGCCAATTGATGATTCTCTGATGTTTCTGTCTCCCTCTCTTTCTCCTTTCATCTATGAAACCAATAAAAATACATTTTAAGAAATTATTTTGATGGTACTACTAAATCATCACTTTCATTTTCCACTCTCGTTCTCTCGAGTGTTCAGTGGAGTTTCCCCCGGCGACGTGCCCGGTGACCGCACACAGACTGAACAAGAACCCGAGACTGGCAAAAGCATAAAACTTGCCGCTCTTCTCACTAAATAGATATGTTGAGGAAACCACAGTTATTTTCATAAAACTATAGTAACACCATGAGTTCATTGTTGTTGTTTTTAAACGAGTAAGTACATATTTTAAATTTCTCACTTTGTGAATATACTTTAGATATTCCATATTTGAAAAAGCTGTTTGGGGTTAATTAATAGCTTTTAAGAATATGAAGGAGTCCTAAGGTCAAAAAATGTAAGAATCATTCCACTAGAGCAGTGGCCGGCAAACTGCGGCTCACGAGCCACATGCAGCTCTTTGGCCCCTTGAGTGTGGCTCTTCCACAAAATACCCGGCCTGGGCGATTCTATTTGGAAGAAGTGGCGTCAGAATAAGTTTAAGTTTTAAAATTTTGGCTCTCAAAAGAAATTTCAGCCGAGACCGGTTTGGCTCAGTGGATAGAGCGTCGGACTGCGGACTGAAGGGTCCCGGGTTCAATTCTGGCAAGGGCATGTACCTTGGCTGCAGGCACATCCCCAGTAGGTGGCGTGCAAGAGGCAGCTGATGGATGTTTCTCTCTCATCAATGTTTCTGACTTTCTATCCCTCTCCCTTCCACTCTATAAAATATCAATAAAATATATTTTTTTTAAAAAAGAAATTTCAATCATGGTACTGTTGATATTTGGCATTAAAGGAGACTAAGGAGATATGGGAAATGAATGCAGTACCTAATTTTAGATTGTATCCTGTGTGTGTGGGAGAGTTACTATAATGTTCCTTATGGGTCAATGGACAAAAATAGAATGCAGAAGGTAGATGAGAGAGAGAGAGAGAGAGGGAGAGAGAGAGAGAGAGAGAGAGAGGACGAGGAGGGTGGGAAGTAGAGAGGAAAGGAGCAAATGGAGATTTTTATCAATTGATTTTTTTTTCTAAGATGACAATTATTTTTTGTTCTTATTTATTTATTTATTTATTCATTCATTCATTATTGATTTTTTACAGAGAGGAAGGGAGAGAGATAGCTAGAAACATCAATCAGCTGCCTCCTGCACACTCCCTACTGGGTATGTGCTGGCAACCAAGGTACATGCCCTTGACCAGAATTGAACCTGGGACCCTTGAGTCTGCAGGCTGATGCTCTATTCACTGAGCCAAACCAGAGAGGGCCAATTGATAATTTTGAGTAAAGGATACAAGAGTTCTTTGTACTATTCTTGCAACTTTTCCAAATAAGTTTTAAAAAAATATTCTGTCCATGAGAAGATCAAGCTAAATCCATGGTTGACCTTGAATGAATCCTTTCCTCTCTCTGGGCCTCCTTTTCTAGTCCAGATGCTTCCTGAGCGCCTACCACCCCACCCGCCCCAATATGTTTTTATTGACTTCAGAAAGAGGGGAAGGGGAAGCAGGAAAGAGAGAGAGAGAGAAGGGGGGGGGGGGGGAGAGAAACATCTATCAGTTGCCTCCTGTACCTGCCCTGACCAGGGATGGAGCCTACAGCCTGGGTATGTGCCCTGACTAGAAATCCAACTGGGGACCTTTTGGTGCGCCAGATGACGCTCAGCCAACTGAGCCACATCCTCAGGGCCTGCGGTTCCTTGTGGTTCTGGTAATCAATGTTCCAGGACTCTTAGGACGTTTCCAGGCAGGGCTGTGGAATGAAGATCACTCTTGTTTTCCTTCAGGGTCTCTCACCCCAACAGTTATCTCACCACAAGTTTCTCCCAGGTGCCCACCCATGCTACCATCAGCTGTATATTTTCCCAGGTCATCCCTGCCACTAGCTGCAGATGTAGCTACTTTTTATAGGGCCCATTTACAGGTACTAGCATCAATGGGCACGTGCATTTATCCCCAAGAAACTACAGCCCCCAAAAGGCTTTGCGGCATCATCTCGGCGTTTAACATGAAAGAGAAAAGGCTTTTCAGGGTGGACCAGCCATTTCATGGCTTTTTGGGAATTGTAGTTCATCTGCTAAGAGCCCAGAAAACAGAACGGAAAGCCACGCTTCCCAGAATGCACAGCGCTATTCCCAGCCAATTGGAGGCGCGGATCTTGGAAGGAGGGCGGGGCAGAGGAGGAGTTGCCTGGCGCGTGCGCGCTACGTGCGGCTGGGGAAGCCTTGTGGAGGTCAGAGTAGAAGCAGGTGAGAACGGAGTGGGACGGTGTGGTCCCCTTCTGGGCAGCTCTGCAGTTCCTCTCTGCACTCCCATGTGCATTTGGGAGAGCGGCGTGTGTGCGTGGGTCCGCCTCGCGGGGAGGGGGTGCGGGGGGAGCCCAGGACGAGCCAGGAGTTGCGTGGAGTACGGGAGGTGTGTATGGGGGCAGGGTGAAGAATAATCCAGAAGCTGTAAGCAATGGGAAGGCTGGGTGGTAAGGGCTGGGCGTCCTGGCATTGGGAAAGGAATGTTTAGATGCCCGAGGAGAGATCATGGCAGTCTCCGGAGCTTTGGCCTGGAAGGCAAGAGGGAGGGTTCGAGACTGAAGTGGATGGCGACCGGGGGGCGGAGCGTTCGAAAGTTAAGTGCGGGAGTGGCTTCTCTTGGGTCCGCCGTGCTCCCGCCACCCGGCCCAGCCCCGCCGCTCACTTAGTCGTTGTGTTGGTTGCAGAATGTCATCCAGCTCTTGCTTCCGTAACAGGTCGTTCTTAATACCTGCTGTTGAAAAGCCACCTGGTGAGGAGTTGAGCTGTGCCTTCTAGAATTCGACCTGTAGGTCCTAATCCTGGTTCTGTCACTTCATAGCTGGGTGATCCTGGGCTCCTCGTGTAACCTCACGGTGTGCCTCAGTGCCCTCCTCTGTAATAATCTGCTTCATAGGGGTTGGTGTGAGGGTTAAATAAATTGCCGCCAGAAGACCTTCCCATATAAAGGTTAGCAATCGCTGGTTTTTTTTGCTGTGGGAATCACTATGTAGCACATTCTTTTGTTACCGGAAAGAGGACCTGACCCTTGGCCAGTATGTCTAGGACCAGCCGTGCTGTGTGGGTTTTTTACTTTGAGCAGAAAAAATTTCCCGGCATGGGTCCGGGTGACTGTGAGGGAACATTTACCGGAGCTGGGGACAGTAGAAGGAGAAAGGGCTTAGCTTTGAAGAAGCAGCAGGAGAGCCTAGACCGGGCTGCCCTAGCTCTCTGGGGAGTCAGGGAAAAGGGGGTCTTGGGATCAGGTTCCAGGGTTAGCCTGGGATGAGGGGCTGCTGCCCGTTGCTCCCCTGGTTGCCAGCCTTGTTGGGAGAAGACGAGCAGAGAGGAAATGGGGGGGCTGCTCCCCAGAAGGAGAGCATGTGCTGGGTCCTTTGTCTTGAGCCTTTTATTTCTCTCTTGCGGGCAGGCGTCTTAGGGGGAGTATCAGGGGAGGGTTTTAGCAGGAGAGTCATCCGTTTTCTAGGTGTGCTCCTTCGGGATCATGGTAGTCACTGCTTGGCCAGTGTCAGGGCAGAGGGTCCGTAAGCATTGCAGCTGGTCTTGGTATCACCCCACCTGGTTTTGCTGCTTTTCTGGGTCTGGAGCTGAAATACAACTGAGGCCTAGATGTTATTTCTAGGGAGGTGACCTGACCTCTGTATCTTGCAAACCGCACTGTCAATTTGTTTAGCTATCTGTCTCAGTTTCCCTGTTTCACTTGTCCTGGCTTACAGGCCTGTCTCACTTTGAGTTATTTTCCGAAACCAAAACTGCACAGAACCAGCCACGCAGCCTCTCTCGGGGTCTGTTTGTCCGGAAGATGGGAGGGTGGTTTGGTGTGGCGCTGAGTCCCCTGTGAGCATCCAGCACATGCCCCAGTCCCGTGTGCTAACAAGAGCTCCAGACCCCGCTTCTTAAGTGTTGGAGAAAGAAGAGAGCAGAGGAGCTGATGCGTCCGTCTTCCAGGAACGGGGAGTCGGTCTCCAGCTTGAGAGGAGAATTTTGTGCGGCAGAGAGCGCTCTCTCTGAGGATTTGGGGAGCGAGTTGTTTCACTTGTTTTGTTTTCACCCTCTTAGGTGTGAGCGGGTCCAGCCGAAGGAGACATGGCTGCCAAACTGTTTGAATCCATTGGCAAGTTTGGCCTGGCCTTAGCCGTTGCAGGAGGCGTGGTGAACTCGGCCTTGTATAACGGTGAGGCTCCTTCGCTGGAGGGTTTCTGTTGGTCAGCACAGCCCATGGGACACCCCAGGTGGCAGTGCTGCCGAATGTGAATGTGTTGGTGACCGAGTCCACTCACCTACTGCCGGCCCACACCATGTGGTTACGTTGTCCTCAGAGCCCCTGTCCTTCCAGCCAGAGGTTCTCTCAGAGCCTTTCTTCGCAGGGAGCCTCCCAGTCTGGTTGCTGGTCGGATGTTGCCAGCTGCACCAGTTCATGTGAAGGGACTGCACCCCCAGATGCTGCAGCGGATGGCCAGGTTGTCGCTGTCCCGCTGAAGTGGAGAGCTCATTTGTTCTCTTCTGCCCCGAGGGAGGACTCGGCAGCAGCTGTCAGCCCGCGGTGACCTTGTGCTGAGCTCTGCTGAAGCTGGGTCACTGCAGAGAAAATGCCTTGGAGATGCGCTGCCCAGCTTTGAACAGGGCGGCAGGGGGTTGAGCTGGCTGTCCTTCCACTTTGCTGCCAGACCTGAGGCACGGTGCAGCTTCCGCGCTGGTCCAGCAATGGGATTGAACTAGGACCTAGTGACTGTGTGGTCTCTGAGACCCCCTCCAACTGTGACTTCTCTAACTGTCGCTGTTAGAGACATGGACTCGCCTCGTGTATGACAGAGGTGATGTCCGACAAGAGGGTTAGTGTCAGAGTGGAAACGTTTGGACCAACGATAGTGGCCGTAAAGCAGCGGATCGGGAAAGCCTGCTTGGCTCACATGGTCTTTTTGGTTTGTTTGTTGTCTGTCTGGTCAGTGTCTGTTTTATGAATCCTCAACCTGAGGACATTTTCTCTGTTGATCTTTAGAGAGAGAGGAAGGGAGAGGGAGGGAGAGACATCGATTGGTTACCTCCTGCATGTGCCCCTGGGGCATTGGGGGTTGATTCTGCAACTGAGGTAGGTGCCTTTGACTAGAGTTGAACCCGCAACCGTTCAGTCCGATGCTCTAACCACTGAGCGACTGGCTGGGACCACTCTGATCTTTTTGGCCATTCATCCCTCAGTAATCAGACAGTAATCACCATCACCAGTTTCTCAACAAGACAGCTCTACAACCCCTCAACACCTTAGGGAAAAAGGAGCTTTTGGAAAGAAAGAGGGACGCCTGGATGTTAGGATTCTCGAAGTGGGGGTGCTGCTTCTGGGAACACGAGGTAAAAGTGGAACCAGGTTGGGCTGTGATTAAGTGAAGACTTTGGGGAGTTTTAGAAAGAAGTTTGGGAGGTGATTTCTGGAAGGTGTCGATGGGAGTTTGGGGATGGGCTGGTTGATCAGAAAACCCGCAGCCAGTTGTTTCGAGGAGGGATGCTGAGGACCCATTAGCAAGGTGCCTGGGGAGACACGTGGGACAGGAAGTGGGTGCTTAGATTTGTAGCTGTTGGAAGCCTCTGGAGACCGGGAGTGCGGGAAGAGGGAGCAGGAGAGGGGAGACTGAGTACACGAACACAAAGCACCAAGACCCTGTCCGGGGCGTGACTCGGTGAACGGGTGAGGAGTTTCCTGACCCCTCGTTATCCTCCTTCCTAGTGGATGCTGGGCACAGAGCCGTCATCTTCGACCGGTTCCGCGGTGTGCAGGACATCGTGGTGGGGGAGGGGACTCACTTCCTCATCCCCTGGGTACAGAAACCGATCATCTTCGACTGCCGCTCGCGGCCCCGGAACGTGCCGGTCATCACGGGCAGCAAAGGTGAGTGTCGCCTGTGGGCTCGCGAGAGGGTGGAAGGGGTGCTGTGGGATCCAGAGAGGTGGAACTTCACATAGGAGTTCCCAGCATCTTCTCCCTGGAAAGTGTACCTGATTTCACAGCAAGAAACACAAACTTAAGGCACACACACAGACAACTGCACACATTTTTTAAAAAAATATTGTACTACTTTTTTACTGAGAGGAAGGGAGAGGATAGAGAGTTAGAAACACTGATGACAGGGAAACATCGATCAGCCGCCTCCTGCACACCCCCTACTGGGGATGTGCCTGCAACCAGGGTCCATGCCCCTGATCAGAATCGAACCTGGGACCCTTCAGTCCGCAGACCTACGCTCCATCCACTGGGCCAAACCGGTTAGGGCGACAACTGCACACATTTAAAGAAACACACAAAGATCAGTTTCAGGAGCGGCATTGTGATCCAGTTTGAGAGAAATCGGAGGCGCCCTTGCTCCCTCTGTGGACCTTCCATTGGCTCTTGCCCCCAGAATCACGGTGTAAACCCCTCTGGCGGCTCCGTTTGCCCTTGCTGCTGGCTCGCCCTCTGCCTGCGTTCCAAGGCCTCTCTGTGCGGCAGTGCCGGCCTCCCGTCGTTCCCCCCAGGCCGAGGCCCACTTCCCTGGCGTCCACACGCCACAGGCTATGCAGTCGGAGCCTAAAACGAATTGCTATCCCCGTTCTCCCCCATCCGGTTCGTAGAGGTGCTCGGGCAGACAGTGGAGGAGCAGGTACCAGCTCACAGCCACACTTACACACAGGGGGAGCGGCGAGAGGGTCACGGGGGTGTTGGGGCACACTCGATGCCTTCCTCGGCTGATGTGGGCTTGCTGTGACTGTGCCTGGCTTTGTGCTGGGCAGGGGCTGGGGCTAGTTCAAAGGTGACTAAAGCAGGGGCCTTGGTTCTGGAGCTAGGGAGCTAGAGATGTCAACAGGCAGGGGTAGTGTAGTGGGTACCGGAGCCAAGGTTATGGGTGTCGGGAGCAGAGAGGAGTGGTTGGCCAGCTCCTATGAGGAGCTTCCATCCGAACTGGGATTTAGAGCGAGCGGCGGGTCGGGCAGAGGATGGAGGGTGAGTCGGTAGGGCATCATCTGTCCCTCGCCTCTGGCCGGGGAGAGCAGGGAGCCTCCTGTGAGGGCCTGGCTTGCCTACTACCACAGAGGAAGCCAGAGGTGGGTGGGCTTCATCGAGAGGCATAGAACTTGAACTTAAAAGCTAGGTCTCAGCTTCCCACCTCTTAGGGATTTCTTCCTCGGCTGTTTGGCAGTAGTTCTAAGGATACTTTGTGTACCTGGTTCGAAACTGTTGGCAGGGACTTTCAGAGACCAGGGGCTTGTGTTATGCACGTCCCCCTTCTCTCACCTGTTCGACTGTCGCGGGCGCGTGGCCCATGTTCTCGTCGACTGCAAGCCAGCTGTGCCGGGCGTCAGCTCTGAGCAGGCCTGGCGTGGCAGGGGCAGTGTGTTTCCCTCCTGGTCCTTTGCCCGGGTAATGAGATGTGGGCTGCAGCTGGTTCTGGCCTCTCCCGTCTGTTGCGCTTGACCCCACATTTGTATGTCTTCTCTGTCCGTTTCCTTCAGCGTGCCTGGAAGTCAGAGGAAACCATCCCGGTCCTCAGGGAACTAAGTCGAGGTTGGCTAAAGCTTAGCGGAGTCGGATAATTAGTAACCAGCAGAGTGGGACTGCGGCCCAGGCCTTTGGACTCTTGGTTCGGTCCAAAGTGGACTGTTCTGCCGAGCCCCCGGTAACCCCTGCAGAGCGTGCTCCTGGCCTGGGTCACGGGCACCAGGCCTTGGACAGGCGTCGCCCTAGAACTCTCAGCATCGCCCTGTTTTCTAAAGCATCCCGTGCTCCTCACACCCCATAGCACCTGTTGCTTATGTCCGGGCCATTCAGGACCCATGGAGAAGCCGTTAAGTCCAGCGTTTCCCCCTCGCTGCCCGCAGATTTACAGAATGTCAACATCACCCTGCGGATCCTCTTCCGCCCGGTGGCCAGCCAGCTTCCCCGCATCTTCACCAGCATCGGGGAGGACTATGACGAGCGCGTGCTGCCGTCCATCACCACCGAGATCCTCAAGTCAGTGGTGGTGAGTGGACAGGCCCGCCCCGCGCCGGGAGTGTGGCCCCCAGGAGACCACTGAGGGGCAGGAAGAGCGTGGCGGTGGGTGGGGTGGGATGCGGCTGGGAGTTTTCTGGTCCCTTTTCCGCCCCCTCGTTATCCTGACCGGCTGCCGTGCCCTCCCCGGAGCCAGGCCCGCTTTGACGCCGGAGAACTCATCACCCAGAGAGAGCTGGTCTCCAGGCAGGTGAGCGACGACCTGACGGAGCGGGCCGCGACCTTCGGGCTCATCCTGGACGACGTGTCCTTGGTAAGGTCCCTGCGGAGCCTGCGGGGAGGGGCCCGGCTCCAGTCCTGGGGAGGGAGACGCTGTTGGTCCTGCCTTCCAGCATGGGAACTTGTTGCCGTGTGAGGCCCTCTCCTGGGCCTGTTTGCAGCAGGGTCTTCCTCTCCCCTCAGCCACACTTTTCTTTTGACTCTGGCGCTGCCCCCGGGGGTCACCTAACCACGAGCTTTGTCACCAAACTGCCTGGCTGTGCGGGCTCCCCAGGAGGCGGTGCCTTGTTGACCCCTGACACAGGAGGAAACGGCCTGGGGAGCCAGGCTTTCTCCCCAGCGCAGACCTCCCAGCCTGACGCGTGGGAATTCCCCAGCACCGAGGGCCTGAAGCTCAGTGACGTGAGCTCTGGGAACCCCCAGTGGAAGGTGATAGAGTGTAAATGAAGGGTTCTGCTCCCCAAAGCCGGGTATGGGTGTGAGGGACGGCTTCGAGGCCTGAGACTGCATATCTGTGTATTTATATAGGTAAACGCCCTAAGTCAGACGGAAAGCAGTTCAGGCTGGAAGCAATACGGGCGGGATAGCGTTTCAGATGGAGGAGGCAGGGGGAGGGTCATGTTTCCAGATTCGTGGGAAAACCCATTTGGAGTGATTTGTTCAGGCAGTGAGTAGTGTTTCCTGTTCAGTTCTCCTGTGCTTGGCCAGGCAAAAGCATCATTTCCCCCTCAGCATCTGTGCAGCTGTTTAAACATCACACCCCGACACCGTGCTGGCTGCAGGGCCTGGCTCCACCCGGCCCCACCTTGCATCCATTGCCGGCCGTGGAAGGGCCCGTGGGCTCCCTCTACTGGCAAGATTCCAGGCTGCAGCCATTTGGCTCCTCTGACTAGTAATTCCTCAGGCTCTCCCACTTCCTGTTAACCTGGGCACCTCGGCTCTGAGAAAATGCTCGGTAAAAACCCAACGAGAAGCTTGGCCTTTTGTTACACTGTAACCACATGCCCCGTTCTGGGGAAATGCGGGCTGACCACAAGAAACCACGTCTAAGAGGCGTGAGAAGAAAATTAGATTTCTTGGGGAATTTGCTGCCCTCCGCTGGCCCTTTCAGAAAGAAAATTTATTCCTTAATTGCACATTTCATTTCTCATGTCTCAGGATTGCGTTTTCCTCCCCAAACGTTGACCCAGGGTCCAGAAACGGAGCCGGCAGAGTGGAACGGCCGCAGCGGCAGAGTCAGGAGTGCTAACAGTTGTGGAAGGCAGGGAGACTAGGACGGACTCTGCAGTTGAGTTACTTTTGCTTAAAAAGAAAAAGCAGAGGTTGGGAGAGCGGAGGAGGAAATAAAACCAGTAGAATTTGATAGCAAAACCAATGCTACTTTTCCCTTGATTTCTTCCTTTTTCATTAAAAAAAAAAAGTTGACAAATAAGTCATTTCTAGACTCATCATTAGGCACTCTGAGACCTGTTCCTCTGTTTGCACGATCAGTAGAGACAGTCACCTCAGCCAAGCCTCAGTTATTTATGTTCTTAGGGAATATCCAGACCATCCGAATTTTAAACCTTCTTCCTAAGCAATAGCTTCAGCTGCCTTCCCTCCCTTAAACCCTTTCCCAGAAGCGCTCACGCCGGGAGCGCCCTAATGTGCGCTCCGCGGTCTCCGTCCTCTTCCTGTTTGCCGGTGGGGGTGCTGGGGGAAGGAAGGGGCTGGTTCGCCCATAAGTGCGGAGCAGCAGGCTCTCAAATCCCTGGGAGCCAGCTGCATCCTCCCTTGCGGGCTCCCCCTGGCCTCCCCGGGGCCTCCGAGGGCCTTCGAAGAGCAGTGGTCGTGGGGTCCCGGGGCCCACAGGTCTCCTTCTCTAGGGAGGTGGTCTGTTCAGTAGATTTTTCCGTGCCCGTGGGCCGTTTTCCACTCGAGACGGTCGCACTGAGGGTGACGGCGTGATGTACGGAGCAGCGGGCAGCCGAGGGCGGGTGTGACGTTCGGACCCAGCTGTGGAGCCGGAGGGGGGTCTGGCCTCACGAAGCCTCCAGCTGCTAGAACCATTCCCGGCCTTCCCCCCAGCGGCCGCGGGCCTCGCGGCCTCGCCGTCTGAGCAATCACACCGCCTCGTCTCTCCCCGCTCCCTCTAGACGCATCTGACCTTCGGGAAGGAGTTCACAGAAGCAGTGGAAGCCAAACAGGTGGCCCAGCAGGAAGCGGAAAGGGCCAGATTTGTGGTGGAAAAGGTGAGCGTTCGGCCAGATGGCAGGAGCCTCTCCCCTTTCTCCTGCGCTCGCCTCCCCGTTTGCTGGGTGGCCTGGACATTCATCACCTGTCATCTCTCCTTCCGGGATCATTGGAAGGGATGGGAGGGCCGCACTCCCGCAATTGGTTCCAGAGTCTTTGGGGGCTAGTCAGGGATATGTCAAGTTACGCTCCCCAATCACTGAAGGGCCATTTTTCTCTCCACTTCCCCAAGATCAAAAACACTTTCTACAAATAAAAATGTTTTTCTCCTGGAATATTTTCGGCTTCGCTGAGAGGTCGTTTTTAACCCTGGCTGCACGGTGAAAGCTGACAGCGAAAAGGATCGAATGTTGCACCAGATGCTCTGTCGTCACCGGGTTTGTTTAAACGCTAAGCCCGTCCAGATGCGTCGGGGTGTGATGGGACACGGTGTGTCGGGTGTGATGGGACACGGTGTGTTTGCGTACCGGCTCCGCGGAGGTGTGTTTCCCTCCCGCGCTCGTTCCCTGGCGCTGGCGTTCTCGGCCGCGGTCGCCGAGCTGCGCGATGCAGAGTCTGAAACGCGGGGCCTGGCCGGTGGTCGGGGCCCTGACCTCGTTCCCTCAGGCTGTCGGGCGAGAGCACGGCGGGGCCAGCTGTACAACGGCCCTCTGGTGTG
Organism: Antrozous pallidus; assembly: GCA_027563665.1. NCBI lineage: Eukaryota > Metazoa > Chordata > Mammalia > Chiroptera > Vespertilionidae > Antrozous > Antrozous pallidus. Next base: position 42,684,373 of record CM050526.1, read on the forward strand.
AGCGGATCAGAATTACACCTTTTTTTGTCAGGTCCCCCAAAATACATTTTTAGGTGTGCCACGGAATTTGAGTGGTCAGTTTATGTGTGTCACGAGGTGAAAAAGGCTGCAAATTGTTGTTCTGATCCAACACCCCTTAGGCCTTGAAATGAGGGGGAAAGAGGGACATATGGGTGGCAAGCGTTTAATTTCAGAGAAAGTAAACTGTGAGCAGGAACTTTTTTTTTTTAACTTATATAAACGGCCCGTTTCCGGAGTCTTGGACGTGTGCCTGGAGGTGCCAGGCCCTCAGTAAACATTGGTTGAGTGAATCGTCACAGAGCCTGGCGGTTTCAGATTGTGCTCGGACGTTCTGTTGGTCGTGCACTGCAGATAGGAGTCCTGTTGGCGGGAGTGTGGCGGCCTGGGAGGCCTCGTCCTGGTGTCTGGGTTCCTGGCAGCTCAGGAGCCACACGCCTGCCTCTCCGGCCCGGCAACGCGGGTTTTGGTGAAAGTCGCTTTGACCTGGGACGAGGGGAAGAGGAGCCGGAGCACTGATCCTTTCTCTCCCGTCCCCTGGGCCTGGGATGCTCTGGCTCAGAGGAGCGTGGCCGGACTAGGTTGCTATTAATAATAACGAAGACTTTGGAAAAAGACAGCTGTTTATGCAGGCAACAGTGAACCCCTAAAGTGGGGAGAAGTAGGTGGTCCCGGACAGGAGAGGATTGGGTGCTCACAGTGCTTGTTGCTCCCCTCCGGAGTGGGGGGGGGCAAATACCCAGAGTTCCTTGGGGAATCAGTGAAGGTGGCCAACCCGGGCCATCAAGGCAATGGCCTGCCCTCCAGCGCCCGGAGCTGTGACCTTGTCGTCCCCCCCTCCCTGTCGTAGGCCGAGCAGCAGAAGAAGGCAGCCATCATCTCTGCTGAGGGCGATTCCAAAGCTGCCGAGCTGATCGCAAACTCGCTCGCCACCGCGGGCGACGGCCTGATCGAGCTGCGCAAGCTGGAGGCCGCGGAGGACATCGCCTACCAGCTGTCCCGCTCCCGGAACATCACCTACCTGCCGGCCGGGCAGTCGGTGCTCCTGCAGCTGCCGCAGTGAGGCCGGCCCAGCCCGGGTCCTTACGTCGCGCTCCTGCCCCGCCCCAGAATCACTGTGAAATTTCATGATTGGCTTAACGTGAAGGAAATAAAAGTGAAATCACTTCGGAGAAAACTTTTGTTCTCGTTCCCACCCACTTGCTTTATCCACCTCCCCACCCAAAATTGCCAAGTGCCTATTCGGACCCGCGTGACTCCTGTCCTGGGGGCCGCGGGAACGCCAGCTGGGCCGGGGCTGGGCAGAAGAAAGGGGGTCGCGTGCGCCATGGGCTGGGGAGCGCAGTGGTCGGCGCAGCCCTGCGTTTACCGGGGCTTGAAGCCGAACCGAGCTCACCGGCCTCCATTTCCCGGCCGGTCCTGCGCAGCCCCAGCTGCCGCGGCACCGGCGGGTCCGAGAGGAAGCGGCCTGACTGGCCCTGAGGCCGGCCCTCTGTCGCTCCGGCAGCGGAAGCAGGTGTGCGCCCGGCCCGGACCGCAGGCCCGCCCTGAGCAGGTGGGTGGGCTGGCTGTGCTGCCCCTGGGGCTCCTGCAGCCGAGCTGGTGGGAGAGGAGGCCTGGACTGAGCTCGGAGTCCGAGGAAGACTGCCTCTCCGCCCCCAGCGTGGGTCTCTGCCCGGGAATTCCATCGCCGAGGATTGCCTCCTGCCCGCAGGGCCGGGCGTGCCTGCCAGGGACGTGGTTCTTGCTCCTGGCTCTGCTGCCCTCCCCCGGGGCTCGGGGCCCGGCTCTGAAGGAACGGCCTTGGGGAGAAAGCCAGTGTGTAAACTGCTGTCAGTAAACGACATCAGACCTCGCAGCTCCGGCTCCTGGGATTGCTTTTCTGCTGGGAGCCAAGCGATCGGAACGGAGTGTTCCCACAGCGCGCACGTGTTCGGAGGCCAGCGGGACCCCCCCCCGAGGCAGAGCCCGGTGAGTTTCAGAAAGCCCTCCGCGCCTGGAGCCGTCCCCACGGGAGGGAATCGGGGTCGGGTGCGGTGTGCCGTGAGATGGGCTTTGGTCCCGGCGAGTCCAGGTCATTGGCTCCTCTGAGGCGCCGGTGCCGGTTAACCGGGAGCGGGGGTCCGGCCGGCAGCGGGCAGCGCCAGTCCCCGGCCGGGGCACAAAGCACGAGTGTGACCGCCGTGCCCTGGGGTGGTGTTTCTGTACTTGGGGTCCTGGCTCTGCCTCGCTCTGATGTCGAAGTGACATTTGAGAGGCCACGTTTTTGCGTCTGGGGTGGTGGGGAGGGAAAGCAGAGCTACGACAGATGAGGCGCCAACAGCCCCTTTAGGAATAAAGCGGAAGCAGGGACGCGCCGTGGCCACATGCACTGACTGCTTTAACCTCTGCTCTCGTGTCAGCCCCGGACCCTGCACCGGCCACGGCGAGGGGTCTCTGACCTCAGTTCTGCATTTCCTCTCCCCAGGGACGGGCCAGCTGTCCGCTGAGCAAGGCGGACACAATGCACAGAGGTAGCCTTCGGGACGGAGTTCTCTCATCCTTGCACCCTGCTCCCCTCCCTGGGCCTCTCAGCGGGGATTGAAACCCTTCCCAGCCACCCCCCAATAACGAGTGTGCTCTGGGCTGCTGACCCTCGGCTGAGCCTCCCCCCTCCCTCCAGAGCTGCATTCTGCTGGTCCCCCACCCGCCCCCCATCTTGCCCGTCACCCTGCCACCTCCCGCCTCATTCCTCTCCAGATCTTCCTTTTCACTGTCGTGTTTCCGCTGTAAGAGCAGCGAGGCCTGCGCGTGATGAGGTGCCTGGACTCCGCACATTCAAGACCGGAGCAGAAAGACCCTCCTTCCCAAAGCGGATCCAGGCCGACTTCCAGCCTCAGCCGTCCTTTCTTTCCTGCCCTTTATGGCTTTGGACGCTCCTAGCAGGAGGGGGGCGCGGGCAGGGGCTCCTCTCTTCCCGGGGACGTCGTAAAAGGGCAGCTGTGTTTCTTGCATTTGGCGGGCGAGTGGGTTTCATGCTGCAGGTGTCCGCAGGGGAGCCCTCCTGCCTCTGGTCGGCCTCTTGGCAGGCGGGCCCGGCTTCTGCTGGTTTTGCCACGGGTGGTGCCAGCGGCAGCCCCGGGGGGGGGGGGGGGGGGGGCTCCTTCTGCTTTGACTTCCTCCAAGTAGTAATTCTTTTCCCAAATGTTCAAGGGCGGTTCACGGGCTGCTCAGCCGAGTCCCCTGACGGCCTCTGGGCTTCTCCAGAAGCTGCCACAATGAGCCTTTATCACTGGGGATCCCCTGGGCCGGGGATCGGATCCATGTCCTGCCCCGGCCAGGGAAGGGGCGGCAGGCAGGGTCTTCCTCTCTCCTCGGGGCAGGCTGAATGGTCCCCTTGTTCAGGCACCAAGGGGTTGCTTCCTAAGGCAGTGGGCCCTGGACAGGGAGGGAGGGAGGAGAAAACCCTCAAAGGGTTGCCCTTTTTCCTCTCGTTTTACACAAATTCTCCCCGTGTGGACCAATGCCGGGGGGGGGGGGGGGGGGGGGGCACTGCCAAGTGGCTTGATCCAAAAGACAGGGAGAGACAAGGACATCTGAGTCAAATCCCAACGTACCAAATACAGTTCTGATAGGACATTCCAGCAACCCGCAGGGATGTGCAGATGGGGGCTCCCCTGACCTTTGCCCTCCACCAGTAATTGTGGGTGAAGCAGCCCCGCCCGACTGAAAGTGACCTGGGCGAGAGGTTGCTGGAGGCCCCCCGTTCATCCTGCTCCAAACTACGTTTCCTTTCTTGTTTGTTTTTAATGTATTTTATTGATTTTTACAGAGAGGAAGAGAGAGGGAGAAAGAGTTAGAAACATCCATCAGCTGCCTCCTGCACACCCCCCACGGGGGATGTGCCCACAACCAAGGCACATGCCGCGACCAGGATCGAACCCGGGACCTTTCAGTCCACGCTCTATCCACTGAGCCAAACCCGTGGGACCAAACTTCGTTTTCTAAAGCAAACCACGCTCCTCCCCCCGCGGGGCGCCAGCGGACGCTCCTTGCTTAATAAAGCGCGGCTGTCTGCTCCTGCCGCTCGAGGCCCTCCACGCCGGCTGCCAATTTCCCGTCGAACCTTCCGTTTCGCTGCTTGCCTTCGCAAACCCATCTAGAGCTTCCCGCAGAGGGGGGGCGTCAATGGAAATGCAGGTGGGAAGGCGCTGTGGCTGCGGCCTCAGGTGAGGGGGACGGGAGGCGGCGGGGATGCTACAAGACCTCCTTGGTACGGGGCAGACTCGACAATGAAAAATCGCCCCCAAATAATGCCAATGACACCCCTCCCCCGCCCAGAAAACAAGCACCACAATGAGTGCCTTGCTCTTGTCTGCACCCCCTTCGTTCATTGTCACTTCATCCTGGAAGCCTGCCCCCAGGTTGCACAGACTCAGATGTCCCCTACCCTTTAAGTCCTGGCTCAAACCCTTTCCGTTCACAGACCCTCCCCTGGGTCCCCTGCTCCCCTGTCCGTGGCTTCTTGCCTGAACTCCTTGACCGCAGTACCATGAAGCACACAGCGCTGTCCTCTTGGGTTGTAGGTGTGGGTGTGTTCTCTCTCCTGCTCTGCTTTTCCGGGGTGCCGGACACGTATGCGATTCAACACTCATTCCCCGTTTCTCTTCTCTCCCCTAACATGCCAAACACCCTGGCTCTCGATGAGGAGTCCTGAGTGTCTGTGGAATGAACAGATGAAGCCATAGAGAGTGCAGGACTGAGGCTACACATGAGGGCTGGAGGTTAAGGTCGTTGTATGAAGCTACCTCAACCTACTCAGAATCTGGTTCTCAGGGTCCAGCAGGCCAACCCTCCACTGAAGTCCCCCCTGACCCCATGTCATCACTCTCTCCCTTCGTCTGGGCTCTGAGTGTGGACTGTCCCCTCTCTGCCAGCTGCCCACAGCTCAGTCTCTCCTGCTTTTGCCTGGAACACACACACCCCTCTCTCCTACACACACACACACACACACTTTTTTTTTTTTTTTTATTGATTTCATCGAGGAAAGGAGAGGAAGAGAAAGAGATAGAAACATCAGTGATGAGAGAATCATTGACTGGCTGCCTCCTGCACGCCCCCCACCGAGGATGGAGCCTGCAACCTAGGCATGTGCCTTTGACTGGGATCGAACCTGAGACCTTTCAGCCTGCAGGCCGAAACTCTATGGACTGAGCCAAACCAGCTAGGGCCAGACACACACTTTTTTTTTTTTAATATATTTGATTGATTTTTTACAGAGAGGAAGGGAGAGAGATAGAGAGAGAAACATCAATCAACTGCCTCCTGCACACCCCCCATGGGGATTTTCTCACAACCACGGTACATGCCCTTGACCAGAACCGAACCCGGGACCCCTCAGTCTGCAGGCCAATGCTCTATCCACTGAGCCAAACCGGTTTTGGCCAGACACACACTTTTAAAATACATATATTTTTATTGATTTGGGAGAGAAAGGGGCGGGGAGAGAGAGAAAGAGAGAGAGATGTGAGAAACATCGGTCGCTTGCACCTCTCCCAAGGGCCAAACCCGCCACCTGTGCATGTCCCCGACCGGGAATCGAAGCGGAGTCCTTTCCGTGCACGGGACAATGCTCCAACCGCCGGGGCCACCAGGCCAGGCCCCCCCCCCCCTTTAAAAAAATGCTTCAGTTGTAGCGGACACAACATTGTGCTAGTGTCAGGTGTACAGTGATTAGACACCTGTCTACCCTACAAAGTGGTCGCCCCAGTCTCACCCGCCTGGCACCACACAGACTTGTCACGGTCTCTCCCCCCCTTCTCCATCCCTGTCCCAGGCCCGACTCAGAATCCCTCTTCTCCAGGAACTTACCTCCGCCGGCCTCCGAGCTCTCCGTGCCTGTCGGTCTCCCTTTGTGAAAAGGATGTGGGCTCCGGCACTCTGGCCACACTGGGCCTGAGAACCGAACAGAAAGGGAGTGGCGGGGCCTGCCCCGACGGTGGAGTGCGAGCGCTGGCAAGGCCCAGAGGCACGGACTGGGGCGAGGAAGGACGGGAATGTCCTGGGCCCGGGGAAACCGGTGTACGGTGGGAAGAACACCTTCGCCTGTGACATGGGGTGACGAGGGAGGAGGGTGTTTTCCCAGCACCCTCCACGCAAGTCCTCCGTGGAGGGTAGTGCAGGGGCGTGGGGGGAGAGGGGAGCCAACTGTGGCAGGGATCTCCCTTTTCTTCGTCCAGCAGGGAAAGTCTTCCCGGAGGACCTTGGTCACAGCTGTCACTGGAAGCAAGGGCTGCAGAGCCTGGGAGCTGCGCTCAAGAGTTCCTGTTACTCTCAGATGGAGCCCCGCAAGGCTGTGCCTCACTCCTCCACCAGGTGGCAGCAGCCTGCCTGCCTGCCTGCCTGCCGCCGCGGGTGCCAGGCCGGGTCAACAAGCACAGGATGTTCAGAAAAAGATCCCGGGAAGGGACTGGGAGGTTAGCAGCCAGAGTGAGGATAGCAGGTCCGGGTGACTTCCTGATAGAGAGCCCTTTGGGCATCGGTGGCTGTAAATGCACACTGTCCTGTCCCAAGCACCAGCCAAACTGTGCTACCCCTCGCTTCTTCGCCAGGGAGATTGCCACCCAGTGTGGCTTTAACGCCTCCTTACCCCAGGGGGCTGGGGACTGGGGTTCAGCAGGCCTGAGGTCAGTTTGTGGAGCTTACCCACTTGTGAATGAATTAATAGACGCAGAGGAGACCTTAGATTCTCTTTCTACAGCCCCATGAGTTTTCTTCTAGTTTCTTTAAAACATTTAGGAGGAGCAAAATTAAATGTAAGAGGCTGCTAGGCAGTTGGGGGAGACTTGACCTTGCATCTTATGAATGCTCTTTAAAATATATATATAATTGATTTCAGAGAGGAAGGGAGAGAGACAAACATCTTTTCTTTTTTTAATTGATTTCAGGGAGGAAGGAAGAGGGAGAGAGGGGTAGAAACATCAATGATGAGAAGAATTATTTATCAGCTGCTTCTTGCATGCCCCCCACTGGGCATGTGTCCTGAATGGGAACTGAACCTCCACTTCCTGGTTAAAGGTTGATGCTTGTGGATGTTTTTGATGAATGAACAGACCTGAAAAGACAAGTGTTGTGTAAACAAGTTGGTCCATTCATTCACCCAGTGATTGCTTCCTGAGTCCCTACTGTGTGCATTCCTCCTGGGCTATGTGCTTCGGGGATTAGGAGATGAGTCAGACGCAGCAGGTCCTTTATAAAGAGGCCAAAACAACTTAGTCCCAATGCCAGGGGATCGGGCCCTGGCACCCCATTTTTTTAATAACTATATTAGTCCCAATGCCAGGGGATCGGGCCCTGCGGATTGAAGTGCGTAATGTTTTCCTTCTTCAGATTTCTGCCCCTTGTTGTTTGGTTCGGGTCTAAACATAAACGACGAGGCTGTGAAATGGGGAGACAGACAGAGACAGGCGAGGTTGGAAGGAAGCCAGAGACAGCTCCAACGCCTGCCATAAGGAGACCGCACACTGGAGCGTGGAAATGGCCATTCTGTCTTCTCCGATGTGCCCAGACCTGAAAGCAAAGCATTCTCCCCGTCTCCTCCCATCAGTTTTCCTGGAGAGGGCGTGAGCCTCTCCACCCCGTTTCATCCTGCAGATCCATGCCACCTGACTCTTTAAGCCTTAAAAATAACACTTCGTGATCTACTGCTTTTTTCTTGTAAATAATGGGGACATGTAAAGAATAGAACAGAGTGAATCATAATGCCATTGCCCACAGGTAATATTTTTTAAGTATATAAACATCACTAAAAAATGCAAATAGTAGAAAAAGATAAACAATGAAAAGTGAAAGCGTCCTCACCTCCATATCCTAGTTTCCTCTCTTCTCCCCCAGAGGAGCGGCTGTTGGGTTGCGTAAATTTCCTTCCAGAAGAAAGTGAGGCTCCGCAGTCCATGCATCTCTACACCCCTGTGAACATTCCCCCCCAGAGTCTGATTCTTGACACCACAGGGATTGCACTGTTCTGCACCTTGCTGTTTTCACTGGTCAAAACACCTTGCACATTTCGCCACGATAGGACAAACAAATCCATCCCATTCTTTTTTTTTTTTTTAATTGATTTCAGAGAGGAAGGAAGAGGGAGAAAAAGATAGAAATATCCATGATGAGAGAGAATCGTGGACCACCTGCCTCCTGCACACCCCCACTGGGAGCCCACAACCCTTGACAGGAATTGAACCTGGGACCTTTCAGTTCACAGGCTGACGTGCTATCCACTGAGCCTAACTGGCTAGGGCTCCATCCCATTTATATATGTATGTATATATATATATTGTCTTTACTGATTTTTAGTGAGAGAGGAAGGAAGAAGGAGAGAGAAACATGGATGCGCCCCCTACTGGGGATGGAGCCTGCAACCCAGGCATGTGCCCTGACTGGGAATCGAACCAACAACCTCTTGGTATATGGGACAACCCTCAACCAACTGAGCGACACCAGCCAGGGCCACCCCATTGTTTATAACTAATTTTATTGATTTCAGAGAGGGAGGGAGAGGGAAAGAGGTAGACACATCAATGATGAGAGAGAATCATTGACCGGCTGCCTCCTTCACACCCCACGTCGGGGATCGAGTCTGGAACCCACGCATGTGCCCTGACCAGGAGTCCAACCGGGCCCTACTGGTTCAGCCACTGAGCCGGGCCGGCGGGCCCACCCCACTCTTTCCAGTGGCGACACCCTCTCCCTGGGATGGACGGCGTGGTTGGTTAGCGGCAGCAGGCTTCTGCAGACCTGTTGGTGGTTTTCGGGTAGTTCTCTGTTGCAAACAAAACCACACCGGTGCTGCCCGATGGTTACAGGGCTCGGATCTCTGCACGAGATCTCCCCCCGAGGCTAAGCAGCAGAACTCAGGGGCCAACAGCCCTCGGGGCGGGGGGAGGCGATGCCGGAGCCCCCAGGGCTGCCCGGGGGCTTCCTATGGCAAACGTGTGACTCTGACTCCTTTGGGGAAGTCATTACTGCACCTCCGGTCCCCGCCACGCGGGCATGGCTTCACCCAGGCTGGCCCCCCTGCCTCCCCCCGCTGGCTGAGGGCTCACTGGGTTGGCGGAGGGACGGGCTCTCTGAGGCTCTGGCCTCAGCCCAAAGCTGCTCTGAGTAGCTGGTGCTCACGGCCACACGATGCTGCTCTGAGATTTACAAACAAACAGGAAGCCAGTCCACTTCCTCCGGCTGGGGCTGGTCCCCGCTCCTTGGCGCCCAGTTAGCCCAGGATTCACAAGGCAGCTCCCTGGCAGAGGTGGCGGGGATTCCTGGGGCGCCACCCGGGAGACGCCCCAGCTCTCTGCCCCTGTGTGCCCAGCTGGACAGCCTTCCTGACTGGCACCTGGAGGCTCGGGTCTCTCTCGTGGGGGGAACCCGTCCTGACAGACCCCACCCTGGGCGCAGCCCCTTCCTCCTTGGCTCCTGAGACGGCGCTCTGGAGCCGCGTAGCCGCTCTCGGGGTGTCTGTGGTGGGAGACTTTTCTCCCGCAGCCGGTGCCCCCAGCAGGCTGCTCTCTGCCCCTGGGGATACCCAACAGATGTCTGCAGACTGAAGGGCTGGCCCACTCTGAAAGGAGTGCCAGGAGGCAGACAGGGCCGCAGTCACAGCTCCCAGGGGGGCCAGAAGCTGTGCTGCTTGGGACCATGGCAGCTGACCCAGGAGGAGGTGGGACAGTTACTTGGGTGAAGCCCAGGTGTGGCTGGGGCAGAGGCTGGAGGAGAGGCTGCAGGTATTCTGTCTGGGCCACCAGCCCTGCAGGTCCCCGAGGCCCCACGGAAAACCAGGGCCCTGCTCTCCGATCAGTTAGTTCAGCGGTCGGCAAACTGCGGCTCGAGAGCCACATAGGGCTCTTTGGCCCCTTGGGTGTGGCTCTTCCACAAAATACCACGGCCTGGGCGAGACTATTGTGAAGAAGAGGCGTTAGAAGAAGTTTAAGTTTAAAAATGTTGGCTCTCTTTTCTCAAGCCCTAGCTGGTGTGGCTCAGTGGATAGAGCATTGGACAGCGGACTGAAGGGTCCCAGGTTCGATTCCAGCCAAGGGCACAGGCCTGGGTTGCGGGCTCGGTCCCAGTGTGGGACTTGTAGGAGGCAGCCAATCAATGATTCTCTCTCATCATTGATGTTTCTATCTCTCCCTCTCCCTTACCCTCTAAAATCAATAAAATATATATTTTTTTAATTTTGGTTCTCAAAAGAAATGTCAGTCGTACTGTTGATATTTGGCTCTGTTGGCTAATGAGTTTGCCGACCACTTAGTTAGTTACTGAATGCATTATACAGGGGCGCCCGTTTTTTAAGGAATTAGAATTTTGTTAAAGACACACTCAACATAAGAACAAGGCTGAGCGCATCTAATCCTCTGCGGTGACTCAGGGCCGGCGCCTCCCTCCCTGCGGGGCGATCGTTAGGATCTTCAATGACTTTAGGGAACATTAGCCCCGGCCCAGCGGCCCCTGTGAGTCACTGTCAGCTGCTGGAAAAAGAAAAATCTCGATATCAACGTGTGGAGTTGCTACTGTTCAGAAAGCTGGACACAAACAAAACAAAAACAAAACAGACTCAAACACAAGCCATCAGAACCCCGAAGCTCTAAAGCCCCGTCTGCGGCTTCGCACAGGAGTGTCTGTGAAGCACCGGGGACGCGGGAAGCCGAGCCTCGTGGAGGTGAGCGCGGCAGGTGCGGGCGGAGAGGGGAACCGGGCCAGGCTCGGCGAGGAGGCCCTGGTAGCAGGGACCTCGGGAAGGGAAGGAGGGCGGGAGGCAGTGCCAGCTCTCTGAGCCCCAGCTCCGAAGCTGAGAGAGGCTGCAGACGGGGAAGCAGCAGCCCTCGGAGCCCCCCAAAGCTCCAAAGGGCATCAGAGATGCGGCCGCACGGTGGACCGAGAGAGGGCCCTGGGCTGTTCCAGGGACGGCTTGATTTTCACCGGCTCCAGGTCCAACCTCCACCACATCCCCTCGGGGGAGGGGCGGGTGGGCTCCAGCTCCCTAAAAAGCAGCTTCCAAAGCATCAGCCCACAGCTGCTTCAGGGCATTTATCCCAGAAGCGGAGAAGGGACCACCTAACGGAGAGATGGAGATGGTGGGGGTGAGGGCCAGGCTGGGCCCAGCCGCCAGAGACACAAATTGCAGCCCGAGGCCGGCCAGACGCTCCCAGCCCTTCTAGGCACAGCAGCCCCGCCCAGGACCACTGGACAGTGAGAGGAGTGGAAACCTCAGGTTAAAAATATGTTCTTTCTCTGAAGAGAAAGAACAGGAAGGAAGTGTGGGGAGGTGAGGCAGAGCAGACAGAACGCCTCTGAGCAGGAGATGTCAGTAATGGCGGGAAGCAGAGCAGGTGGACCAGGTAGGGAGCAGCCTCCAGGAGCCGGAGGGGCTGCTAGGCAGGGCGTGTGGTCCTGGGCACGGATCAGGCGGGTCCCCAGAGAAATGACCGGGCCCACGGAGACCAGGATTCCCATCCCCTCAATGCACATTGGCCCAGCGATGAAGTGTGCAGTCCGAGGGCCTCCCTCTAGGACAGTGGGGTACGGAGGGAAGAGGGATTCCTAAGCCGGCAGACCCTCAGCCCTGCGCAGGGTGGAAGGGTTTCAGCTGGTCCTGGGACAGCAGCCACATCGGAGTGGAAGGGAGAACAGGGAGAAGGCTGAAGGAGGGGGCATAGCGCTGATTCTGTCACAGAGCTTAGGGTCCGGGCTCTGGGTCCAGGATGCCGAGTTTGACTCCTGACGCTGTCACTTACGAGCTGCACGACCTTGGACCATCACATAACTCCCCTGTGCCTCAGTTTCCTCATCTGTAAAGTGGAGATGCCAGGAGCGCTGAGCTAATGGCCTGTGGGAGGACTCAGCGAGTGAGTACATCCAGGAGCTGCGACTTCGTAGCTTGTTAGGTGTTAGCTGGTGCGGCTGGAGTAGAGGCAGGGCAGGTGGTGGGTGGGAAAGAAACTCCTAACCCTTCGTGTCAACCAACCATCCTTTGCAGAGAGCGTGCCCCCCTCCCCTCCTTCCCCCCCAGACTAGGCGGGCACGGAGGAAGGAAGGTACAGAGAGAAATAAAACACCGACCCAGGTGTTCAGGAACCAGTATCTTAAGGAGGATCCCAACAACCAAACAATCCCATGTCAGCGAAACAGAGGGGAGTTCCACACCCAGCTCCGGGGTGCAGAGGGATGGAGCAACTCTCTCTGCCTTCAGCGTCTGGAAGGCGCCAGGGGAACGGGCTTAGACGTTGTCACGTGACTCCACAGGCCGAGAAGAGACACCGTGAGAGCTGTTCAAGTAGGAGGAAGCGTGGTACCCCAGGGGGTGGCTCCCGGGGGGCTGGCTGAGGGTGACCCTCGGGAAAGGGGAGTCGGGCCTGGCCTTGCCAGCACTGCCAAGAGTTCTCGCTTTGTCCCATAGGCGTGAGGCCCACGGAGAGACTAGGATGGGGAAACCCAATCAGGCTTGTGCGCCTGGAAGATTTCTCTGGCGACATGTGGAGAGGAGATGGGATTGGGAGCGATCGGTGGCGGGGAGCCGGGGGCCAGGCAATGGCCAGGGCCAGGGAAGACCCTTAGGAAGCGGGCTCACTTGGGAAAAGGACAAGGAGAAAGGAGAGAGATGGACTCTGTGGCTTCTTGTCTGGGTCATGGAGCATGTGGCGGTGTCTTTCATGGAAACGGGGAATGGAGGGAGGTGAGTGGACTTTGTGAAGAGGGTTTTAGAGGTGAGGTGAGGTGGCTGAGAGCCAGGGGGCCCCTGGAGATATTATAAACGGTAGGTACAGTGAGGAAATGAGTCAAATAGCTTCCTCTGATTTTAACCTGTGGATGGACACTGATTCGTGGGCCACGTGTGAAATACGGAATGTCCTGGAGCGTGGTTGGACGTGCCCCAGAGGGTGGACAGGGCTCCCTCGCTCTTCTGTTTATGGCTAGAAAATTGCAGTGGCACAATTCACATTGCCTGGCACAATGACATCCTGGACTACTAGACACTGGTGCATCGGGAGGGGCTCCCTCAGCCCAGCCTGTGTCTCTCGCAGCCCGGGGCTCCTCGGGGGATGTTCGCCCGCAACACTCCCGCCACCTCCACTGCGCTCACCAGCTGCGAGCCCGGCTTCTGGCTGAGTGGCGGTCCCCTGTGGGAGCACACTAATCACCAAGGGCAGCTCCTGCTTGGGTATCTGACCCTGGTGATCAGTGCATGTCCTAGAGAATGGTTGTTCTGCTGTTCAGTCAATTTGCATATTAGCCTTCTAGTATATAGGACTAGAGGCCCAGTGCACAAAATTTGTTCACTGGTAGGGTCCCTAGCAGTTGTCAGCCAAGGCCTCCCTCCCTTCTCCTGGCCAGCCCCGCCCCTAATCGAACTCCCAGACAATTCCCAGTTAAAGGGACAATTTGCATGCTATGCTTTTATTATACAGGATATTATCTAACTTGACCTAAATTCACCTTCCCAAATGAATAATGGGGTTAAGAAGATTCCTGCATGCCCTACCTGGTTTGGCTCAGTAGATAGAGCATCAGCCTGCAGACTGAAGGGTTCTGGGTTCGATTCCAGTCAAGAACACATTCCAGGTTGTGGACTTGATCCCTGGTAGGGGGCATGCAGAAGGCAGCTAACCAATGATTCTCTCTCATCATTGATGTTCCCATTTCTCTCTCCCTCTCCCTTCCTCTCTGAAATCAATAAAATATATATTTATATACTAGGGGCCCGGTACACAAATTTGTGCATGGATGGGGTCCTGCTGGCCTGCTCTGATGGGGGGTTATTGGAGGCTGGCTGGCCAGGGGAGGGGCTGTGGGAGGTTGACTGGCCAGCCCCACTCCTGTTGGGGTGGGCGGCCAATCCTGGGCCAGCTGAGGAGAGATGCTGTGGGAGGTTGGGGAGGGGGGGCGATCGGGCCAGTTGGCTGCTGCAATGCACGTCATAGCAACTAGTTGTTCTGGTCATTCTGTCATTCCGGTCGCTTGCCTTTTATATATATAGATATGTGTGTGTGTTTGTATATGTATATGTGTATGGGTATGTATATGTATATGTATATGTATATGTATATGTGTATGGGTATGTATATGTATATGTATATGAAGATTCCTGCATAGAAAACTGCGGATTAAAGGTCGCCCAAATTCAGCAAGCATTAGTTCATGAGAAAAGGGCAATTCCTGCTCTGGCGTCTCACACAAGCTCGTCATCAGCCCCACCCTGAGGTTTAAACAGCGGCCACCTGACCAGGTCTCACCTGCAGACGACCACCTTTTCTCTGTCCTCTGTGATGACCAAGGTGACTATCGGAAGCGTGAACTTGCTCTCCCATCATTCTTAAAAAGCCAACCTCACCCAGAGCGTACGTTGTGCTTGAGAGAGTAATGACAGTAGGCCATGCACACAGTTTGCAATTAATGTATTAAGGGGGCCTGCTCAACTTTTATTGCTGATGAGATGCAACTGCCCAGGATGGGAGCTCTCACCTCCCGCGGGGTTTGATTTGGGCGCAGATTCTTTAGTCACAGGTTTTGGGTGCCAAGGAAGGAGCTGGTTTCCTCCGTTATCAGGCCTCTGCGTCTGAAATGCCAGGACCTGCCGCCCCGGCCAGAGCACAGGGGGCCGCACTCCAGAGCGCTCATCGCCTGGGTCTTTCTCTTCCTTCTGGACACGAGGGGACGGGAACGGCGAGCGGGGCTCCCTGAGGAAAGTATTGAGTAAGTATAAGGTGTTGCCAACGTTATTGTTACTGTTATTAAAAGCACTCTCAGGCAGCGGTGGAAAATGCCTCTACGGGGTTCTCCTCAGTAGCCAGGTACGAGGTTCTAAACACACACACACACACACACCCGTTCGTCTCTGCCACCACAGGAACCCGGGGCCTTCTGGGGAATGTGTCCCAGGGGTCATGGAGGCAGCTGGAGCTTAAACAAACGGAAGCCCCCAAGGGTGGGACTGCCATGCTCTGAGGAGGACAGAGCCCAAGGTCAGACCGGACCCGGGACGAGTGAGGAGAGCATTCCCCGTGTCTGCCCAGGAGCCACGCCGGGGGACACGGCTCCACCGGAGACTTTGCCACCTTCACCCGCTGCCGTGTATTCTCCCCAGCTTTCTTTTTTTCCATAAGAAAAGAAACTACGAGGTCCAGAGTTTATCTTCAGTGAGCGATGAGGAGGCTGGAGAGCGAGAGGCAGGTGAGGCAGTGAACGCAGAGCGATTCAAAACAGAGCTTTCTCAGGGCCCGAGGGTGAGTTCGTCTGTGGCCCAGCCAGGACCTGAATTCGGATTGGTACTGGCCCGGGCACAGCTCCCGGACCTCACGATGGCCGGACAGAGGTGGGGCTGTGGGAAAGCGCCCCGGGCCGGGGGCAGGCACGCCGCTTCTCTGGGAAAGCCTGGGGCCGGCCTGCTGCTGGCTGCGCCTTGTGGGGCTGACTCTTCCCATGGAACCGGGTGGTGGACGGGCTGCAGTCCTTGGGAACCTAGACGGGTTGGGCTGGGAATGGCAGAGTGTGGGATCGAAGCAATAAAAGGAAGGGAGAGGAGCCCGTGGAGTGTCCTGGGGAGTGAGGCGCGCAGGGCGTGGGGCCTCGCATTCCTGGATGGTTAGGACGCCAGGCTGATGATTATCATTATTATTCCTGCCCTGGCTTCTCTGCGCTTTCATCCTGCAGGACCCTGCCTTGCTGGCCCGGCCTCACCTGCCCGCAAGGCCTCCTGGGGTGGGGTGGGGCGGGGCGGACAGCTTCTGGCCACAAGGGAGCTCAACGTGACTGGGTTTCTTCCCCAGTTTGCTCAGGAACCTTCCAAAAGCTGAGCAAATTCCTAACCCTGGAAGCATGGGCATCCTTTCTCAAGGAGGAAACTGAGGCACCGAGCCAGGGAATGATCTGAGCAAAGTCCTAGGATAGAGACTCCTCCCTCCCTGCCGTCCTTTACGCGCCATGCGGTGCTTACCCTTCCCCAGTTGGGGCAGATCTTGTCAGCCTGGAGGGGAGCCAGGGAAGAGAGAACTGGGCTGGAGCCACACCAGCAGAGCTGGTACCCCCCCCCCCTTGCCAGCCGCTGTGGGCATCATGAGGTCAGACTCCCGGTTTCACACCTCTCTGGAAGGCCCTGCCTTCGAGGTGGGCTTCCTCCAGCCCCCGAGGGCGGTCAGCGCTGCAGACCTGCCAAGTGCCCAGCTCGCTCGCGACAGAGGCCGCACTGGGCATCCCCGGAGCGGAAGAGCCCGAGTCTTGCAGAGATGGGCCAGGCCCTGGGACAGAGGGCCGGGCAATGGCTCAGAGACGGGGAAAGGTGTGTGCGTGTGTCTGTGTGCGCTCGATGGTAACCCCAGGCTTCCAGCGGTGACGTGTCCCTGCCTGCCGCGGAGATCAAAGAAAGACCAGGAGGAAAGGTGAAGCACAACCCGGTGGCTGGTGGGGGGCTCAGAGGAACCCGGCCACACGTAGTGGGACGCCCCAGGAGAAGGGAAGGGGTGGCCAGCAGACTGCAGGCTGAGACCCAGCCACCTTCCCCACGATGGCTGTCCAGCTAGAGAGCAGCAGTCCTCAGGAACACCTCCCGGCGGGACGCAGAGTGGGGCAACGCGGAAGAGTAGCCGCAGAAGCTGGAGCAGACCCACGGCACACGGATTCTCAGAGGCCTCCCTGACCCTCCTCAGTGCCTCCCGCAGCCGCTGGCCGGCGAGCGTGGGCTGATGAAGCTCTTATGAAGCAGCTACCACATGCCAGGCAGTCTGCTGGGAGCTGAGGGTGCAGCCGCAGGAGACACGGCCTCTGCCCGCAGGAGGCACCCTCTGGAGAAAAACAAACTTTCCTTGTGGGTGTCACCTGGCCCCACACCGCATTCCACCGGATCCGAGGCAGCTCTTCCTCCGGGACATGTCCGGCCACGACTGTACTGGCCCCTGCTCTGTTCCCGCTGCCCGCACTCTGAGTTCTCCCGGAAGAACACTCACTAGAATTCCTGCTGCTTTCTTTCTTTCTTTCTTTCTTTTTTTAAAAAAGGTATATATTTTATTGATTTTTTTTACAGAGCAGAAGGGAAAGGGATAGAGAGTTAGAAACATCGATGAGAGAGAAACATCGATCAGCTGCCTCCTGCACGCCCCCTACTGGGTATGTGCCCGCCGCCAGGGTACATGCCCTTGACCGGAATCGAACCTGGGACCCTTCAGTCCACAGGCTGACGCTCTGTCCACCGAGCCAAACCGGTTAGGGTCCTGTTGCTCTCTTGACAGTCAGCCCCGAAGTCACCTCTCCAGCTCACCACTGTGATTGGGCCACGCCAGGATGCTCTGGTCTTCGGTGACTCCGCCCGTTTGCCTCCTCTTATCGGTGACCCCGAGAACCTGCAGTGGCTCCCTGTGGCTTAGCTGGCACCATCTGAGCGTTTGGCCTGTTTGCCAGGGCCCTCCCGTCACGTTTCTAGCTCTGGTTATTATGATTCCCCCACAGTGTCCCTTCCCGTCCCTAGGATACGACATTGATAACGTAACTGTATGCCTGGCCAAGGGTGAGAGCTTTTAAGGAGGCCACGTCCGCGTTTATAGCTGATTTATTCCACCAGTATTTCGTGGACAGCTGCTGTGTCCCAGGCGCCGAGACAGGGACCAAGACGGCCCTGGTGGTGATAAGAACAGATGTGCCGCCTGCCCCGGGGGAGCCCATGCGTGAGCAGGCAGGACAGGTGCCGACTATGACAATACAACAGGGTGCGTGGTCAGGCTGGATGACCGTCGGGGCTACTGAGAGCCACATGGGTCTCGCTCGCGTCCTGCCTGCGTGCTCCCCGGAGCCAAGCGTGCCTCGCCGGGAGGCACAGAGAATGTTCCAGCAGGGTATGCACCCCAAAGGCACCAGCCCCGGTCTGTTCTCCGGGGGCGAGGCCCCTGCCTTCCCACACTCAGCTTCCTTGGCCAGTGGCACAGGAAGCAGGCACAGAATGCGGAGCCTCGGGATGCCCCCCCCCCCCCCCCCCCCCCCCCCCCCCCCCCCCCGCTGGCCCGGCCTGGCTCAGCTGTGGGGCGTGGACCAGAGAACCGGGGGGCCTGGGTTTGCTTCCGGGTCAGGGCACAGGCTCCAGTTGTGCCCTCCATCCCCAGTAGCGGGCGTGCAGGAGGCAGCCAAGGGATGTTTCTCTCTCATCAAGGTTTCCATCTCTCTATGCTTCTCCACTCCTCTCTCTCTCAAGTTAAAAAAATAATAAAAAAATTTAAAGCGTGTTTAAAGGATCTCAGAATTCCACATGCAAACAAACCTTTGGGCAGTGACATGGAGAAAAGGCACGTCCCGTTTCGCCGCGTTGGAAATGACAGGGTGGAACCTCAGCAGCAGCAGCCGCCCTGCTGGGCGTGAAGTCCACCCTCTGCTCTCTGACGACATTGCCCAGGGCAGGTCCCCTGTCCTCCCGTGTCTCCCTTTGAAACTGGTCCGTGGCTGAAGGCTCGAACACCTCAGGCCTCTGCTGGGTGTTGAGTCAGCGTTTAACCACTGTAATTGGTAGAAACGTGTCCCAACTGTCTGCGGAGACGAGACGGGAGCTGCACATCCCACCCTCCGGCTCGCCTGCCGCCTCTGCGGGCAGTCACCCCACATTCCCGCTCCGGGCGCGCCCGAAAGACTTCCAGAAAACGGAGAGGAAAAGGCCCTTGGCTCGGATGGCCCCCTCGTTCTCTCTAAATGCCGACATCCCGGGTGGAAATATTTCAGAGAATGTGACGCAGGGAGAGGAAGCGAGCGCTCCAGCCTGCTGGCCCGCAGCCTCCTGGCCTGCTCCTGGGCGGGCTTCTCCCCATGGGGCCTCCGTCACCCGGGGGGCATTCATAGCCCTGGGCCTGGAATGGGGGCCTGTGCTCCCCAAGTGCAGGGGGAAAATGTTCCTTTACAGGTAACAGGGAAAGTGGCTTGAGCTGTACAATGAGAGCAGCATCAGAGAGAAGAACTTTGCAAAGGCTGCTGCCCTAAGTCTGCGGGAGTTTCCTAAGCCGGGGGGCAAATCATTGCGTCAGACAGAAAGGGTTTCTCTCTCTCTTTTTCTTTCTCTCTGTCTTTCTCTCTCTCTTCCTCCCTCCAACCTCCTTTCTTCCTTTCCTTCCTTCCTCCCTCTCCACACCCTCCCTCCCGCTGCCCAGTCTCTCTCTGGAATCTAGAACAGCCAGTCCCCACAGAAGGCTGCCTTTGTCCCTGCTCTAAAGCCACCTCCTGAACATGTTTCTCTTCTCTTTTCCGGCCTCAACTCTACCATCTTTTCCAAGTTGAGCTAACGTCTGACGCCTTTCGCGCGGCCCTCCCCGTCTCCTCAATCTCTGAGTTCCATTGAGCTCTGGGGCTTGGTCCGATTGCACAATGTCTCGTGTTCCCCAGCGGTTTCGTGTGTGTGCATGTTGTCTCCTCAGCCAGGCTGTAAACTGTCAGAGGCCAAGGCCGGGGTCACCCCCCCCCCGCACCTCCTCCCCTGCACACTGGACACAGAGCTGGGAACCTCAGAGACCTTTACGGAGGGAGACCTTCCCTGCCTTTCCCTTCTCGTTGAACATCAGAGAACTCGCACGGAAAAAAAAATTCACACGTGTAGTCAACGTGAATAAGCCTTCATTTGGGTGGAGTCGCCATCTTATACAACATCAGATAATTCCTATGGGAAAGAACCCTGTGCCTGTACCCGAGGTGTCCCTGGGAGCACCCTCAGGGAGAGTCGGGAGCTGGGAAGGTACACCTGACTCAGGGCCGTGGAACTCGATGACGTGAGTGCGGTGACTGTGGGGGAACTCTCCCCCCTCCGGGCGGATGAGCCCCACCTCTGTGTGCACAGGAGAGAGAACCCCTGAGTCTGAAGAATGTGGGAAAGCCTCCCCCAAGATCTTCATCAACACCCCCGGAGAATCCATCCTGAAAAGCGGTGTAGACAGGGGCGCGGGGTGCAGCAGGGTGCGGGCGGGCATGGCGCCCGCCTTGGTGAAGCCCGTGGACTGCATTCCCAGGTGAAGAGCGGAGACGTGGGGAGGAAGCATGAGGCACCGTGGGTACAACTGGATCATTACCAAACTTTGGCGCCTTTTCCTTTTCTTTTCTTTTTAAAATATATTTTATTGATTTTTTTACAGAGAGGAAGGGAGAGGGATAGAGAGTCAGAAACATTGATGAGAGAGAAACCTCGATCAGTCACCTCCTGGACACCCCCAACTGCGGATGTGCCCCCAGCCAAGGTACATGCCCCTGACCGGAATCGAACCCGGGACCCTTCAGTCCGCAGTCCAACGCTCTATCCACTGAGCCAAACCAGCCAGGGCTCTTTTTTGGCCTTGAAACACTTCCATGTGGGGTTTCCTTTGTCATCATCTCTCACTGGGGAAGGGAAGGGATGGCGTCCCCAGTGCTGGTTATGGGTGGAGAATTGGGCTGGAGGGGCTGTGTCACTGGTCCCGGGCCCTCTGGCAGTCAGGATAAGAGCTGTCGTCTCTGGGGACCGTTATTTGAGGTGCCAGGGACCAGGCCAGCGCTAAGGGAGACCAAGGTCTGAAGAGAGGCTCCATGCCCTCAAATGGCATATCGCCCAGGGAGGGCCCTTACAATACAGAGCTGCTGTCACGGGAGTGTAAGGGAAGCGCAGGGGAGGCGGGAAAGGAGCCCCAAGTCCCTCGAGGAGGAAGCAAGAGAGACCTCACAGAGGTCTGAGCTATTATCTGAGCTGAGCGTAGAAAGGATGAGGAATTTGCCAAACAAACAAGGGAGCAGCGGGTGTTCAGGTGGGAGAAATAGCACATGCAAGGGCCCGGGAATAAGAGAGAGGGCATGACCTGTGGGGGACCCTGGAGAGGTTCCTAGGTAAAGCATGGGGGAGGGGGGCAGTTAGGCAGATAACAGAAGGCCCTTGAACGCCTGTGAAGCCGTTCAGAATTCCCTTTAGGCAATAGGGATTTAGTTTCCTGATGCTGCTGTAACAAATTACCACCAATTTAGTGGCTTAAAACAACACAGGTTTCTTCTCCAGCAGTTCTGGAGGTCAGGCGTTTCAGATGAAGGCCAGAGCAAGGGGTGGGCAGCTTGGGCTCTCTCTGGAGGCTCTGGAGCAACTCTTCGGTCTGGCTCAGGGAGCCAGTTAAGACTTGGTGACCCTCGCACCGGGGGTGGGGGGGGGGTGGGGAGGGGTGTGCCCACCAGGGTCGGCGGGCACCATGTCTGGGCCTCTTGCGTCCCTAATACATCTTTGGCCGTCTTCTCTGTCTCCGATCCCCAGGACCAATGAACTTGAGGCAGTCAAAGTACTCCTCTCCTTCCTGCCGCATTGTTATCTAAGAAACGCCAAAGGAGTTAGTGTAAATCTCCTCGTGGTTTTACCTGCAAGTAGTGTTGCCAGATAAGATATAGGACCTCCAGTGAAATTAGCATTTCAGATAAACCATGAATAACCTGAGTATGTCTCAAATGTTACGCTATTGTTAGTACTACTTTGTTAACCAGATTGCTCTTTGACGCAATCTACCAGGCGGACTGGTATCCAAGCCCTGACAATTCCAGTACCTTCTGACAGGTCAGTGTCTTTGTGCAGAAGTAACACAGGGAAGGCAGGCAGGCTCTGGCTCCAGAGAGAAGGCAGGGGTCAGAGCAATGAGGACTGGTCCCTCTCGTTTCTCTGTCACGAATGGTGGTGGCTCGTCAGCCTAGACGGATCTTTCTGCTGCTCAAGCTCAGTTCCTGCTCCGGATCTCATCGCCCTCTCGTCTTCATCCCCCCACTCCCACCCACCCCGCCTTCATTAATGGGAGCAGCATTCCTGCTACTCCATGACCTAAGGACCACCCGGGGACCCCTCTGTTTAAAATCTTTTTTTGGAATCTTTTTTTTTTTAAGGTGCTATACAGTCCTAAGTGCCTACAGGTGAGCACCAAGGTCAGCATAAAGGTGCTACACAGTGTTGCCTTTGATCTTGACCAGGATAACGATGAAGACTTTCGTCATCTTGGAGATGCAAAGGACAGTGTGATTTTGAATTGAATGTGTAAAATCTGTAGCAACCACTGTTACAGGAAAGACAAGGGAAAGAACAGTTGAAATCTGTAAGGCTAGTCACTGTTGGCACTGGGGTTCGCTCAAGACTTTGGCTCCCGGGCTCCATCCCAGGGGACTTCCATTCTAGAATGACCCTCCTCTTCTCATTTCCCTGAACCCCTCCTTCTAAATCTTCCTCCTCGGTGTGTGTGGAGGGGTGGGAGTAGGAGGGTAGGGATGGATACCTGAGGTCCTTCAGTTTACCCTGTTACCAGGCCAGGACTCAATCCTTCCAGCCAGCACAGAGGTCGGCAAACCCATTAGTCGACAGAGGCAAAAATCAACAGGACAACGATTGAAATTTCTTTTGAGAGCCACATTTTTAAAACTTAAACTTCTTCTAGCGCCACTTCTTCAAAAGTGACTCGCCCAGGCCGTGGTTTTTTGTGGAAGAGCCACACTCAAGGGGCCAAAGAGCCGGATGTGGCTCTCGAGCCGCAGTTTGCCGACTGCTGGGGAATTAATGCCTACAAAGCCCCAGCGGCTAGCGTTTTACCGAGATGGCCACTGCCTGTCACCCCCAGGCCTCTCTCCGATGTTTGGTGCTCTCACAGGTGGGACTTGAGTTCTCACATCGAAGTTGTGGAGATACTTGTGGTGGCCGATGGCCACATTTCTGAACGCATCCCCTTTAAGCACTATTTTCTAAATGCAGAAGATGACAGCAGTTTACGAAGGTCTAAAGGAACCCGGGGGTAAGGGCTCTGTAAGTGAGCTCCCCCACCCAGCCAAGGGCAGCCGAACTGCACAAGGCTTGCCTGCATCCTCTTCCACCTCCGTGGCTTCTAGAAAAAAGGTGGCCCTCAGGGGCCTGGGAATTAATGACTTAATGCCTACAAAGCCCTAGAAACAACTTGCTGCAGATAAGGTCTCATTATGGTTAATTGTTATTATTGTTGTTGTGATTGTTCTTCACCCAGCTCCTGTGAAAGGCTGCCACAGCTCCGCTAAACCTCAGGTCAGGGTTTAATTAATACCTGCACGAGTGCCAGAGGCCCCAGGCACCCTGCTGCCGCCCCCAGAGGCCCCAGGCACCCTGCTGCCGCCCCCACAGCGCCCCCCTCCGCCCCCTGTCCTATCTCCCCTGACTCCGCCCACAGGGTCCTTTCCACCCTGGAATCTTCTCAGTTTCCACCCCAGTGGCTCCATCACTCTTCACTCCTGCTAACAGCTCCCCCTCCCATTCCAGCTCTGCACCCACAATCTTACTTCCCTCCTTTGATTTTGCCTCCCCTTTTCTGCAGTTTCCTAGCCACCCCCCTCTCCCCGCAACACGTCTTATGGTGGTGCCCAAACAGTTCTCGAGAGCCAAAGACTTGGGGGGGTCATGAACACTAAGGGAGGGTTCCCTGAGCCCCAGTTTTTCTCCCTTTCAGTCCCCACTTCCTGCTCTGCACTCCAGCTCTTCCACTCCACCTTCGAGAACTTGGGGATTGTTCCCCAGGTGGTGAGTCCGGTTGGGTGGGTTGGCTGGTTTAGGGTTACAAAGTCTGGCACTAACTCACAACCCCGTGCAACTGCCTTCTTTAATTAATTAACATCAATTTTAACAAAACCATCTCTTCCATTGGACCTCAGTACATGCCTCTGGGGCATATGTCACCTCAATTACAGACAACAATTAAGCGTGCTGGTTTAACAAATAGGTGAGCCTCTTGAAAGACTCAAACACAATTCAGGCCTGACTACCTTAGAGCAGTCTGCTATAGACAGAGCCTGAGGCAGGATCTACCCCCTCTTCTACCCCCCCCCCCCCCCCCGAGGATTGGGCTGCAGGTACACTTAGAGAGGATGTTCTGCTAGGTCCCTGCCCTCAGCCGCCCACACCCTGACCCAGGGTTTCTCTATGTCTTTGCTTAGATACCCAGAAAGCTAAGCTGTTGCAGGTGGGGTGGTGGCCTCGCTTCACCAGTACCAAAGTCCCTCAGATTCCAAACCCCACCTCCCCACTGTCCTAACTGGCCATCTTGTATGGATGAAGACGAATCCAGGCCCTGTAACAATAAGACAGGGACTGAGCTGATCTTTCCTTCCATCAGTAAAGATGGTATATGCAGAGTTAACTGATGGTTTCGGTTTGAATTAGGAAAAAGGTTGAAGATGCTTCTTTCTTTCTTTTTTATTTTTAAATCCTCAAGGATTTTTTCCCCCATGGATTTCTGGAGAGAGTAGAAGGGAGGAAGGAGGGAAAGAGAGAGATGGAAGACAGAGAGGAGTGGCAGGGAGAAAAACATCAATATGAGAGAGACACATCAACTGGTAGCCCTAGCCCTAACCTAACCCTAACCCTAACCCTGACCTGGGGTGGGGAACCTGCAACCTGGAGACCCAGGTTTTAGTTCTGGTCACATGACCCTTCAAATCCAGACCTCATCTGTTGGGAAAAAAAAAAATAGTGAGTACAACATTTTTTTTTTGCCCTTCCTACTTCCTGTTGAGGGAAGGATTAAATGGGGGTAATGCAAAAGAAAGATTTGTAAAAATCCTATATAGTAAAGAGGTAATATGCAAATTGACCTCACTCCAACACACAATATGGCCACCCCCATGTGGTCAAAGATGGCCACCAGAAGATGGCCAGCAAGGGAGGGCAGTTGGGAGGGACCAGGCCTGCAAAGGAGGGCAGTTGTGGGTGATCAGGCCAGCAAGGGAGGGCAGTTGGGGATAATCATGCCTGTAGGGGAGAGCAGTTAGGGGTGACCAGGCTGGCAAAGGAGGGAAGTTAGGGGTGACCAGGTCTGGAGAGGAGGACAGTTAGGGGCAATTGGGCCAGCAGGGGAGGGCAATTAGGGGCAATTGGGCCAGCAGGGGAGGGCAGGTGGAGTAATTGGGCTGGCAGGGGAGCAGTTAGGTGTCGATCAGGCTGGCAGAGGAGTGGTTAGGGAGTGATCAGGCTGGCAGGCAGAAATGATTAGGGGCAATCAGGCAGGCAAGGGATTGGGAGCCAACAGTCCTGGATTATGGGAGGGTAGTCAGACATCCCTTGAGGGGTCCCAGATTGGAGAGGGTGCAGGCTGGGCTGAGGGATACACACACACACACACACACACACACACACACACACACACCATGCACAAATTTCATGCACTGGGCCTCTAGTTGTCATACAAATATGTTTTTTTTATTTATTATAAAATGCATTTTGAGGAACATTTGAGATCTCGTTCCCCAGCACATGTTGTCAGTTTGGCTCAAATAAACTCATAAAAATTTTCTCTTTAAAAAAAAAAAAAGCATGTTGATGATAAATACCCCAGAGTAATCAAAACCCAGACTCGGAGATGCTTCCAAGGAGAAGCTGATTAGAGAAACCATAGCTGTGAACCACATGACAGCCCAGCCCACGCACGGGGCGGCCGAGACAAGCTTGAGGCCAGTGACACTGGCTGTCCCAACAGCCTCGCTCTTATCTGCCCCCAGGAGGAACAGCTGCGTCACACAGCGGCCTTTCAGTGCGTCCTCTTTTTCTCTTCTAGCCCAGCGGTCGGCAAACTCATTAGTCATCAGAGCCAAATATCAACAGTTCAACAGATGGAAATCTCTTTCAAAGTGCCAAATTTTTTAAACTTAAACTTCTCCTACCGCCACTTCTTCAAAATAGACTTGCCCAGGCCGTGGTATTTTGTGGAAGAGCCACACTCCAGGGGCCAAGGAGCCGCATGTGGCTCGGGAGCCGCAGTTTGCCGACCACTATTCTAGAACATTCTGGCATTTATTTTAACTTTTCACTAGCATTCAAGTGGGGGTGGTGGGAGGTGAGGGCACAGAGTGAGGTGAGGTGAGAGGGACACATTGAATGGTAGCCCTCACCCTCACCCTCACCCTGACCCCAGGTGGGGAACCTGCAACCTGAAGACCCAGGTTTTACAGTTCTGGTCATGTGACCCCTCAAATCCAGACCTCATCTCTTCAAAACGAATAGTGGGAACAACACAGAGGCCCATGGCCCGTAGCCCTCTAATTTACATGCATATGTGTGCATGTGTGCACGTATGCATCCAAAACCATGATAGAAAAGCCCACAGCCCAGCTTGCTGAGCTGTCTCTAAGCACTGTCCCTTAGAGCTATGAGAAAAGGTGAGTAAAAAGGGGGAGTCAGGACAGCTTTAGCCATTGTGTAAAAGGAGCAGTTCCCTGTAAGAAAGGCTTAGAGATGAGAACTGAGTAGTACTTCTTAGGAAAGAGATGGGATTACAAGGTATTAATAAACACGGTCAGCTTTCTAGGGTGGTTATAACTGACTCGGGGAACATCCCTGGAAACTTGGGGAGCAAAGAAATACAGTGAATAGGGAGCTTGTACCAAGCCATCCAGTTCATGTTACAGAAACCAGATAGCTCTGTTGCTCTTTATTTTATTTTTAAATATATTTTTATTGATTTCAGAGAGGAAGGGAGAGGGAGAGAGAGATAGAAATACCAATGATGACCAGCTGTCTCCTGCACGCCCCACACTGCGGGTCCAGCCCAAAACCCGGGCAATTGACCTGTGACCTCCTGGTTCATAGGTTGACGGCTAACCACTGGGCCACACTGGCCAGGCAGCTCTGTTGTGCTTTAAATGAAATCTTTGAAGGTTTTCCGAACTGTCAAAATGTACAGAACTTTTTCCTGAAAACACATGGGTTCTGCTGGTTTCTGACCACTGCCTTAATGAGAATGTCAGTAAAGAATTCTATCCAGGGCCAGGAAGCCAGGAGACAGAAGTTTGATCTTCCCATGATGCCAGGTGTGGGTGCTAAATGTTGTCTGCCATGACTGCTAAGCTGCAGTGCCAGCAGCCGAAGAAGGGACACACTGAAATGAGTAGTCTGACTAAGAGCAAAGGCCCTCTTCTTGTGACCTGTCAAGTGATGACACGGGTTGGCAGCCCCCTGCTTTTGGTAGGTGTGCGAAGGAGAGGAGTTTAGAGAGAGCAGAGGAAACAGAATCTCCCACCAAGTTTTCAGGTACACGGAGGCAAGTCCCGGGGTCCTAGAGAGAGAAAGAAAGGTAGTGGCGGGGGGTGGGGCATTGAATAAGGGAGAAGTGGATGTAGAACGCAATATTAGAATTACTCTCCGTCAGATGCCAAAGCTGCCTGTTTTCACTCCACAGGAACACGCAGCCGTTTTTGGGAATGGGCCTGTCGAGCCCTCAGAAGGAACACCCCCTGAAAGTGATGAACCCGGGTCTTGGTCTGGCTCCACTGTGTCCTGGGCTGGGTGGCTTCGGCTGAGCTGTCAAACATTCCTTGGCTTGGATTTCCTTTATTGGGAACAATACCTGTCCTGCCTGCCTCACAGGGTTTCTGGAAGATCTGACGAGATAATGAACCCAACCTCCCTAAAAAAAAAACAAAAAAAAAAAAAACATAAAGCACTCCTCAAACAGAGGAATATTACTGTTCTAATTACTAGGAGCCCTTCAGAGCTAGGGCCTGTGGGTGGACAGTTAGAATGGAAGGTCACCTTGTTTCTTTAGCCGTCACTCTGCACCCCATCTCTTGCAAGCAGGACAGCCCCGACAGGGAGCTGGTGGGGAAGGGATCAAGTGTCCCAGAAGGCAAAGCTAGACACCCCAGTCAGATGCTCTGGGCTCACCAGCTCCCACCACCCCCCGGATGCCAAGTTCTTTCTGGGATCTATGTCTTTCCTTTTACTGTTCATGCTTATTTCTTCCTGTTCTACCTACAGATTCCTCCCCCTGCGGAGACGTGACATCTTCTTTAGTGTTGATCCACTGTTGAAGAGCATGTCCCAAAGCTGCCAAATTCTCATTCCTGGGGTCTGGAGTCAAAGTGTAGTAAAAACCAAGCATCTGCTTTTGGAAGGGCCCTTGAGGAACCCCTTTATTTAAAAAGTTTCAATGTCTTCCCTAACCTTATCCCAGACTCAGGTCATTTTACATCCTACAATTATTATTTTTTTTGGGGGGGGGGTTGATAGGAAATGCTTTTTGGGAAGAAGTGGCTGCATCTGTATTAAAAATGTGTGGAGAGGTCAGCCTTAGTGCTGACCTATTAAGTGTCCTTTTAATATAATAGGAGGCCCCGCCGGAGCAGGTTAGTTGGTTGAGCGTTGTCCTGTGCACTGAAAGGTTGCCGGTTCAATTCCTGGTCAGGGCACATGCCTGGGTTGCAGGTTCCATTCCTGGTTGGGGCACGTATGGAAGGTAACTAATCAATGTTTCTCTCTCCCTCACCCTTCTCCTTCCAAAATAATAATAGGAGAATATTGTAATTAGGATAAGATTCGAAAAACATCAAGCCCCTGCCAGTTTGGCTCAGTGGCCTGAAGACTGAAGGATCCCGGGTTCAATTCCGGTCAAGGGCACATGCCCAGATTGCAGGCTGGAGCAAAGTAGGGGGTGTGCAGGAGGCAATCAATGATTCTCACCATTGATATTTCTATCTCTCTCTCCCTCTTCCTTCTTCTCTGAAATCAATAAAAATAAATAAAAACTATTTTAAAAAGGAAAACGTCAAGGGAGTTTGGATCATGGTGAGAAAAGGTCAAGATCTTTCAAGTTGCTGTCTTAGGTCTTCTCCACCCTCGCCTCCCTCATTTCC
Organism: Antrozous pallidus; assembly: GCA_027563665.1. Taxonomy (NCBI): domain Eukaryota; kingdom Metazoa; phylum Chordata; class Mammalia; order Chiroptera; family Vespertilionidae; genus Antrozous; species Antrozous pallidus. The sequence goes on from CM050526.1 coordinate 42,712,999, forward strand.
CCTCCCTGTACTCCAAGCACCTGCCATTATGGATAGCCCTCTTGGCTCTGAACCTGGATAAATGCTAACTTGTTAGCTAATCGTAGCATTAATTATATTAATGATTAATAGCTAATTAGTCATAATGCTGTAACGCTTACGGTGGAGGCTTCCTTTCTTGCAGTAGCTCTGTGTCTCAAGCCCACACACATCTCCTTCCCTATTTCTCTCACACTGTTTTCCACGCCATTCTGGAAATCTCTACATTTGTCCGGTGTTTATTCGTTTCTCTCATTCATCTGGCTGGGATCTCACTGCTGATTAGCTTGCCTCCTTTATTTCTGTCCTCTGGCCACTCACATTGCCCTTCCTGTAACAAGGAGGCCACAGGCAAGACTTTTCTTTTTTTTAAATATATTTTATTGATTTTTTTACAGAGAGGAAGGGGGAGAAACATCAGCCGCCTCCTGCACACGCCCCACTGGAGATGTGCCTGCAACCGAGATACATGCCCCTGACTGGAATCGAACCTGGGACCCTTCAGTCCGCAGGCCGAGGCTCTATCCACTGAGCCAAACCGGTTAGGGCAAGACTTTTTTTTTTCTTTTTTTTTTTTTTTTACTTTATTTCATAAGCCAAAGGCTCTTTTACTTCTAAATCGCATTTGAGCCCACTTTTCCACTTTGGCCCCCCGCTTTCTTCACTTTGCCTAACCCTAACCCGGGCCCGGTCTCGCGCAGCCCCACACCCCCGGCCCAGAGCGCCCTCCCGCGCGACGTCCGGGCTTCCTCGCGGCGACCACGCCCCCAGACCCAGGAGGGCGGTGCGCACGCGCAGTCCACGCCTTTACCTGGGCGCTCGGAGTGGGCGGGGCGGGCGTCGGCGGTGACCGGCGGCGGAGCGCCCACGACGCGGCCGGAGGGAGAAAAGGTGCACCCTGGCTGGCCCCGGGGCTGCGCATGCGCGCCGCCGCGCGCAGCGGCCGGGATGCCGGGGGACGGGCGGAGGGAGGCGTCGGGATCCCTGTTGGGCGGGAGGGGTTGGGGGGGGACGGGGAGGGACGGGGCCGCGGGCGCGCGCGCGCTCCCGCCGCCGCTCTCCCTCCCTCCCCGCCCCCCTCTCCGCACACCCATCCCCGCGCGCACACCCCCTCCCCTGCCTCCCTCCCCGCGCGCCGCCCGCCCCGCCGGCCCCGCTCGCCCTCGCGCGCTCGGAAGGGAGTCGCGAGACGTCGGAGCGGCGGCCACGTAGCGCTGCGGCGGCGGCGGCGGCGGCGGCAGCGGCCGAGGCCGGGTCTGCGGAGCGGCCCTGAGGACGGACGTTGGGCGGGGGGGAGGGGCCGGCCCGGCCGGCGGTGGTTACTCGAGCGCCGCAGCTGCAGGGCCCCCGCCGCAGGATGGACCGCCGAGGCGGCGGTCGGGGCGGCGGAGGCGGAGGCGGCCGGCCCGGGTGAGTAGGGGCTCCGGCCCTCCCCTTCCCCCAACGCACACGCCACAGAGGCGGCTGCGCCCCTTGCAGCCGCCCGCCTGGCCGGCCGGGGCTCCGGGCGCCGGGCTAACCCTTCGCCGAGGCAGCTGCGTGCACTAGGCCGGAGCAGCCCCCATCCGGCCGGGAGGCCCTGGGCGCTGTGCTCCTCTGGCCCCGCTTCTGGGCCGGGGGCGCCCGCTTCGGCTCCCGGATCCGGGCTGAGCTTCAGTTTTGCAGAGTCCGCTGGCCCCGAGGCTGAGGGGGCTGGGTCTGCACGGGTTCGCGGGCCGAGGGGGGTTTGCATCAGCCCTTCTACCAGCGTTCTCCTGCCCTGCAGCTGGTGGCTTGCACCCGCTGCCTCCCCAGCCCAGCGGTTGCACCCAAACCTCCAACTCCCGGAGTATTGTGCCGCCTGAGAGCAAATGCATCTCGTGTACAGCCTCCCAGCATTCGCCCCAGGGGTAATGCCGACCTTTCTCCGACTCCCCTCTTCCTCCCCTCCGGCCAAGCTCCACCAAAGAGTCTTAGATGGGAGACACTGAAGGTAGTGACACCCCTGTTACATGGGCACATAACATGTTCATTGTCGAAGGATGTCTCCTGGAGAAAAGATAAATGCCCCGGCCTCACCCTCCAAGTCTTCCTTCACAATTTAAGGTTCCATATGCTCTTCTTTGAAGAGGGCCAATCTCTGAACACATCGAGTTCATCCCTCCCCCACAACACACACACACACACACACACACACACACACACTTCCTGATTGCTGAGCAGTCACTGTCATCGCGATCCATTGTCAGGAATGGCTTGTACCAATCAAAGGAATGTGCTTCTGCCTTTGGAGAAGGGTGCTTTCCACAGCCATGTTCTCAGGATGTCCCTCCGTGAGTCTGTCTTTGATCGTCCCCAGGCCCAAGCACCGTTCTTGCAGCGTTTCCCTCCCATGCATGGCCAGTGGACCCTCCGCAGTACCCAAGTGTTGCGTTTGCCCAGTTATTTAGATGCTTTTGCCCAGTTTTTGGTGTAGGGGAAATGTCTTCTTATTTTGTTGTCATGTTTACCATCTATCCTCAAGGCATAGTAAATAAACAAGGCAACATTTATTTATTTAAGGGAAGAATGTGTTTCTCTCCCCCCCCCCCCCATGGTCAGGCCGGTATTGTTCGGGAAACAGCCACAAGCGCACACATGCTTTGTTGACAACATGTGTGTGCTTAGGGAATGAAGAGCTGCGGAGGCTGGCGTGTGTGTGTGTGTGTGTGTGTGTGTGCAGAATGCAGGTGATGTTCCATGGGAAGCTGAGTGGAGAGCGGGGAGTTGCACTGTGATCCTCGGAGCCGGCAGGCAAAGCTTGGTTGTTGGTGTCAGGACTGTGCACATGTATTTAGACAGATGCCACGGGTGGTGTGATTTTGTTTAAAATGTTCACTGCCGAGTTTCAGTCTGTCTGCAAATGCCTTCGTCAGAGCTGCTTGGCCTTTCTTTGAGGTCACTGAAGCCGGTTGGGTCCTCTTAGTGAAATAGACACACGATTTTGCAGTGTAATTACAGTCATCTTGAAGCTGGTCCCGGGACCTCAGGATAAGATCTGTGTGATGAAAAAGTGAAAGCAACTTGCGGGGGCGGGGTGCAGGGGGATGGATTTGTTTTTCTTAAGGATTGACATTACTTTGCTCCTCAGCAATAAGCAACAAAGCAGATTGTGTATGTATTCTTCCTCTTGTTTTGTTATTACCGTGAGGTAGGTATTCGTAAGGTATCGTTTCCTTGCCTTCCTGTGAAAAGGACATATGTGAGAGTTCCACACAGTTAAAACTGGAGTCAAAATAATTTGTCTAAATTTGGCCAGTTGGTAATGTATGTTCCTTGCGCTCTATTCTGATTTTAGCAGCAAAGTCAGGGGTCTGTTTATCCAGAACCTTTGTATGTTGGTTGAAGTTGGTCTGATCTCTTGTAAGACTTTGTCGTTCCCATAGAACACCTGCTCCGTGAGGAAGGTTTTTGCAACTTTATTAAATATGATTGCATATCTCTATTCTGGGTGACACATTGCCATCATCCATTTTTAAATTTTGTTATAATGGGAGGATTTTGATTGTAGTTAGGGAGTTTAATCTCCATGTTTTAAAATCTAGAAGTAGAGATGAACATTGCACCAGTCTATCAATAAGCAGGGGACAGCTGTCAGCTAGTCTTGTTTAAATCACTCTGCATTTCGATCATATTTTAATTAAAAAAAACACATTCATTCTGGCTTTGTAAAAGTGTCGTGATGGGCAGTGACATTAAAGAGGCACAGTCTCCAGCTCTCCAGGAGCTTACAATTCTGACAATACTTTTCACTTTAAGAATCCTTTGAGACCTTAAAATCTTTTGCATTGTGGGGGTTTGAGAGGCTAAGGAATTCATTGTATTAACAGCTTTGGGGAAGGCCAGCGAGCCTTGGAGTCTTGCATAGAACCTGTTCCACATACCTGAAGAGTAGCATTTATTCTACTAAATCATGCAGTGCACCCTCAGAAGTTTGGAAGAATGCTGAGATTGCAAATATCACATTTTTTATTGTCTAATAAACATGCTTGAAGTGGTTTATATTACAGCTTATATTTTTTGTTCGTGTCATGCCTGCAATTTTTACTGTCGGAAATTATTTGCCTATCCTGAACCCAAACCATTTCAAAGTTGCAAATCTGTCACTTTTCTTTGTCAGCACAGTCTAGTGACAGATGATTAAAGTCCTGGGACAGGGTGCTTCCTTGGTTTTTAATATTGCAGAACCTCTTCCAGCCAGTCACTTACCTAAACACCCACATGCCACAGGGCAGCTGATCATATAACACACAGGGCTGTGGGAACAGCATGCTCTCTGCTGATTCAGAGCCTGGAAGCAGGAAAACAATTGCATGGCGGTGAGACCCAGGGGCAGTGGTGCCAGCAGCTCCCTCGTTAATACAAACGGCTCGCTTCACCACCCTCTTCGGGCACCCTTCCCGTAGGAGGTTTCAGCTCAGCAGCTCCTACTCAAGGGAGACAGCACCTACTTTCTGCAACTGTGGCCTCAAGATCTGAATCGTGACACCCAGCGCTGTTTTCATTTCTGCTCTGAGCATGGGCAGTAACCTGGCAGCGTGGTAAGAAACTACTTCTCAAGTCTGCAGAGAAAAAGTTGATTCGTAATGCTTCTGAGGTGATTTTGTCCTTGCATGCCTAAAGCCTATTGAAGTAAACTGTGAAAGTGAACTGTTAAAAAAAAAAAAAAAAAAAGCCCTTTTCTAAAGGGTCTTAGATAATTGCCCAAAAATACGCTCGAGTTTCATTTCCCTTGTTCTAAAACGTCAGTTGAGAGACAGCGGCAGCACCGTTTAAAAGGCCTGTGGATTCTCTTGCATTTTGAACCGCAGCCTCTGGCACTAGTGATCCTCAAAGAGGTGGCTGCATTTCCTTGCTGGGAACTCTTGGATCTTGTGCTTTGGTTTTAGGGGTGATGTTTTTCCCCGCTGTTTGTCCTGGTTTACCACAGTTAGCACGTGGGTTTACTTCGATAGAGGAGCACTGGTTTTGCAGTCAGTGCCTATCTGGAGGAGGAGCCGGGAGGTGCTTCTTTGGAGCCAGGCAGTACTGGGTTTGAGTCCCAGCTCCACCACTTCCTGGCTTCATGGCTTTGGGCAAGTCACTCTGACCTCTCTGGTCTCAGTTTCCTCATCAGCAGAGTGGGATTTGCTATGAAGATTAGAGGATTTACATACAAACCTCTAGCACAGTTCCTAGCCCTTATATTGAGGGAGTATTAGGAATCAGCAAATGGTAAGACACTATCGATGTGGAGTGTGACTACAGATTGTTTTGGCTTCCAAGATGTAGAAGTCTGGTGCTGCACTCTGCATACGTTCATTTGTGCAGATTTGGGATGGAAAAATGGCAAATATTTGCCTTGGAGCACACCTAGGTCTGCAGGTGCAGCGTGCTTATTGGAACTTGGATCTGTTGCTGGCTGGCGGCTGAACTTGGTGGAGACAATGCAACTTGGCTCCAGGTTCCAGTGTTCCCACAGGCGGTGCTTGTTTTAAGCCTGTTCAGAGCTTACATGGTAAAAGGAGTGTTTTAAGACACTAATGTATCTCCTTCAGTGAGTTCTGTGTCCGCAGTTGAATCATGTGCAAAACCTTGTGTAAAGTTTCATGGTTAATGAAAGGCAGAGTGCTTGCTAGGGCTGTCCTGTATTTTTAAGTATATTTTCTTGGGACGACCAGCTAGGGCTGTCCTGTATTTTTAAGTATATTTTCTTGGGACGACCAGCTAGGGCTGTCCTGTATTTTTAAGTATATTTTCTTGGGACGACATCAGCTGCTTATTTAAGTTAATCTGTGTATTTACATAGCAGGTATCTTTGATTTTTACAAACATTTATGAACATTTTCTCGTGAAGATCCCTCTTGCTCTTCTGAGGTTCGGTTATAAGCTGTCGTTAGAGGTCTGAGTGCCTTTGGAGGAGGAGGAACAAAAGTGCGGCCCTTTCGCCGATCGGCTTTGACCAACGCTCCGCGTCAGGTCTGCTCCTACAGATTGTGCGGGGTTCCCGGCCTTGTTTTTAAGCAAAATGGCAGTTTTATGGTAAACCATGACTTTTTTTTTTTTTTAACAGTTTAAGAGATTGATTACTTGGAAAAGTAGATTTAAGGGCATGATTTGAGTTTTATGCAGTGCAGAGAGCTTTTAAAATAGGATTTCTTAGTCTGTCCCTTCGGCAGAATATTATTGTGAGAAGTCTATGAGCCCACGAGTTAGGCAGAGGCTTTTCACATAAGATAGACACACCAGGGTGACCTCAGGGGGATCTGCTGATCTTTATTTTCGTTTACTTTTGAGCCAGCTCTGGGGGCTCGCCCCTCCGTGGAATCAGTCACTAGTATTGGCTGGCTGGTAGAGACGGACTGGCAAGCAGTGGCCTTAGCCTCTCTCGCCTTTGATTGTGCAGAACACTTGAAAATCTCAATCTTGGCCAGAAAGTTTAATAACAGCACTTCTGCTGTGTGAATCCAGACTGACTAAACAAATACAAGTTAGATGATTGAGTTAGGTGTCTTTTCTCAATTATAATACATTTTTGTTGTTGTTAATCTTTACCTGAAGATATTTTTCCATTGATTTTTAGAGAGAATAGAAGTGAGGGGGAGGGACACAAAGAACTGTCGATGTGAGAGAGACACATCAGTTGGGGTCTTCCTCACGCACCTGGCCAGGAGGGCCCGGGATCGAGCCTGCAGCAGAGGCGCACGCCCCTGCCGGGAGTCGAGCCCCGGACGTGTCGGTCTGTGGCTGGGAGCTCTGTCCACTGAGCCCGACCAGCTAGGGCCGTCCTGTATTTTTAAGTATATTTTCTTGGGACGGAGGGGTACTGTTTTTTAACTGTTATTTTTTCTGGTTTGCCTAGAGTGAAATGGCCTAGCCCTAGTAGATAACTAGATGCTTCCGTCAGTTTCTGGGTAAACCAGTCAGTGTGTGGTGAGAAGGGGTTGTTGAAAGAAAACCAATAGGAATGATGCAAAGAAAGACACCGTAGCTGAAATTTTTGGTCTTTACTATGCATGTGGCATCAGAGGGTTATGACTTACCTGGATTTCACAGAGGTGCCAGCGTTAGATAGCTCCGTTTGTCTTTGATGCTCGGGAAGAATATATTTATGTTCTTTATTATATTTATACTTTTCAGCTTTAAATTTTTTATTCCATTTGGGGGATTAATGGGACATAACTTCTGAATTACACTCGGTGACTTACAAAATGAGATTTATAACTAGACCCTTATGAATTGTTTTCACCCTTTTGAATGTGTCGTTTCATATATCTGGAGTAATATCAGTGGCCTGTGAACATGGAAACACATAGTGAAGGGCGTTTGTTTGTTTGAGGAGGTGGCAAGTAGAGTGTTGGTGACCTCAGTTGTATGGATAAACCTTCATTCTTTCCAGTTCCTCTTAAGACTGTAACCCAGATGCCCAGGGACTTTCCTGTGTTAATGTGCTGTTAGAAAGCCTTACCGTTTTCTCTTCCTTCCTCCTTTCCTTCCTTCTCTCCTGCCTTCCCTTCTTCCTTTTTTTCTTTTCTTCCTTTCTTTGCATATAAAGTCAGTTAAATTAACTCAGCAAAAGTTTAGAAAAAACTAAATGCCCATCAGTGTAGAATTGGTTAAATAAATTATGATATATTCATGAAATAGGACAGGTTTTATATAGCTGCAAAAAGAATGAAGAAACTATATATATATATTGTTGTGGAAATCTCTAAACTGGGTTGTTAATGAAAATAAGGAATATAACAGTGCATAGAATGTGTTACTGTTTGTGAAAAAAAGTTGGGTAGGGATTTTCCAATGTACTACAAAATAGCTCTAAGAAACAAATAATCTGTTTTATCAGAAACTTGTATTGGTTGTCAGTTGGGGGAGTGAACTGGATGACGAGGCAACTGGGTTGGAGGGAGATGCTTCGCTGTATTTTTTTAAAGTAAGGTTTTAATTAAAGTAGACAGTAACATGGAAAAGTAGGGAATTCATAGGTATACCCAGAAGAATCCCAGAATCTTCTGTGTAATTAGCAGATTGCACAGATTACTTCTAGAACCAGACCTAGATTAGCATGCCAGAAGCTGCCTCTCCTGTGCCTCCAAGTTACTGCTCTCCCAAAGGTTGCCCCGTTCTGAGTTCTGTCATCATAGATTAGTTTTGCTTGTTTTTGTTGTTTTTAAGCTTCTTACAAATGGAATACAATCTGTACTCATTTGTACTGTACTGAAGGAAGGAAATGAGAATAGCCTTCCTTAGCTCAAAATTATGTTTATAAAGTCTACCCATACTGTATATAACAATAGTTTATTCTCATGTAATACTCCATCATATGCTACTTATAATAATAAAAGTGTAGTATGCTAATTAGATCAGATGGCCTTCGGGGCCGCCTTCTGGACAAAGCCACGTGGCGGGAGCCGAGCCGCTTGCACGAATTTGTGCATCAGGCCTCTCGTATGTTATAATTTATTGGCTCATACTATCGCTGATGAACATTCAGATTGTTTCTGGTTTTGGTTAGCGTGAGTAATGATGCTCAATTTACTACATGTTCTTCTGATATGTGAATGTATACCTATTAAATATATATGTATATATTTTTAATCCTCACCCAAGGATATTTTTTCCATTGATTTTTTGAGAGAGTGGAAGGGAGGGGGAGAGAGACAGAGAGAAACATCGATGTGAAAGAGATACATCGATTAGTTGCTCCTACATGTCCCCCACCCCCACCCCCGTACGTGCCCTTGACCGTAATTGAGCCCAGGACCCTTCATTCTGCAGGCCAATGCTCTATCCACTGAGCCATACCAGCTAGGGCTTTTTTTTTTTTTAGGTGTCCCCCCCTACCCAGGTAGCTCGGTGGGTTGGAGCATCATCCCCTACACCGAAATGTTGCCCGTTCAGTTCCTGGTCAGGACACACACCCAGGTTGTGGTTCAGTCCCTGTGCAGGCACGTGTGGGCGGCAACCAATCAGTGTTTCTCTCTCACATCTATGTTTCTCTCTCTCTCCCTCCCTCCCCTCTCTAAACACTAGTTAACATGTCCTCAGATGAAGATTTTTAAAAAATAAAAGTGTCCCCTGATTGATCCATAGGATAATTGTAATGTCCTATTTAAAATTAAATATTAGGATTCTTAGTGGGGCAAAATAATTTCAAGCCATTTCTTTTTACGTTCTCAAAGACCTGGCTTGTATTTCCACAGTATTCAGAGAGTTCCCCAGCCTACCTAAGAGAAAACTCTGTATTCTTTTACCCTTAAATAAAGAGGAGTTAAGTTTATGATGGAAAAATGTCTTTAAAATAATTACAGCTCTTGCAGGATTTGTTTTTGTAACTGCTAAATATTTATTTTACTATCTCATTTCATAAAATTGAAGTCACAATCCTTTGTGAATTGCTAATTATTAAAAATATTTTTACTTAATATATTTTACCTAAAGTAATTTTTATAACCGCCAAATATTTAAACTCTTTGGAAACCCAGGGTTCTAAACAAATAACAACATGACAAACTGAATTGTGGGTAACCTTGTTTTGCATATTTAGAAATTAGGTAGGCCTGTCAGTGAGTCGGTTATGTGTGTGCCCTGCACCTTACTAACCGCTGAGGCCTCAGCGTTTCTGTTAAAGACTGCGTCTTGCATCTGATCAGATTTTTTGCTTTAATTGCAGTAATACCATTTCTGCTTCTTTTTGCCCAAACACGGGAATAATAATTAAAGGCTAAACGTGTAAAGCAGCGGTTCTCATCCAGGGGCAGTTGGGCAATGTTTGGACACATCTCTGATTGTCACGAGTGGGCCAGGCGTGTGCTGTGGCAGCTGGTGGGCAGGGGCCAGGGGTGTTGTTACATATCCCATAGTGCACAGGACAGGCCCCCGACACACACGCGCACACACACACACACACACACACACACACACACAGCAAAGAACTCTGGTCTAGACGTCAGCTGTGCTGAGGCTGAGAGCCCTTCTGTGCAGCAGCTAATTAAACTGATGCTATTGGGCAGGCAGGATGTGGCACTTCGTTTGACTTAGCATATGAAATCGTGTTTAGTTTGTCTAGTCTAGAGAAGAAAATAAGCCAGCTAATTCTCTAAATAGAGTTTTAAATAGCATTGATTTTAGTTAAGTTTTAGTGGACGGGTCATCTTTTTCTTAATAGGCTATTAATAGTCTCTTACTGGGTAAAGTCAGATTATCTTGGAATCTAGCTGTTATCTAAAAGGTTATTCACAAAGAGAAAAAGAAAAATCTTTATATATGCTAGTACTACACAGCAAAAACTTTTAGGGGTATATTTTTTTTTTTCAAAAGCAGATACATTTTCACTTTTATAGCTGTTTGACATAAAATATTTTTAAAGTTCATGTAATATGGTAACCCTAAAAAACACTTAATATTGCTAAGTGAGAAAATGTTTAACTTAAATTTGAAAATACATACATGGTAGAAAAAGATCTCATTTCAAGTGGCAATTTCTTCCTGTTTCATTGTGATAAAGGACATATGTACACTCTGCATCTATTCTAACTTGCCCGGTATTATCACAAAATCCAGAAGATAGTCTGTTCTGCCTTCCAGCCTCTCCTCAACCTTTTTGTCACCTCACATTGAGAGTCAGATTTTTTTAAAAATATATTTTATTGATTTTTTACAAGAAGGAAGGGAGAGGGATAGAAAGAAACATCGATGAGAGAGAAACATCGAGCAGCTGCCTCCTGCACACACCCCCACTGGGGACGTGCCCACAGCCAAGGTACATGCCCTTGACGGGAATCGAACTCGGGGCCTTTCAGTCCGCAGGCCAGCACTCTATCCACTGAGCCACACTGGTTTCGGCTCTTTTCTTTTCTTTAAAGATGATATACTCTTTGGGGCCAGGCGGTACACTGAGCGCTAAAGACATGTCCACCAACACCATGCTGCAGGCTGGGACAGTTCCAGTTCTAGAGCTGTTTCATAATTACATATCGAACCCATATGAAAAACCTCATTTATAGCTACCCTTTGTCCTTTGGAACTAAACATAATAATACGGTGATGGTCTGTTTCATGTCTATAAGTTAAAATTACACAGCTAATGTAGTTAACAATCTATAGTCTGACCTATACTATATCTTAGCTTTCTAGGATTATAGTTTACAGTAAACTCCACTTAAATAAGCTTGACTATCTGCTCATAGGTATTTTTAGTCATAGGTATGTACCATATATAAGGTGTCTGGATCTCTGTGTTTATTTAAAACAGAGTTACCTTTGACATTAATATCCTTGAAAGTTATCTTTTGACGTTTACCGACAGTTCTGCCCCAGGCCATTTTAGAGCAGCGTGGGAAGCGTGCGGAAACACGCTTCATAACGCGGATGAGCGCAGCTCTGGCTCCGCAGTGCCCTGTTTCCTGCAGGCACAAGGCCCTGTCGCCAGGAGCACGTCGGAAATAGCCACCTTCCGTTTACTAGGAAGTTAACTCGTCTGTTAATTGAAAGTAATAGTCAGGAGTAGAGTTTGCCAGATGGTTTCTGTAATGTCTTGCTCTGAAAGAGTGTAAGTATTAAGTGATTCTTAAGAAAAAGGTGCTGGCCTTGAAGCAAAATACCATTATAGGTAGGGTAGTACTTGAGTGTCTTTTACTCTGCATTTGCTAATGCAAAGAATTCCTTCTGAAACCTTGATGTCCAAAGTCACTATATTAATTTGAACCATCCCTTGAAATAGTTTAGGAAGAGGAGGAGGAAATTGGCAACACCAAGTAGATACGAATTTTTAAAAATCACTTTTCTCCCAGCTTAAGTGGAACTCTTGAGTGTTCCATTAGCATACCACATTTTTCTTTTAAAGAAAAAAATCCTCGTAGGCATTCTAGGAAAAGGAAAATAGTGGTCAAGAAAAGCTTCAAGGGGATGCATTTGACCCAGATCTTGAACAATGGCTAGGATTTTGTCATGGGCGGTGGGTGTGCTAGGTAGGAGGAAAGAATGGCATAATTAAAGGGTCAGTGGTGGAGAAGGTCAAGGTGCATTCGAGAAATACATGAGGGTGTTGGTGGGAGAGGAGGACTTTGGGAGAAAGGACTGAAAAGTCAGTTGGGCTCAGATGGTGCAGGGTTTGTCATGCTTTGCTAAGCAGTTTGTACTTTATTTCAAGGCTGGAGAAGCCAATAAAGAGTTTGTAGCCAGGGAGGTACATAATCCAGATTCTTTAGGAAAATATAGTTTAACAGCAGCCGCCAGTCGGTGCTCTGGGGGCCACGGGGGTCTGTGAGGTCCGAAAGGTTGTCGACCGCTGGTTTAGAAGATCTCACACACGATAGATGCTCAATAAATGTGTTGAGCCCTGGCCAGTGTGCTCATTGGTTAGAGCATCTGCCCTCAGCCACAAACCAAAGGATTGCAGGTTCGAATCCTGGTCAAGGACATATACCTACCTGGCTTGCAGGTTTGATCCCCAGCCCTGGTCAGGGTTCAGTCAGTCAGTGTCCCTCTCTTTCTCAATACCTCTCTCAAAGTAAATAAATGTGCTGACATTTACTAAAAATCTAATGATATTTTGAGGTTTAGTGTACATTTTAATTGTTTTCATGCTTGGTTACATTATGTTTGTACTTTTTAAAAATTGTCTTTCATCCACACTTGCATCTAAATGATCTTAAATGTGAATTTTAATGGGTTTGATGAGTTCATTTATTTTTTCAAGTTTAGGAATAATTGTTTTGTTTATTACAGAAATAATAGATGTTCATTATAAGCACATTAGAAAACCTAGATAACCCTCCTTATCCCTACGCCTCAAAGTCATCTGTTCTCTGGTTGGACTTTGTTTTAAGGAAGAAAGGATAACTGTGATTACATACTCATCTAGCTTTTCTCTCTCAAGAGTCCCTGTGACTCATTTTTCAGTCACTGGGCCTTAATTTCCTCCCTTTATGAAAGAAACGAATTCTTATTTCATAGGAACTTAGTGATTCTCAGATAAATGTAGTATTTTGTTTCTGTTGTTCTTTTTTGTTAGGGAGGAGCTGGGAGGGGTGGAGTGATGGCTTGAACAATGTTTCTATGGTCAGAACTACCTGTGTTTTCTCTGTCCACATTTCTTAAAGACATTGCCAAAGTGCCGATAGAAACAGTGTGGCCTGGCCAGGTAGCTCAGTGGTTGATTGTCAACCTATGAGCCAGGAGGTCAGTTTGATTCCCGATCAGGGCACATGCCTAGGTTCTGGGCTGGAACCCCAATGTGGGATGTGCAAGAGGCAGCGAATCGATGATTCTCTCTCATCCTTGATGTTTCTGTCTCTCTCTCTCCCTCTCCCTTTCTCTCTGAAATCCATAAAAGGTATACCTATTATATTTTTTAAAAGAAAAGAAAAAATGTGAAAATGCTAAAGTATTACAATAAAAACCCACATTCGTAATTAAGATCTTTTCTTCAACATAAATAGATGAAGGGAGATTAGACTTAGTCATTCATTCCCAGGCTACTGACTGGACCGGGACATACGTTTGGTCGTGTTGGCTTGGTTATCTTGACCACTCATTGGATTTGGGTTATGACAGAAATTATTTACAAAACAAAATAACAAGCAAGCAAACTAATGTTTATTCGGGTTTTTGACCGTTCACATCTACATATAGCATATATGTTGTGAAGAGCTGTGTGGTTTGTTGTTGTTGTTGTTGTTGTTTAGGTTAAGAAAAGCATTGTAAAAGGCACCCAAATTGAAAAGTAAAACTGTCATTATTTGCAGGTGATTCCCCAAAATACTAGAACTGATAAGTGAAGTCAATGAAGTAGCAAGATACAAAATAAATTTCTAGAAATCAGTTACATTTTTATACACCAATAATGAATTATCCGAAAGGGAAACTAAGAAAATAGTCCTATTTAAAATTGCTTTAAAAAATACCTTTGAATAAATTTAACCAAGGATATGTAAAAGACCTGTACTCAGAAAATTGTAAGACAGCGAAGAAGATACAAATAAATGGAAACATGTTCTGTATTCATGGATAGGGAGAATTAATATAATTAAAACGTTCATACTACCCAAAGCAGTATATAGATTAAACGTGATTTCTATCAAGATACCAAAGGTATATTTTATAGAACTAGAACAAATGTCCCAAAGATGTATGTGGGACCACAAAGGACACTGAATTAGCCACAGCAATCTTGAAAAAGAAGAACAAAGTTGGAGGAATCACACTACACTACCTGATATCAAACTAAACCACAAGGCCATAGTAATCAAAACAGCATGGTAGTGGAATAAAAACAGACACACAGATCAATGAAACCAGAATAGAGGCCAGAAATAAACTCACACTTTTCTGGTCAGTTATTATTTGACAAAGGAGGCAAGAACATGAAGTGAGTAAACATAATCTATTCTATAAGTGGTATTGGGAAAATGGGACGAAAAAATGGGAAAATTGGCAAAAAAAATGAAATTAGACTACTTACACCACGCACAAGAATAAACTCAAAATGCACTACAGACTTAAATGTAAGACTCAAAACTGTAAAACTCATTAAAAAAACAAACCACAGGCAGTAAAATCTCATACATTTCCTGTAGCAATCTTTTCTTCTGATATGTCTTCTCAGGCAAGGGAAACACAAATGGGACTGCATCAAACTAAAAGGTTTTTGCACAACAGCAGCAAAAAAACCCCACCGAAATGAAAACCCACTGAATGGGAGAACATATCCGCCAATGAAACATCTGAAAAGGAGTTAATATCTAAAACTTATAAAGAACTGGTACAACTCAATACCTAGAAAACAATCCAATTGAAAAACAGGTAAGGGCCTGGAAAGACACTCTTCCATAGAGGACACACGAATGGAAAAGACACTCTTCCATAGAGGACACGAATGGCCAACACACACGAAAAGACGCTCTGCTTCACTCACCGGGGAGACGGATGGCAGCCAGAGGGAGGGCCGCCTCACCCGCCGGAATGGCTGTCGGCGGGAAGTCGGCAAACAAGTGCTGTCAAGGATGCCCGGAAAAGGGAACCCTCGTGCAGTTAGTGGGACTGCAGGCTGGCCGGCCGCTTTGGAGAACAGCGTGGAGTGTCTCAGAAAACTGGAAATGGAGCTGCCTATGGCCCAGCAGGGCCACTTCTGGAAATAGATCTGGAGAAACCAGAGACACTGATTCGAAGGAATATAAGCACCCCATGATCATCGCAACATTATTTATAATAGCCAAGATTTTAAGGCAGCCCAGATGCCCATACAGGTCATGTGTTACATCTAAAATCTATATAATTTTATTAACCAGTGTCACCCTAATAAATTCAATAAAAATTTTAAAAAGAATTGTATAGGACTTGCTCCTCGGCTCTCTTCTCCCCTGCATTCCACTCTCCCCCACCTTCCTGGCCCAGCCACCCACCCATCTTCCTCTTTCCGAGGAGGAGGAGGAGGAGGAGAGAAAGGAAGGAAAGGGGGAAAAAGCATTATATAAAATTTATCTCTCCAAGTAAATGTTTTCTCCACCTACTCATTTGTCTGCACACAGGGGTCTGTCCACTTCCTCCAGGGCTGGTCGGAGGCTCATTTTGGACACTCCAGTGCAGGTGAAAATGTCCACAGTGTGCGGCTGCCCTGAGGTGACTTCTCCGGAGGCCGGGGGGACCGTGTTTTGCAGCAGGCTGCTCATTCAGAAATATGGGGCTTGGTATTTCAGTCTGACCTGAGGAAGCACTGTCATTCACAGTTCAGTACAGAGAACCGTAATTTGGAAAAGGGCGATTAAGAATTATATGGGGGGAAATGGTCCATTTGAACATCAGCTTCGCCTGCTCAGGTTATTGCGAACCGGTGGTTACACCAGGGGACAAATGGCCGAGAATTTTATGTGATGCCGAGGGTTCTTTCTCTCCTCGCAGGCAGAGTGTTAAATTTCCACATGATCTTCAGCTTTTCTTTTTCTTTTTTCTTTTTTAATGTTTTTATTGATTTTAGAGAGGGGGAGAGCGATAGAAGCATCGATGAGAGAAAAACATTGATTGGCTGCCTCCTGCATGCCTTTAGTTTAGCTCTGAGCTAATATTTTATTTAGTGTGAGGTTACAGGAGCGTTCTAACAGATGCTTGTCCATGTGCTTCATGTATTTGTGTGTGTGTGTGTGTGTGTGTGTGTGCGTGTGTGTGTTCATACAGACTGTACTTTTCTTTCATTAAACTGAAGAGCTGAGGTGTGTTGTAGCATGAAGACGTATTGATTTTTTCCTCTTTGCTTTCCCTGTCATCCGGCATTTGATGAGAAAATCTTGCTCGAAAGTTGCAGCTCCCTTGAGGGCAGCAAACACAATAGTCAAAATGAAAGCAGTTTCTGAAACACGCCCGTTTGTATCAGAAGCCGTTTTGGTCTTGACTTTGAAATTATCCCCTTTTCTTTGAAGTGGTCATATTTTGGAGTGGTTTTAAATTTTAGAATTTCCTGAAGTGAACATAAACATATTTTAATATTTTCTTATGTGGTGGTTATACACACATTTATAGAAAGCTTTATCTCCCAGACAAAGCATATTTCTTCATAAGACCAGAGGGAGACACTTCAGGTTGGTCTAGGCAGTTTTTGTGTTTGGTTGTGAAAAATAAAGACGTGTCACCGGAATGCAGCCTCGCCGCGTTTTGACAGTTCCTGGGAGCCGGCAGCGGGCGGGAGGGGGTAAGGGGAACGGAGCCCGTGGGGAGGGTGGGGAGCCCGTGCGGCTGCAGGCGGCCCGGCGAATGAGGCGGGAAAATGGAAACACATCGGCAGCACAGTGAATGTCCGTGGTGGGAGGGGGTCCCTGAGTGGACAGAGGAGAAAGCGGGGCTCCCAGGGTGAAGTCATCCGCCAGGAGCACGGACGAGGCGAACAGCCGCCCGGCCCTCCGCCTCGGCTCCGGGCAGCTCTGATGCCCGCCCGCTCGCCCGGCCGCCCCGAGAGCCGGACGCATTCCAGACAACACACACTGCCTCGGGGTGACCCCACTGTCCAGGCTGTTAGCAGCCGGGTGGCCTCTTTCACTTATTATTATTCTCAATTGAGGCATAATTCATTTACCTCAACCCAGTGGTTTTTAGTATTTTCAGACGGCTATGCAACCATTACCAATATCTATTTCCAAAATGTTCCCATCACCCCAAGAAGAAACGTGGAACCTTCCTACCCCTAACTCTTATCAATCACTAATTTACTTTCTGTGTCCGTAGACTTGCTTATTCTGATTATCCTATACAACCCTATGTAATAAGAGAAGAATATGCTAATTATCCATTACGCCCTGAGGTGTAACAACCGGCCACGGAATGACGGGGTCACAGATGTGCAGGGGGGGCAGCGGGGGCTGCGGGACGGGGCAGGCAGCAGCCGTGGGGGTCGGGGGGCTCAGGCGGGCGGCAGCGATCCCCCGGCACGCGGACTCGTGTGCGGGCCACCAGTTTCACATAAATGGAATCACACAGTGTACAGCCTGTTCTCACTTAGCTCCGCGGTCGGCAAACCCACCAGTCAGCAGGGCCCATATCAACAGCACAACGACTGAAATGTCTTTGGAGAGCCAAATTTTTTAACTTAAACTTCTTCTAACGCCTCTTCTTCAAAATAGACTCACCCAGGCCGTGGTATTTTGTGGAAGAGCCACACTCAAGGGGCCAAAGAGCCGCATGTGGCTCACGAGCCACAGTTTGCCCATTATGGACTTAGCACAGTGTTTTCGGGATTCATCTATAAGTGCTTCATTCCTTTTTATGACTGGTAATATTCCACTGTGTGGATATATACTTTATTTATGGATTCATCAATTGGTGTATATTTGGATTGTTTCCACGTTTTAGTTATGAATAATGCTGCTGTGAACATTTATTTATACACAAGTTTTTGTTTGAATACGTATCTTCCGTCCTCTTGAGTATATGCCTCGGAGTGGAATTGCTGGGTCACGTGTAACTGTTAAACAGTCTGGGGCACTGCCGCCTGTTTTCCAGCGCCGCTGCACCTGCTGGGTCCCCTCAGTCAGCGTGCGGCCTCCCGGGTCCCCGCCTCCCAGCCGGCACTGCTCTTCCCAGGTGTGTCCTATAACCGTCCCACTAGGTATAAAGAAGTATCTTATTGTGGTTTTGATTTGCATTTTTCTAATGACAAAAGATTATGAGCATTATTTTCCTGTACATATTGGCCATTTGTGTATCTTTTTAAGTCTATTCAAACGCTTTGTCCATTTTTAAACTGGGCTTTTGTCTTCTTATTGTGGAGTTGTAGGAGGGTTTCTTTCCCTATATTCTGGATGCTAGACCCTTACTAGATCTAGTTCTACAAATATTGTCCCATTCTCTGGGTTGTCTCGTTACTGTTTTTGGTGGTGGTTCTTAATCCTCACGTGAGGGTATTTTTTCCATTGCTTTTCAGAAGGAGTGGTAGGAAGGTAGGGGGGGAAAGAGGAGGAGCAAGAGGAGGAGGGGGATGGAGAGAAACAGTGCTGTGAGAGACACATCAGTAGATTGCCTCCCACCAGCAAACCCCCAACCCAGGTGTGTGCCCTTGACCGGGAACGGACCCCGGGACCCTCAGTGCGCAGACTGGTGCTCTCGTCACGGGCCGGGCCATCTTTACTTTCTTGACAGTGTCCTTTGACGCACAAAAATTTTTAATTTTATAAACTTCAGTTTTATTCTGTCTTTGCTTGTAGTCTGTTTCACTTTTTAAACTTAATTTCTCTTCACAATCTTTTCCTTTCTCTCATCTTCACTACCTCATGTTCACTATGGAAAAATGCACGTACCCAATTTTAAAATTACACAAATCTCTGCTCTGCCATCTATAATCTACAACTTCTTTAAGAAAGACCTGCTCGCCCAACCCATGTAGCTCAGAGGTTGAACATCCACCCACGAACCAAGAGGAGGCTACATGCCAGGTTGTTGGCCCGGTCTCCGGGAGGGGGTGTGCAGGAGGCAGCTGATCAGTGATTCTCATCATTGATGTTTCTCTCTCTCTTCCTCTCTCTGAAATCAATAAAAATATGTTTTAAAAAAGAGAGAAAGATCTTCTCAAACTGAAATGAGAAAGGAGCCGGTGCTGAAATGTACGTGCACTGGGAACTTTGCCTGTGTCATCAGATTAAATAGGTGTGGGTATTGTTATCTAGCTTTACAAGGAACACATTGAGATTGAGTAATATTAATTGGCTTGTCCAAGGTGATTTATCTGATGAAGTGGCATTTTGGGGGTTCATACTAAGATCTCCTATTTCTACATTTAAGATTCTTCTCATTTAACTCATTACTGACTATAGTTATGCTGGAGAGTTTAGAAGAAAAGGGTAGGGAGAAGAGCAAAGGAGGTAAAGAAGAATTTAACTTACAAACAATCTAAATGTACATTTCAAATATGAAAAACTTAAATCTGCTCTCTAACAGGAGTTCTTACATTGGGGTTTTGGACCCCTAGGAGATCCATGGATAGGATTCTGGAAATGGGCAAACTCATTTGATGTTACATGCAAAACTTTGTATGTTCATTTTTATGGAAGAGAAGATTTGTATGTTTCTAAAGATTCTCCAAAGTTTAAGAGTGCTGCTGAGGAGAGGAATATACAGACTTATGGGAAGGAAAAAGCAAGTGATATATTAGCAGTTTGTCTTTTTCCATTGGCCATGTTTTGGGTTAAACCTTCCCATCTGGTTTCAGATATTTTTGTCTTAGACTATTTGTATATACCTCTTGGTTTAAGATTAGTTCATTTAAGCTTCTTTTCCAAGTGTTAATTTTTGAAGTGTCAAAAAAGTTTTGTTAATGAAAAAACAATAACATTCCTTTTGGTAGGTCAAGTATTTACATTAAATTCCATAATTTTCTGATGATGTTAATGCATCTAAAATATTTGTAATTTTAATTTTTGTAAGATATAGGAATGGATAAGGGCATTTCACTTATTTTCATTTTCTTAGTGAGTTTTTAATTCAAGCTCACAACGATCTAGTCAGATTGACACGTACGTAGGCCTCTCATAATAGCTTACATTACGGGTAGCCATCGAGTGAACATCTGCTGAATATATCTCCGTTCTATGCTAAGGTGTGACTTGTTAGGGGTTAAGAAAAGGAAGATTCACAGGCCTTTTAAGTCTCTTCTCTTTCTTAATAAAGCTAAGAGGCAGGATTTCAATTAGTAATTATCAAGATAGCATTTTGAAAATGGGCCAGTGCATGAAAATAATTGTGTTCCATAAAACAACATTTGGTCAGGCTACACTGAGACCTTCCAGGATGATGTGTATTGTGCACATGTTCTCCTAGTTGTGTTTAGGGCACTGGATTTTATTTGCACATTCATGTAGCCAGGACTTGGTCAGATTTTAATGAAAAAGCTAACAGTAACATCAGACTCTTGCCCTTCTTTTAAAAATAATTCCTTTGTTGCCTTGGCCTGTGTAGCTTAGTTGGTTGAGGGCATGCACTAGAGGTCTGTGGTTTGATTCCTGTCAGGCACATGCCCAAGTTGTGGGTTCAATCCCCAGTAAGGGGAGTGCAGGAGGCAGACAACTAATGTTTCTCCCTCTGCCTTCCCCTCTCTCAAACCAACAAAAACATATTTTTAAAAAGTAAAAAAAAACCCTTTGGTGAAATTATATTCTTCTGTCGATGGTGTTTGTGAATGGAATTGAACATGGGAGGATGTTTTAAATATACATTGTGATCATCGATCGGGTCCTGAGGTGTAGCCTCCTTAGTATTTCATCTCTCTCTCTCTCTCTCTCTCTCTCTCTCTCTCTCTTTTTTTGCAGTAATACCTTAGATTTAATAGTAGTACATATGTTTTCCTTTTTTCCCCCAATTGCCCTTCCCCAGTATTTCATCTCTTGTTTGGCTCTAGGGGGTTATTGGTGAAAGTTAAGGTAGCTTCAGCAACTGTGTGATGAGGAATGCACATGGGTTTAATGTCTTACTAGAGGCCCGGTGCACAAAATTTGTGCCCGGGGGCGAGGTCCTCCTCAGCCCAGCCGGGACCCTTTAGGGATATCCAACTGCTGGTTTAGGCCCGATCCCACAGGGATCCCTGCAGGATATGGCCTAAACTGGCAGCCGGACATCCCTCTTGCAAGTCAGGACTGCTGTCTCCTAATCATCACCTGCCTGCCTGATCACCCCTAACTGCTTGCCTATCTGATCGCTCTGCTCTCCTGCTTGCCTGATCGCCCCTAACCACTCTGTGTGCCTGCCTGATCACCCCTAATCACTCACCTGCCTGGCTGATTGCTCCTAACCACTCTGCCTGCCTGCCTGATCGCCCCTAACCACTTCTGCCTTGAAGGACGTTTGGAATGACATCCGGAAGGTCATTTGGCTGTCCAATCTAATTAGCATATTATGCTTTTATTATAGACTAGAGGCCTGGTGCAAAATTTGGGCATGGGGGAGCGGGGGGCATCCCTCAGCCCAGCCTGCACTCTCTCCAATCTGGGACCCCTCGAGGGATATCCAGCCTTGGGCCTAAATGGGCAGTCGGACATCCTGCTCACAATCCAGGACTGCTGGCTCCAGACTGCTCACCTGCCTGCCTCCCTGATTGCCCCTAACCACTTCTGCCTGCCAGCCTGACCACCCGCTAACCTGTTTGCCCCCAACTTCCCTCCTCTGCTGGCCTGGTCACCCCTAGCTGCCTTCCCCTGCAGGCTTGATCGCCCCCAACTGCCCTCCCTTGCAGTTCTGCTCCCTCCCAACTGCTCTCCTCTGCTGGCCTGATCACTCACAACTGCCCTCACTTGCAGGCCTGGAACTTTCCAATGGCCCTCCCCTGCTGGCCATCTTGTGGTGGTGATCTTGTGTCCACATGGGGGCAGGATCTTTAACCACATGAAGGCAGCCCTCTTATATGTTCGAGTGATGGTCAATCTGCGTGTTACTCTTTTATTAGATAGGATAGAGGCCTGATGCATGAGTGGGGGCCAGCTGGTTTGCCCTGAAGAGTATCCTGGATCAGGGTAGGGGTTTCCTTGGGGCGTGGGGTGGCCTGGGTGAGGGGTCTATGGTGGTTTGCAGGACGGTCATGCCCCCCAGCGACCCAAGCGGAGGTTTTGGGATCTGGAATTAATTTATGTTCTACAATTGAAACTTTGTAGCCTGGAGCGGAGCCAAGCCTTCTGCTCGCTCCCTGGCGACAGCCATTTCTGTTTGGGTTTATTTAAATTCTATAATTGAAATCTTGTAGCCTAGAGTGGAGGCCTAGGCGCTAGGGCTGCAGAAGTTTGGCTTCCTCCATCGCCAGGGCAACCCTAGCCTCTGCTCTCTCCAGCTCCATGGCTGCAGCCATTTTTGTTGGAATTATGTGTCTTCTCTAATTGAAACTTGGTAGCATTGAGTGGAGGCCTAGGCCAGGAAGGGCAGGTGGAAAGCTTGGCTTCCTCCATTGCTGGGGAAACCCAAGCCTCCCTCCTGCTCTCAGTGGCCGCAGCCATCTTAGTTGGGGTTTATTTGCTCCTGATTGGCTGGTTGGTGTGGCTTGTGGGCTTGGCTTGTGTGTGTTGTGAAGGTAAGGTCATTTGCATATTCCTCTTTTATTAGATAGGATATGGAAATATGAATTTACCCTTTTCATGAAGTAATATCTCAAATACAACCAACGGTAACCAGCACTCTCTCTTAATCCAATAGTCCATGCCCCACTAGAGCTTTCAGCTCTGTGACATGTTTTCTATCTCATGAGGTAATTAGGTAAGTTTCACCAGTAATTTCAGCTCTGCATCATATGAGTTGCTATCCTTTTAGCCTCCAGTACCAGCTTCCTAAACCTTTTTTGTATATTTTGGGTATTTTGATGAAGCAGCGCTCCACTTCCAGGTTCCACTTGTATCAGCGGAGGCAGATCAGATTGTGCTGTCGGCATGCACAGCACAAAATCCCAGGGGCTTTAAGAACACACTCCGTGTAAAAGTAAATGGAATAAATCCACTGCACTGGGCATCTGTCCTGTGCGGCCTAGTCCCGCAGGGGCCCCGGGCGACAGCAAGGAGAGCAGTCACCACCTGGAAGGTGGCTGCCCTGTGCAGAGGGAACGGGTCTGAAGGCCCTCTGCGTGTCACACCCACTCCTGCGGGGCTACAGGGAGGCCGTGGGCAAGTGCGGTCGGCCGTGAGCCCAGAACTATTTGGGAAGAAAGTATTAATGGCCTACCACAGAGGCTTTTCTCCCTCCCTCCCTCCCTCCCTCCCTCCCTCCCTCCCTCCCTCCCTCCCTCCCTGTCTTCCTCCCTCCCTCCCTCCCTCCCTCCCTCCCTACCTCCCTACCTCCCTACCTGTCTTCCTCCCTCCCTCCCTCCCTCCCTCTCTCCTTCCTTCCTTCCTTCTTTTATTTTTTTGTCTTCCTGACTTTTATTTAACTCTTAGATTTTGCTGGTTAGATGAATTTTATGGTTTCTCCTCCCTTGCTTAATTTTAGTTCACTAATGTAAGTTTATATAACAGTACTCGTAGTAGTTTACATTATTTCTATGGATCAGAAGTTTTGGTACATGTAAAATAAAGCTACTGGGATTTTCCTACTTAAAATATGAAGTGTGAAACTGTTGCAAAAAGATATGTGATTACAGGAAAAATTAACTTTAAGTTATTTTTTGGAGTGTCACCTGTCATAGTAGAGAAAGACCATGAACTTTGGAGTCAGGCAGGCCTAGGGTCAAACACGGCGTTTGTCGTTGAATAGATAGTGATCTTAGACAAATTAGTTAGCCTCTCAAAGGCATGAATTTCTCAATAAATACGAAAAAGTAAATATATCTATGTAGATGTCAATCAAAATGTAGTAGCATTTATCACCACTCCTTTCTGAAATTGCACTAAAATGAAAGTAAAATAATTTCTATGCCGAAACTGGTTTGGCTCCGTGGATATAGCATTGGCCTGCGGACTGAAGGGCACATCCCCAGTGGGGGGGGGGGGGTGCAGGAGGCAGCTGATCGATGTTTCTCTCTCATCGATGTTTCTCTCTCATCGATGTTTCTGACTTTCTACCCCTCTCCCTTCCTCTCTGTAAAAAATCGATAAAATATATTTTAAAAAAAGAAAGTGAAATAATTTTTAAAGGACAAATCCATACAGAGAAAGAAAATGGAAGAGAAGAGTAGTGTAGAAACCCCAAAGTTCTGCAGTGGTGATTAGATAGAAGCAATAGGCAGTGAGCTCCCTGGCCTTGCCTGTGCAGGTAGCGGGCATTCAGTAAAGACTAGTTTTCTTCCTCTGTCCACCGGACGGGGTCTGTGTCTGCAGTCACTCCATGACTCGGAGGGCAGGTGGGTGGCTAACCAGCAATGCGAGGTATGTCACAGAGCAAATTACGTGCCTCTCTGGTCTTTTTTTTTTTTTTTTAAGTGATGGTTTTATTTTTCTTGGAACCGTATCAACTTGATGGTTACTGTTTCTCAGAATTTAGATTCTGCAACTGGCACGTGAAGAATCGCCCAGTTTCTGAGTGGGTCTAGTGAGCTGTGCACAGAACAAACTTAGAAATACTTGGCAACTTTGAAAGCATTCTGATAAACCTGAAGACAGTAGTGCCTATAGTAATAGTCCGTATCTAGGTTTAAATTGTTTAAAGCCAGGGACATTTTCTCTCTTCTCAGGAATCATGTGAGGTGGCGGGTTTACTTCCCGGTCTGCAGGGCCTGGCCCCCTCCCACCTTTGGCCGTGAGCCCTCGGGGCGGACAGCGTGTTGGCGTTGGAAGGAAAGCCAGCAGCGGGTGCTCCTGTGTGTTCCGTGTGGCAGCGCCCGGTAGCCAGGCTCCGCCGCGGGCAGCTGTGTTGTGCCGTGTCCGTGCCTCCTGGCGTCTCGCACAGTCAGTGCTGTGCAGTAGTAGCTGTTCGCCTCGTCGTCAAATGTATACTGCTCACTCCTGAGCGCGAGGCCTCGTGCTGAGCTCCACAGACAGCTCGGCGAAGGGCCAGTGACTCCCGCCACCTTAGCATTTACTTAGAATCTACTTCTCACAAAATGCTTGTTGAATTCATAGAGCCCAGTAAAATAATGGCCCCCGCTGAACCGTTGCAAAGCAGGAGAGGGAATTGTCTGGCGAGAGAGCTGGGTCATGTCAGGCCGTGTTGGCCGTGCCGTGCCACTAAGTGCGCGTTCAGCGAAGGAAATGGTGGTGTCTGACTTTTTTCTTCTTGCTTTTCTTTGTAGATAAGATGCGCCAAGTCACTGCCGCTGATCTTCAGAAGAAAAATCACTGGCCCTGCGCTTGCCATCACATCAGACTGCTCACAGGCTCCGGGAACACCTTTCTTTTCTTTTCTTTTTGTCTTTTTCATTCGAATGCTTCTCTGTGGATGGAAAGAGATTTGAGTCTTGATAATTACGCTGTTTTAAAGCGGTTTCCTGATAGTCTGAACTGCTTCATAGATCGGGCCACTTACCGATGAGCCACGCGGCCGGCTCCTGCCCGGAGCGGGTTGAGAACGGCGCTGCGCATGCGGCGGGGATGGCCCAGGAGGACGGCCGGCGCGCCCCGGCGCCCCCCGCCTTCTATCACGGCGCCAGCCAGGAACTGGACCTGTCCACCAAAGTGTACAAGAGGGAGTCGGGGAGTCCGTACTCCGTGCTAGTGGACGCCAAGGCGAGCAAGCCGCATCTCCACGAGTCAGAGGAGCAGCCGTACTTCCGGGAGACAAGAGCCGGCGCGGACGTGCGTGCCGTCAAAGAAGACCGGGAGAACTCTGACGACATGGAGGAGGAGGAGGAGGTCTCCTACAAAAGGGAGCAGATCATAGTGGAGGTAAACCTTAATAATCAAACATTAAATGTGTCTAAAGGGGAAAAGGGTGTCTCTTCTCAGTCCAAAGAGACTCCTGTTCTTAAGACAAGCAGCGAGGAGGAGGACGAGAGCGAGGAGGAGGCCACAGACAACAGCAGTGACTATGGGGAGAACGCCCGGCGGAAGAGAAAGGAGAAGATGGCGCAGAAGGTTGGCGTTGCACAGAGGAGGACGAGGAGAGCTGCCTCTGTTGCCGCGGCGACCGCGTCCCCCACTCCCCGAACCACCCGCGGCCGGAGGAAGGGCGTGGAGCCGCCCAAGCGGAAGAAGCGGGCGGCCAAGGAGCCCAAAGCGCCAGCGCAGAAAGCCAAGTGCGAAGAGAAAGAGACTCTGGCCTGTGAGAAGTGCCCCAGGGTGTTCAACACGCGCTGGTACCTGGAGAAGCACATGAACGTCACTCACAGGCGCATGCAGATCTGTGATAAGTGTGGCAAGAAGTTTGTCCTGGAAAGTGAGCTGTCCCTTCACCAGCAAACAGACTGTGAGAAAAACATCCAGGTAGGTCTCATCACCGAGAGGGCACTTGGCAGCATAGCCCCTGGCTGTTCAGACTCACCTGTGTCTTCCCGAGAGCATGAGTCCAGTAGAGGCGAAAGGACAGATTGCACCAATTAGCTCTTTAAAAGCTCCTGCTCTGGTCTTTTCCAAACCCAGGCTTAACCTTTCATTTCAAAAGCATTAACTGTCTCTGGCGCTGGACTAGTGGGGACCCAGGTACATTGGAAGGGGGTCTGTTGTAGGTGATTGCCTGTAGGTAAGGTCAACGCCGACTCTGCACTGAGATTCAGAGCTGTGGGACGTGCGTTCTAGTTCGTTCTGGCATCTTTCCTGTGGAGGTAGGAAATACCGGGCAAAGTGCGGGGATAGAGAGCGGTTCCCTTCTAGGCTTGAAAGGATGCCAGATTCTAGTGCAGCCGATGGGGACACAAACCATACTGACTCAGACCGTGGAAATGGAAGATTCCAGGAGTGAGTTTGCTTTCACCAGTGGAGAGATGACAGCACTAAATTTGTCAAGAGGCTGAGCCCACGGGAATATGCAAACTTTAAACAGAGGCTGAGCGGGTTGCAAATGTTGCCCGCCTGGCAGCAGGGCTGTGTGACGCTGCTGTGCCGTGCGGCTAAGCTAACACGGCATGGCACTCTGTGTGGCCACAGGCTAAAAGGTGTGCTAATTATGTTTTGTCGAGTGAATTACATTACTGTGCTGAGCGATATTGGTTAACTCGGGCGAATGCATATTAGTGAATACTTATGAAGGTAAGTCTATTAATGCCTACCTACATAAATATGTAAAATACACCTATTTTGTACCATATTTAAGCTAAATTTATTTTAAAAGATGCAATTGTTTTGGTTTGTTTCCTGGAGTGCTCCTTACTTTTCACATTTCCTCTTGCTTTTACTCAACAACGGAGACCGTGCTGTGCTTTAAAGGGAGTTTTAGCGTGTGAAGTGCAGCCCCGCCAGGGTGGCGCAGTGGTTGAATGTTGGCCCAGGAACTCGGAGGTCGGGGTTTGGTTCCTGGTCAGGGCGTTTGCCAGGGTTGCTAGCTTTATCCCCAGTAGGGGCACGTAGGAGGCAGCCAATCAGTGATTCTCTCTCATCATTGATGTTTCTCTTCCTCTCTCTGTAATCAATTTTTTTAAAAATTAAAAATATATACATATATGTAAATTATATTTGCTAAAATATAATTTAACTGCTTTTGATTCATTGGCTGTGAGTGAAGCTCCCAGATGCGGGTGATTGACGGAACTGAGCCCTGGCGGGCAGGGATTGGCTGCCGCGGTCCGGGCCACCGGGGGGGGGGGGGGGGGGGGGGGGGGGGGGGGGGGGGGACACGGCTGCTGCTCCCGGGGCGCTCACTAGCTGTGCTGATTCGTCGCCGAAAAGATGTATCTTGAACTTAAAGACCTTTATACCGTTTTTAACTTAAATTTACTTTATTAAGTTACAGAAAAGAAAGCAGTTAATGAACCTTTTTTGTGACTCTGTCCTCACTATTTCTCAGCATGATACGTGTAACGTGTGTGGTTTTGGGGTGTTGCTCAATGAGCGCTTTACATTCCTCAGTGACACCGCCTGGCTCTCACGTACGGATCCTGGTAATTGTGGCCCCCGGGTGACAATAAAATTAAAACCTGCCCGAAAAAGGGTTCACAGGAGCTGTCTGTCCTTTTCTCAAGCCACATTCGTCAGCAGCTGATCTTTTTTTAAAAATATATTTTATTGATTTTTTACAGAGAGGAAGGGAGAGGGATAGAGAACTTGAAACATCGATGAGAGAGAAACATCGATCAGCTGCCTCCTGCACACTCCCCACTGGGGATGTGCCCGCAGCCAAGGTACATGCCCTTGACGGGAATCGAACCTGGGACCCTTCAGTCTGCAGGCCAGCGCTCCATCCACTGAGCCACACCGGGTGGGGCAGCGGCTTATCTTTTTAAACCTTCTCAGAGTCTTTGTTTCCTGAAGTGGCAGCAATGCTAAGAGATCTTTATTTACAGTAAATTCCATGTTGTTTCCTTAAGCATCTCTGGTCTGCTCGTTACTGAACTTTCTAGCATTGTTGTGGTTTAACCAGAAGCACTTTCTTTTCGTACGCCGTATGCCTGGTCATCCAGCCCGTCAGTGACTCGTAACTCGGGGAGCTGGGCGGTGGCGCGTGTTTCCTCTGGGCCAGCGGTTTCCAGCCTTTCATCTCATGGCACACAAGCCATTCCTAAAGCTGCAGCACACCAAAAGTGCGTTTTTGCCAGTCCAGCGAAAATATAGGCATAATTGTTATTCATTCACACCAGATGGCTATCGTGTTGGCTGCTGTAATGTTTTATTGGACAATCCAAGGGGCCAGTCCCCCTCACTAAACAGTCCGGTGTTGCGTGCTTTAAAACGCGCAGGGCGCAGCCTTTGAAAGTGGCTGCCTAGGTGCTTGTCTGAGACATCTGGAGCTGGGCTGTCGGGGAGAAGGGGAATGAGACCAACCAGTTAGAGCTCATGCTAAATTCTGCCAGAGGGAAATGCTTAATAGAGCAAATTAGATTTGGAAAAATATAACAAAATGTCAGTAATATGTGTTCATGAAAGCTCCAAATACATTCTCTAAGGTACAAAAACATTATTATACTTCTGCAGGTCTGTAACCATTAACATGTATTTTGTTTCTTCTTCTTCCATTTACGTTAATTTTAAATTAGTTTGTGTTTTCTGGCAAACACCTGTTAGTGACCCACGTGTAGGAGGCAGCCACTTTTGGGAATGCATATAATTTCTAGAAGCTTGCAGGTTCTTTTTTTTTTTTGCAGATTCTTTTTATAGGTACAACACAAACTTGATAAAAGCAGTCAATTATTTGATGTTAGTGGGACTTTCCATTTCTTCTTGTCTTATTTTTTGCCATTGCTTTCATGCTCCCAGAGTGTCTCTAAAAGATGCACCTTGGAGACTAGAGCACACAGACATTGGTGTTGGAGCTGGCCTGCACGGGAGAAGAGCGCACCCCACCCCTTCCCCCGCCAGCAGGCAGCTCTGGCCCTCTGCAGGCCCCTCTGAGAGAGGATTTCTGTTTGTCCCGCTCGCAGTGTGTTTCCTGTAACAAATCGTTCAAGAAACTCTGGTCCCTTCATGAGCATATCAAGATCGTCCATGGGTACGCAGAAAAGAAATTCTCCTGTGAGATCTGTGAGAAGAAATTCTACACCATGGCCCACGTGCGGAAACACATGGTTGGTGAGTTTTGCCGGCTTCTCTCTCCTGCCGTCTCCCCTGTTCTTTGGTGTCTGTGTTGGGCAGGAGCCGGCGCGGCCCGCCTTAGTCACTGCGACTTGTTGCAACGAAAGGCAGCATGTCGTCGGCGTCCCCAGACGGAGCGGTCCGGCTCCCGCCCCGGGTTCTGTCCGGGGGCTGTGTTTCCTCGCCGGGGCACTGCCCGGAGCCCCACATCGGCGTGCGGGGCATTAATCCGGGTGATGGCCGTACGGGGGGACACCTCCCTTTCTCAGTTTGAGCTTTTGGGTGAATGTGTTTTGAGTGTAAGCGCATTCTGTGTTGCAGCGCACACGAAAGACATGCCTTTTACGTGTGAAACCTGTGGGAAGTCGTTCAAACGCAGTATGTCACTCAAGGTGCACTCCCTGCAGCATTCCGGAGAGAAGCCCTTCAGATGTGAGGTGAGGGGGTGCCGGCGGGCAGCTGGGGGGGGGGGGGCGCCGGCGGGCAGCGGGGGGGGGGGGACCGGAGCCGGCCCGGGGGGGGGGGGGTGCACAGGCCTCCAGCCGTGCTCTGAGCATCGGGCTCCCTCACTGCGAGGTAGAGGAGTGTCCTTTTGTGTGTTTTTCGTTTTGTTTTGTTTTTGTTCATCCTTACCCAAGAATATTTTTCCCGTTGCTTTTTAGAGAGAGTAGAAGTGAGGGATAGAGGGGGAGCAAGAGAGAGAGAGAGAAACATCGATGTGTGTGTGTGAGAGAGAGACAGACAGACAGACAGACATAGAGAGACATGGGTTGGTTGCCTCCCACGCACGCCTCAGTCACGGCCGAGGATCGAACCTGCAGCCGGGGTACATGCCCTTGACCCGCTATCAAACATAAGACCCTTCGGTGCACTGTGGCTGCTCTAACCGGCTGGCCACACCGGCCGGCTGAGAAACGTCCCTTTTGAGCACGGTGTTCAGTTGTGGACTGACACGCATCACCGTTACGGGAAACGCCCCGAGAGCTGACGCGCGGGTTCTGGGCGCAGCGGGGACAGAGCCTGTCGGGGGGGAGGGTGGGGGGACAGGGCGGCTCAGGGAGGGAGGGCCGGCCCGGCACCAGACGTCTCCGTGCCCCTCAGAACTGCGACGAGCGCTTCCAGTACAAGTACCAGCTGCGCTCCCACATGAGCATCCACATCGGCCACAAGCAGTTCATGTGCCAGTGGTGCGGCAAGGACTTCAACATGAAGCAGTACTTCGACGAGCACATGAAGACGCACACAGGTACGGCCCCGCTGCCGCTCAGCCCCAAGCGCTTGTTGATGACCTGTGAGTCTGTCTATTTCAAAACAAACCCCCAGTTTTCGTGCCAAGGGGCAATTTCACTTGAAATAAAAATAAGGATTTATAATACTGAAGATTAGACTTTTGTAACTGTTTCTGAAAGGATTACTTGTTAGTGCCCTTTAACTTCAGGTTCCTTCAAGAAAATGGGTTCTTTACCTGGGGCGTGAGGCCTCCGGAAATAGTACAGCACTTGGTCCGTGTGTGTGTTTTCCTGAGGAAAGGGTTCTGGCCCTTTAAGAGCTGGGAGACACCGGCCGCTCTGAGGAGAACAGCCTCAGTGCTCCTAAAGCTTGGTGGGGTTTGTTACCAAAGCTCACCGCTCTGCACTCTCCACATCCCCACGGGCATCTGGAAATGGCGCGGGACACGTTTTATTACGAAGTCTGGGGGCCTGTAGCAGGCTGGCACCAGGGGTGCTGCGTGCCTTCGGAGGGGCCGGCGCCACGTGACGGAGGGCCGTCCGCAGAAGCGCCAGTAGCTGCCGTGGAGACACACCGGCGGGAAGTTCACAGGGAGGCCGCGTCCGGCCGGCTCTCCACGCCCAAGCCGAGAGGAAGCCCGGCTGCGGGTGGCACTCAGTGGCACCGAGGCCTCGCTCCACGGACATTACAGCAAAGTCGCCCTCTGGCTGGAATGCCAGGGGCCGCCTACAGACCAGCGTGCCTGGAGCAGAGGCAGGGATCGGTCCGTGGCGGTGGCGCCAGGGCACGGAGCGAGCAGTTCTCCCGTGGGACGTGAGCGGTCGCTGCCGTCGGCCTTATCCGTAGACCAGGCAGGATGCGGGCTGTGTACCGCTGCTCGCACCTGTCTTCCTGACGAGCCGCCACCCAGGAGACTCACGTTTTACTGCCCGGTCTAATGAGAGAGCGATGTGCAGATCGACTGTACCTCCTGTCAAGCCACACGCATCCACGCCCACCAGCCAATCAGGGATCGGGCCTGAACGGGCAGGCAGTGGACATCCCTCGAGGGGTCCCAGATTGGAGAGGGTGCAGGCTGGACAGGGACACCCCTGCCTGCCCTCCCCCCCCCCCCCCCGCCGTGCATGAATGTCATGCACCGGGCCACTGGTTAGAATGTAATAGGCCATGAGGGGGAGGAGCGGCGATCTCCTTTCCCAATCTGAGGCACGAGCCCGTAATCGCCGCCGAGTAGCTGATCATCTTTGTGTCTGTTCCTCTCAGGAGAGAAGCCCTTCATCTGTGAGATCTGTGGCAAAAGCTTCACCAGCCGCCCCAACATGAAGCGGCACCGGCGCACCCACACCGGCGAGAAGCCCTACCCGTGTGACGTGTGCGGCCAGCGGTTCCGCTTCTCCAACATGCTCAAGGCCCACAAGGAGAAGTGCTTCCGGGTCACCAGCCCCGTGACCCTGCCGCCCGCCGTCCAGAGCCCGCTCCCCGCCGCCCCCGCCGCCCCCGCGCCCTCCGCGGCGCACACGGCCGCAACCCCCGCCCCCCCCATCACCCTGAGCCCCGCCGGCACCCTCCCCCCGCGGCCCATCCCCCACCCCTTCTCCCACCTTCACATCCACCCCCACCCGCCCCACCCGCACCACCTCCCCATCCCTCCCGTCCCGCACCTCCCCCCGCCTCCCGCGCTCTTCAAGAGCGAGCCTTTAAACCACAGGGGCCAGGGCGAGGACACCTTCCTGCGGCACCTGGCGGAGAAGAGCAGCTCGGCCCAGCACCACTAGCGCCCCGGTGCCCTCCCGTCTCCCCGGGCTGCGGGGACAGGCTCCGCACGGAGCTGGGGCCCGGGCGCCTCTCCGCAGCGGTCCGCCCTCGGCCCCCCAGGAGCCCGGGCCGTCCCGGTGCCTCCCCGAGGGGACGAACAGGAGCACCCGGGTCCTGGAGGGACCCGCCCGGCATCCAAACCAGGGGAACCACCGGACAGAGCCCACGTGCTTGCGTTTTCTGGTGACTTTTCTAAATGGCGAACACTCAGACTGGGGCGTTTTATAGTTTCATATCAGCTGATGAGGTATGCCTGCTTTTATACGCCGGGCTTCTCCTCAAAGAGGGGCCAGGCCTGGCGTCCTTTGTACTAATCGGGGACTGAGGTTAATCCAGAGCATTAATTGTATCACTGTGTATCGGGATGAATTCTTTTCAGCTTTCGGTGCTAGCTGCGGAGTGGAGCTGGCCCTTTTCACGGAATATCAAGCATTATAGAGAGAGATGGAATTTCCCTCTTTGTGTAGCTCTCCTAACACACTCTTTATTTTACTACAGAAATTATTTTAGAGTTTTTGTATAGACTTCTTTAGTAGTCTGTTTCTAAAATGAAATGTATTTCAATAAGCGGTGTAATTTTTTCAGTGTCGCTGGACCTATGTTGTAAAATAGAAAAAAAATTTATAATCATCAGAATGTGATTCTTAAAGATGCATATACCTTCTATAGTTCAAAGTTGCTATTCTCACATCCGTACAACTCAAAGGTGCTTCGGGGCCTGGCTGCGAGGGGCTCCCCGGCCTGGCGCTCAGAAACCCGCTTCTGCTTTCGGAATCGGGTCGGTTCTGGGCAGCTTTCGGCCTCGGCCTCGGCCTCGGTGTCTCTGGGCGCCGGACCCTCCTGTCCTCCGGCTCCCAGCGGCTCAGGCGGTGCGTTAGGGGCGGTCTGCAGAGCCGGGGCCTTGTCCCTGGTGGGGAACCGAGGAAAGCCGCTCGCCCTCGAGGAGGAGGTCGGGTCCGTGTCATCCCAGGCACGCCGCTTTCTCACTCCCCGGACGGCTCGCTCAGCCTCCCTGAGTGCGGCCGGCGCTGTCACACTCCTCACGTTGAGGTCGCCGTTCCTCTGGAGCCGCCGGGGTAGGTCGGCCGTACCAGCATCACCGGTGTGGCGGGGCTGGGCTGAGGAGTGGGGGGGACAGTGCTTGCGTTTGCCACGTCTGTCACTGCACAGACCACAGCGGAGCCTGTCCCCGCAGCCGGGGCCCGGCAGGCCCGGGGCGACGGGTGCTGGGGCCGCGAGGGCGGCGACCGGAGACGCGGCGGGTTGCCTTTTAGGTTCGGAGAACTTTGCCAGAGCACAACCAACCAGCAGCTGCAGGCGAGGCTGCACCGAAGGGCTAGCTGTCCGCGTGCTTGACGGGTCTCATTTACCCAGACTGAACACAGCTAAAACTTGTCCCTTTTCATCTCAGAGAACGGAGTTCCACCGCTGGGTCTCCTTCCTTTCCCTCTCTCTTCCTCTCTGGTTTAAGAATTGCTTGGTTTGTTTAGAAACATGAGTTTGCGTGTCGTCCCTGCGCAGGGCAGCGGCTCCTCTGGGGCCGGCCCGTTGCAGCAGGTGCGGCCGAAGGGAGCGCCCCTGGTTTTGTTCGTCTCGAGCTGTCCTCGTTTCTCTTCCCCCCCCTCCGGCTGGCACCGCTGCCCGAGTGAGAGCCCGGCTTTGGGTCGCTGTTCAGAGTCGATCGGCAGACACGCTGTCAGCGCCTTTCCGGCTGGGAGCTCCGATGGCGGGAAAGTTGTCCTTTTCCCGTTGAGGGGAAGCCCCCGTTTTAAACACCCGCACTCTCTGTTCGCTTGCTGGTTTCCTGGGCCTGTTGTCCCCCAGTGTGATTGCTGCCTTTGTCTTCCGTAGTGAGCACAGACAGATTTTGGAACGAGGCAGAAAAGTAACTCAAAACACACTTTTCTTCCCGGTTTTGGTTCTGATTTCTAAAGAAGGCTACTTTAAACAGTTGTATGCGTTCTCCGAACACCCAGGCACCCAGCGGGAAAAGGACAGCTAATTCCTGTTGGACTGTTCCATCCTCGGTGGCCACGTCCTGGCCCCCCCACAGTCTCCGGGGACCTCTGGGGGCTCTGGGTCTGCACCTCTCTGTGGACGGCATTATCTCACGGCCAGGCTCAAATCACTCTCGACTAAAGATGTGAGCTGCAGCGTAGGTCAGCGGCTATCCCTTATTCTGTGCTAAATAAGCGTGCGGCCAAAGGCAGCAACTCTGAATTCTATGCTGGAGATCACTGAAGCAGCCGCTCCGAGGTGCGCTATAGCTACACACTGGAAAGTTCAGGTCGTCGTCTGATTTCTTGATTCGAGTGGATACAGCCCTGAGAAAGTGTCTGCTCCATAGGAAAGCCGGTGTTAAGTAAATGACCACGACCACCCGTAACAGAAGCAAATGTTTAAAACCGGCACCGCCACCCAGTAGTCCTTAGAGGAGCTGTGCAGTCTGAACCCCCATGCCCCGCCCCTCCACTGTGTGACCCTTCCTTTCCTCGCAGGGCTTGTGGTCTTCAGGAGCATGGCCCAACATCTAAGGACCCTTCCTCGGTGGCACATTACGTGGCACATTACAGCAGTGAAACGCATTCGGGATAGTCACGGCTTAGCACGCTCCTGGATGTGAGGACTGCGGACGAAGCCTTAGCACACCTGCACGCCAGGCTGAACACGCCTGAGGCTCCGGCTCAGGCTCAGGGCCGGAAACTGGGCTGGGTCCTTCCTTCCCAGGATGAAGGCTGCAGCACGGCACCGAGGTCCTAAAGAACTTATTCCCACTTGCTCTGTTTATGGGAAAAACAACTGTGGAGGAGTTTGAGTTCTCGGCCATCACCTGTACCTAAATCCGTTTTTTAAAGGTAACAGCGGCCACACCTCAGCATTACACAGATACCAAATTGAGGCTGTTTTTCGGTCCTTAATTTTATGGTCTTTAAAACCTCGTACCATTGCGAGGGTCAAGACTTACATGAGGCAAAGTCCCAAGGACTTTCTTGAGTTGACACTGCTTTTTTTTTTTTTTTCTTTCCCATTTTCTATTTTCTCATAGACTTACCATTCAAATATAAACTCTTCCTTCACCTTCCCGAAAGCCTGCTTGCTGCTTTCTCATAGTAAGTCAGGTCTGCTCAGGCCAAGCTACATTTTTTACTTTGAATGGAGGATATAAGATGAACAGTTGGAAGGTATGTGGCTTCATTTCCGCATGTGTTTGTGATTTGATTTTGATTTTTAGCAAGCAGGGAGGGCACCACGTAGAACTCTGTGGTTACGTGCGCTCTCGCCGTCTGCCACTCACCCGAACTGCGCTCTGTTGACGGCCGAGCACTCCCGTCGCCGTAAAAGCTCCACGTGCCGGCACCGCCTCCGTCGTGGTTACACGTTCCTCGAAATCCGGTTGTCCTGCTCACCGGAGGCAAAAGACCCTGAGGAGTTGCTTTTCAGCTTCGAATGTTCTGCTTCATGAACACTTTGCAGTTTTTATATTCGCCGAGTGGCTATATGTGGTTGGTTTTCACTTTTATTTCGCTGGAAGTTTTTTTAAATTTTGAGATCTAAGCAGAAATAGAAGTCCATTGCAGATGTATATACAGTTACCCCATCTTGTCGATCTCTGTGAGCGAAACACAGTGGGTGGTGGGGTTTTCTTGTAAGAGAAAAGAAAGAAAAGGAAAGTTAGGGAAACCTTTCTGTTTGAGCTACTGTATAGAAGAGACAGCTTTTATCACGTTGTTGATCCACACGATGAACATTCGATGCTGTTCTAGACTGTATGCGAAGTAGTTTAATGAAAAGGGGGCTAGATTACGCTGAAGAATTTTACCAGCTGTGGACCATTACCAAAATTAACTCCCTTGGAACGCTTCAGACTGTAAAATTGAGCAAGTAAATACTGGGTTTTCATTTTCCTTTGCCTAAACCAAGATAAGAAGTTTCCCAAAAGGTCATTTTTCTTTTTCAGGAATGAGAGGTCATTGGCCATTAGAGATAGTGGCATTATTAGGCAATAACAGCGCCTGTCTAACCCGCATTCATAATAGGCACCGGTGACCTTCCACCCTGGACACTACCTCGTTCAAGCCGACCGGAGACCCTCTCTGCACTTTCTGTGGAAGCCATAAGTCGCCATCAGTCTCTCCACTTCCCAACTTCTGTACTTTTATACGCTCGAGACTTTTGATAGACTTTCTGACGAGATCTTTTTGTCTTAGAGGACAGGTTTTGCAAGATTCAAAAGAAAATCCCTCCTTGGTTGTCCCAGCTTGGAAGCTTGAGGCTCAGTACATTTGAATAAAGAACCAGATAACGTACTCTTTATCAAATTCTTCATTTAAGTCAAAACTACTTTGCAGAGTTGCCTATTCAGGAAGCAAACTTTTCTTTCTTATTCCCTAAGTAGACGCTATACTATTATAAGGAACTACTAACAAAGTGGATTTCTACCTTGTTACTCTGTGTATTGCCGCAGTGTTTCTGGAATTTTCCTTTTCAGAGGGCAGATTCATGAATAATAACCATGCCTCTCTCATCTGATGCTCTCGCTGTTCCTGAGTGCCTTCGAAAAGCCAGCATCCCGGAACATTCTTTCCTGGTTTAAATCCTACCTCTGACTACTTCATTCTCCAGGAGTATTGAAATTCACCCCAATCCGGGTGGTTTGGCTCCCCAAAATCAGCTAACACCGTGGGCGAGAATTTTGAACCTATTTGTTTTGTCCTCCATGTCATGTTTAGATTGCATTTTTAACTTTCATTTCTATCTTATTTCTTCACATATCACACCTCTAATGATGAAACATTTTATCCTTGTCTCAGTCTCTCTCTCCTTTCGCCCAAAACCAGATGTTCTTTTAAAATGAAAGGTCATTGAGTGTCTCTTTGGACATCTTTTCCTCGTCCTCATCTTCCCAACCGCCTCCTGTCCTAAGGGACCCTGAATGCTGCTGTTGCGATGCCCTCCCTCTTCCAGGAACACGCGCAGGCCGGTACCCAGCCTCGTCTCCCAATCGCATCCTTTATAGGTGCTCTCTGGGTTTATCCTAAGTCCTTGGTTGATTTTTTCCCCTGCCTCTCATCCTCCTCAGAAACCTCCAATTACTTCCTCCTCTGTTTGTTCTCTCCTGATGAGGTTGATAAATATGGGTGATAGATGATATATGAAGGACATAAGAAAGGGGGTTGCAGTGTGTTCTCTGTGTGATGTGAGCACCTTACTAACAAAGCATGTGAGCAGTTGGCCAATCTTTCCGTCAGAACTGAAGTCTGCTGCCCACGGGCCCTCGTTCCCTTTCAGTTCTCCCCGAAACGGCAAACTCCTTAAAATGAGGAAATGCGGGTGAGTGGGTTTTTTAAGGGAGTGAAAGCTGGTAAGTTTAGTTGGACCTTATCCAGATCTTGCCTTTGACTTAAAGTGTCACGCCTCTCTCCTGCAAATTAATGATGCTCATGCTCATTCTCTAAGACCGACAACCACCCGAAGTGGGCGCGAAGGCAGCTGTGGGTAAACTGAGTCCTTTCTGTCCGGCCCGGTGTGTTTCGGTGGACGGTGCACATGGCGAGAACTGGTTGTGCTTGGTAATGAGTGAGTTCCAGACACTGGAAGCCTTCACTGGCCGTTCGGAACGGGATGGCTAGTTTACAAAGTGCAGAAACAGGTGACAAGGGCTCCTTGTTGTTTTAAATTCCTTTCGCTTTAATTTGCCTTGACAGCTCGTTACTAGCCTAGAAGTCTGCTCTTTTCGGTCGACGCTGGCTACCTAACCTGACCGCTTGGAAACGTGTGGCTTTTCTCCTCCGAGTCACAGGCAGGACCCACGGGCGGGGCCCAGCCCAGAGACCGAGTTGGCTCGGTCCCCGCCGTCCGCGATGGGGCCCCGGGCCCTGAGACACGTCCCCTCTGCTCCCCAGTTCCCGGGCCCTTGGACCCAAGTTGAGCTTCTCTGGTGAGATTGGGGGTTTGCGGATGACTTTAAAACGGTTTGGGGACGTGTGGGAATGGGATGGGGCAAGAAGGGGCAGCAGCTGAGTTTGCTTCCCGGCAGAAAGCACGTCTGATGCTGGCAGGGTTGGTTTTGATCAGAGAGCTGTCGGCACCGGGGGTGCCAAAGAATCGAGCTGACATCCAGCTCCCCTGAAGGAGCCCCCTGCGCCCTGCCTGTCTTTTCCAGGTGAGGGCTCCGGGTGATGAGGACAGAGATGCCCACTCGTGCGCTGCAGAGGGCAAAGGCTCTGTGTAATGGCATTTGCAAGTTGGTGAGAAATACTCTTAGAATCTCTAACCCTCCCAGAAATATCTGTGCTTAATTGTTCAACTCATTCGGTTTTTCAAAAGTCAAAAACAAAAACTATGAGGCATAATTTTGCTGTTTACTTAAGTTGCATTCCCAAGGAGATATATATATGGCCTCTGAAAGACAGGTGAGTCCTTCAAATGTGTATTTATTTCTTGACATGAACTGTGTGATTCTTTCATCAGCAGTACTGGCTTTGTCCACCGGGGGGCAGCAAAGTACTTTAGCTCGTTTATGCTAAGCCTTCTTCAGAAAGGGCCTGCTTTCACCTCCTAGGAACATCCTCTCCGGGCTCAGTGCTTATTTATAGACCTCGGTTTTCAAGACATTGTCCCTTATCACTGTGTCCAGTAGTTTGCTCCGCCTTCCTGATGCAAACAAAGGGTTGAGGTGTGGGTCAGAGGTCCTTGGGGGTCAGGCATCTTAAATTAGCCTTTTAAAATAATGGTGCCCAAGATTGAAAGCCGGGGAGACAAGCTCTGGGCTAAAGCAGGAAGGGCACCCTCCTCCTTCCAGATCCCACCAGCAGTGCCGGACCAGCAGCTCTCGGAGAAGGACGAGAGGGCGGAGAGACTGGAGTGGGATGGGGACACGCTCCTCATCTGTTCTGCTCCCGGAGGGTGTCCTTTACCCCAGGGCCGGGTCCCCTGCAGCAGCCACTCCTCCGTTAGAACTCGGTGTGTACCCTCTGCCACTGGTCTGAGGGCTCCCAACCCTCACCAGCCTGCAGCAGCCTCTGCTCTATAGGCAGGTCGGTAATCAGCTCAGGGGAAATACGAGACCAGGACCATTTTCCCTGTAGGGCCAGGGAGCATTTGCACCTGCTGTGGCCTTCCTCAGGCATAGCTGTCTCCTTCCCCCCACCCCCCCCCGTCCCCTCGCCCCTACCTCCCCTGTGTCCCCCCCCCCCCCCCGCCCGCCCATAGAGGTGTCCACTCATAACTCCAACACTTGACAAAAAAAGTAAAACTGAACGGAAGCTGTGATGGGGCTGGCTAACAGGTGGCCAGGTGGACCTTGTTTGTTTTATGTGTGTTTTCCTGACAGTACTGAAATCACTTGCACTTTTCCTCACTTCTTAGAGAAAAGAAAATCCCGTTTGCTTGCCAGAAATTGTTTAGTGTTAGGTTTACAAAGCTTGTTGTTGAATGTTGAACATTTGTCCAAAGGAGTTTGACAAAACGGAAGCTGCTTGGTCCCTGTTCTGCCCGCGAGGCCGTGAGGATGGCCCCGTGGCGGGGTGCTGGTGTCCAGTCCGGAAGGGGCGGGTCCCCTCCTGCCTCTGCCAGGTGCCGTGGAGGGTCAGGCTGACTCGAGCAGGGCAGGTGCTTCTCATGCTGCAAAGAAGTTTAGGAGAGTCTGGGCTGGGGATGTGACCGAGAGGCAGCCGGGACCCCTGGAGGCGGGAAAGACACTGGGGAGAGGAGCGGGTCGGCCCTGGGGGCGCGGGGAGGTGGGGCAGCTCTCCTCCTGTGTCTCCAAACTGGCTCAGCTTCCCGGCGCCATCTTTCCAGCATCCTGTCAATCCCTCGCTGTACTGATCCCCCCCCTTGTGTTAATCATACCAATACTATTTTTTTTAGCAATTGAAATGCACTTTTTTATTTCAACTCAATCATGATTTTAAGTATATGAAATTTATAGACTGTTAAAACTACTTTTTGTGTATTTTAACCACTTGATGTAGCATTGTCTGTTTTATTCTTGTGAGACTGGTACAGGTGTGCCACTCCCTGTCTCCGACACGCTGGGCCTTTGGATGTGTGCGGTAACCAACCCAATGCTGATGTTCAAAGTAAAAAAAAAAAAAAAAAAAAAAAGGAGCCATATCGTGGTGTGTCTTTCTTTGCTGAATTCTTCCTCATCCTCCATTGACAACATTTTTTTTTACAGAGAGGAAGAGTGTGAGAAACATTGATCGGCTGCCTCCTGCACACCCCCTAATGGGGATGTGCCCACAGCCAAGATACATGCCCTTGACCAGAATCAAACCTGGGACCTGTCAGTCCACAAGCCAACGCTCCGTCCACTGAGCCAGACCGGTCAGGGCCATTGAGAACATTTTGAGGTCTCTTTGCTCAATGAATTGTTTTTTGGGTGGTTTTGGGGGGGGGGGTCCCCGGTAAAATGAACAATCCTTACCTGTTACCATCAGTTGTCTCTGGTCCTGGTGATCGGCTGCCCAGCCCACACAGCCTGCAGGCCTCCTCTTGACTGGAATCAACAGGTGTTTGGGGACAGCCTTCGATGGTTCCTTCTGTCAGCTTGGCCGGGCAGAGGGCCCTTCCTCAGGCAAACACAAACCCGGGTGCAGCTGTGACGGTGTCTGACACCAGCAGTCAGTGAACTGTAAGGAGATCATCCTGGACAGAACCTGGGTGGGCCTCCTCTGACCAGTGGGAACCCTCAGGGTCTGCACTGAGCAAGAAGAAGTTCCGAGGTGGACCCCAGCGGCAGCACTTACGAGGGTCCCAGCCTGCCACCTGCCTACTCTAGCCAGCCTCCCAGAATTACGGAGTTCCTTGTAATAACTCAATGATCCCTAGCTACACCTAAAACGGACCTATCTATGGAAAAGTACATATAAAAGTCGCATCCCCTACGGATTCTGTTTCTCCGGAGGCGTGCTGACTGACGTAGGCCTGTGCCAGCATCACTCTCTGGGGGCTTCTTTTCAAAAAGGAGGAGTGGGAACAGGCAGTCGAGTCTTCCGCTCGCACATCCTGTTTCCAGGGGACCCGGTTGAAGGCCATGCCTTGTCCTAGGCACCTCGTGGGGTGGCGTTCATTAGCCTGGAACTGAGGTTGACGACAATCCCAGGAAATAAGAAAGCGATTCAGGAACTCAGCTCTCGGGGCTGGTATTCGGTGCTGCCCACTGACGGGCTAATAACCACAGATGGCGGTAAATCACGCTGTGTCAGGTTGTGGGTGACAGGAACGGCAGCAACAGAGTGTGGCCAGCCTGAGTGGGTGGGTACAGACGGATCCAAAGAAGACTTCTGCCGAGAAGTCTCCCCCCCGCCTTGAGTAAATGGCCAAATGTTAGTGTGAGGTGGGGGTGGGGGTCCTTGTAGGTTAGATGGCAGAAGCACAGTCGCCTACCAGTCCCTCAAATGTAAGACGGCCAATGCTAGCAGTCAGCCCCTGTGTGACGCTGCAGGTGGCCCAGGACCAAACCAGAGAGGGTGGGACCTGCATTGCCACCATGTGTCCACCATCTGGATACCATAGCTGACATGTACACATAAGGAACTATTTGACATTGAAACTGGGACTCAGAACTGTGGGACATTGAAATTGAGACTCAAACATTTTTTTGTTCTTATATGTTTGTTTCTAGTCTGCAGATGCAGAATTCTTTTTAAATATATTTTATTGATTTTTCACAGAGAGGAAGGGAGAGGGATAGAAAGTCAGAAACATCGATGGGAGAGAAACATCGATCAGCTGCCTCTTGCACACCCCCAACTGGGGATGTGCCCGCAGACAAGGTACTTGTCCTTGACCGGAATCGAACCCGGGACTTTTCAGTCCGCAGGCCGGTGCTCTATCCACTGAGCCAAACCGGTTCGGCAGATGCAGGATTTTTTAAAGAAAAGAAGTTGGGGGGGAAATAGATACAGAGGCAAAGAAGCATTGAACATACTGTCAAACTACAGTGGGAAGGGGCTGTAAGAGATCAACCGAAGGACCTGCATGCACATGGGCACAACCAATGGATACAA
The DNA here is from genome assembly GCA_027563665.1 of Antrozous pallidus. NCBI lineage: Eukaryota > Metazoa > Chordata > Mammalia > Chiroptera > Vespertilionidae > Antrozous > Antrozous pallidus. Next base: position 42,755,612 of record CM050526.1, read on the forward strand.
GACGGAGGGGGGGGGGGGGGGGGGCAAGCAGGTGAGGGCATGTGTGGGGGTAGGGGAGGTCAACAGGGGGAAAGAAAGGAAACATATGTACTACTATTTGTAATACTTTAAACAATAACAAAACAAAAGTGTGAGGCGGCCAGGCCAAGCCCGGAAAGGGGTCAGAGGCAGAGGATGGCTAGATGGGCCGCCGAAGCCGAAGCCATGCGGGATGCCTCCCGGAGTCAGGAACATTGAACCGAAAAATGAGAACAGTCGGTCCTCAGCATGCGGGGATGACTTTTCTTGCTTTCTGTTGTGACTTTGCAAAAGCCAGCTTAGGAAGCCACAGTGCCGCTCTGGCTGCTGCATTGATTTCGCAGCTGCGTCTTCATTCGGTCCCTGCTGGGCCCGGTCCCTGCTGCGCCAGCTCGGCGGGTGGAAATCCAGCCCGCGGGGGAGCCGCCCGCCCAGCGCCGGCCCAGCAGCGGCGGCTTAAAGGAGAGGACGCAGCAGGCTGAGGTGAATGACGGTGGCTTGGGTTGGCAAATAATACCCCAGACCATCTTAGACCACAACATAGTTCTCACCCTGGAAAGCTACAAAATTAGAACTTCAAACATGAGCTAGCTACAAATTAAGACTTTTATTTACCCTCCTCGCCCCGGGGAGCCACATCTTTCTGCCCAGGTTGCTACCGCAAGGAGAATAAATAGAACGAGGTGTTAGGCCATGTTTGGGTTGGGTCTATGGAGACTCACCCCCGCCGTCCCAAATGAAAGAACAGGGCCCTTTAGAAAGGGTTAGTTTTTTTCCGCATCTTTATGATCCAAGTTTCCAGACCCTAGGAAGGGGTCAGGAGACAGCTGAGGACTTCGGCTTAGGAGGCCAATGGTGGCGCGTCTGCAACCTCCATCCAACTCAGGGACCACCCCAGTGAGTCCTGAGAGCTGTCCCCTGCCCCAAATTAAACCACAGGTTGGGGGAATGGAGAGCTGGAGAGCTTGTTCTCCTCCAGACCAGCCCGCTCACCACCACACGGCCCCCTCCCACCCCCGAGCCCATCCTCCCGCATGCGCACCCCGGTCTAAGCCCTGGGCTCTGCTTCTCCTCCATCCTGCCTCCGTTCCTGCCCTCGACTGCTGTGCAGGATGATCACCAGGAGAACCTGGTTTCCACCGCACCTGGGGCACAGGTAGAGTCATGGTCTGGGGCAGTGGTCAGCAAACTGCGGCTCGCGAGCCACGTGCGGCTCTTTGGCCCCTTGAGTGTGGCTCTTCCACCAAAATACCATGGCCTGGGCGAGTCTGTTTTTTGGGGTTTTTTTGTTTTTTTTTTGTTTTTTAACATTTTATTGATTTTTTACAGCGAGGAAGGGAGAGGGATAGAGAGTTAGAAACATCAATGAGAGAGAAACATTGATCAGCTGCCTCCTGCACACCCCCACTGGGGATGTGCCCACAACCAAGGTACATGCCCTTGACCAGAATCGAACCCGGGACCTTTAGTCCCCAGGCCGACGCTCTATCCATTGACCCAAAACGGTTTCAGCTGGGCGAGTCTATTTTGAAGAAGTGGCATTGGAAGAAGTTGCTTTTAAAAAAATTGGCTCTCAAAAGAAATTTCAATGGTTGTGCTGTTGATATTTGGCTCTGCTGACTAATGAGTTTGCCGACCACTGGTCTGGGGGATTAGGTTCAGGAGTCAAAAGTCTCACAGTGGAAACTCCACGTGCACATTCCGTGGTGTGTCGGCCGGCATCACGAGGTGAGAGAGGGGGGCCACGGGGGCCGCACAGCAAGGCCACGGCAGAGCTGAGGCTCCATCCCTCACACCGCCAGGACCCCCGGAGCACTCTTTCCTCAGCCTTTCGCCTGCATGTCCGTATTTCTCCTCTCAGTCACCCAAACGCATATAAAAATGCTGACTCATTCATGTTTTAAAGGAGGGATTATCAATGTAGAGATTTAAAAAAAAAGAGCAATAGGTTTCAGCTTCACTAATTTTTTTCCAACGTCATTTTTACTGGATAGTCACTCTATAATTAACTGCATGCTTAATTCTGAGTTGGGTTTGTCTTGTGCTATGTGCATCCTCTGAGCATCCCAGGGGCCAGGCAATGTGCCTAGGACAGTGGTCGGCAAACTCGTTAGTCAACAGAGCCAAATATCAACAGTACAACGATTGAAAATTCTTTTGAGAGCCAAGTTTTTAAAACTTAAACTATATAGGTAGGTACATTGTTATTGACTTAATTAGGGTACTCCTAAGCTGGCCTAAGAGCCACACTCCAGGGAACAAAGAGCCGCTGACCACTGGCCCAGAAGAAATGTTCCATCTAAAGCTTCCCTCCAGACCCTGTTGTCCCTCCAGGCCAACCGAAGATTTGGAAGAATCTGCATCTTCATTGCCGTCTGCCTGGAGGGCTGTCTCAGTCCCTCCCGGACTGCCCAGGCACATCTGGTCTTGCCGATGGATGCTGGGTCCAGGCATGCCGCTCTGGGGCCTCCCCTCAGGCCGCTGGGAATTCGGGTCTCCAGCCTCCACAGCAAGTCCTCTCCAGGTGCTAGGACTAGTGACCTCGGATGGAAAGAGCACCAGGCTGGAAAGTGGGGTTTTCGTGCTAATCCAGCCTCTGTCCTAACCCACCTTTCTTCAGAACTCAGCTCACCCACCGCTGCTGTGTCTGATTCTTCCCCACACAGGCCGGTCTCTCCTGCACTGTCCATAACGGTCACTGCTCTCTTCACATTGTCTCTCGTCACTGGCACACTTGTCTCCTGGTCCTATTTCTGGCCCTCGAGGGAAGAGAATGGTCTTGACCAGGGGTCGGCAAACTCAGTCAGTCAGCAGAGCCAAACATCAACAGGACAACGATTGACATTTCTTCGGAGAGCCACATTTTTTAAACTTAAACTTCTTCTAACGCCACTTCTTCAAAACAGACTCGCCCAGGCCGTGGTATTTTGTGGAAGAGCCACATGTGGCTCGAAAGCCGCAGTTTGCCGACCACGGGTCTTGACCATTTCATCTTTTTAGCTCCAGCACACGGCAGCTACTCCATATACACATAAGTGATTACAAATAAGTAAAAGGGGAGGGTCAGGCTGGCTGAACTTGAAGGCGGTTTCCTTACTGAAGAGTCAGTCTGTGATGACCTCAGTCTCTTCCAGCATCCAGCCCCACGGCCTGAGAGGCACCGAGAAGTGACACTCCCAGGATTCCTAAATCCTCAAACCACACCTAGTGCTCCCCTGGGGATGGTGTTTCTCCGACAGGTGGGAAGACGGTGTGTCCCTCCAGGGGAGGAGACGGGGCTAAAGAATATCTAGAGGGGTTTGGTGGCTGAGGAGACAAAGACCAACACTCCTATTTTTCCTCGTTAATAAATCTGATTACAGCGAATCCAGTTTGGCTCAGTGGAGAGAGCCTCAGCCTTCGGACTGAAAGGTCCCAGTTCCCAGGTTCGATTCCGGTCGGGGGCATGTACTCTGGCTGCGGGCACATCCCCAGTAGGGGGTGGGCGAGAGGCAGCTGATCGATGTTTCTTGCTCATCAATGTTTCTGCCTTTCTATCCCTCTCCCTTCCTCTCTGTGAAAAATCAATAAAATATGTTTTTAAAAAGCCATTTAAAATAAAAAATAAATTAAAAAATAAATTAATCTGATTACAGCACACACAGCTTGACGGTGATCCGTCTTCTCAGCTGGCCTCGGTTCTGCCTCTGGGTTCTGAGCGAGGGAAGCCCTGGCCGGACCAAGGTCTGCAATCTGCCACAGGAGCCGCAGCTGGCCGTGGGCTCTCCCAACTGCGGGGGGGCAGGGCGGGCATCTAGGCCAAGCTGCGTGTGATGTGGGACGCTGAAGCAGGAGGTCCTCCTTGGTGTGGTTTCAAACATTGTCATTGTGTGTTTGGATAATGTCTAAATTAGCCTTCCATGAAGACTGGGAATGAAGGGATGTCTAACTATAACCATGGACACAGTTTGAGAACTGCCTGTGGGTCGCAGGGAAGAAGCTCATCGAGAGCAGTGGTTGGCAAGCTGCGGCTCGAGAGCCACATGCGGCTCTTTGGCCCCTGGAGTGTGGCTCTTCCACAAAATACCACGTGCGGGCGTGCACGTACAGTGCGGTTGAAACTTCGAGGCCCATGCGCAGAAGTCGGTTTTCGGGTCTCAAAAGAAATTTCATTCGTTGTGCTGTTGATGATTTGGCTCTGTTGACTAATGAGTTTGCCGACCGCTGATCTAGAGGCATAAGATAGGAAGAAAATCAAATCCACCACCCCTCCCGCTGCCCCAGCCCCGGCTCTGCTGACAGGTAGAGAAGGGGGAGACGCACAGCTGCAGAGGTCAAACCAGGCTCTGCACGCGGCTGCCTCCTCCAGGGGCCAGAAAAGAAACACAGGAGGATGGGGAGCCGGGCTGGGGAGGCCTGGAGCCGGGCTTCGAATGTTGGGGAGGCTGTGCAGGTGTTTGTGGAGCCAGCGGGGGAGCGCCTTAAACACTCAGGGCCTGTGGAGACAGCTTTTATTAGAAACCTTCCATTTTTCTGGCATGTCCCTGCCTTAGCCAAACCGCTGCTGGCAGAGTCTGGCTGTCCTTAGCCCCAGGGTGGTGTGACTTCATTCCAGGCGGGGTAAGGAGTGTGGACAAAAGGGCACTGGGCTGAGGGGACAAAAACCCCCGGTTCCTGCCAAAGCTGGTTTTGCTCAGTGGATAGAGCGTCAGCCTGCGGACTGAAAGGTCCCGGGTTCGATTCCAGTCAAGGGCATGTTCCTTGGTTGTGGGCACATGCCCAGTGGGGGGTGTGCAAGAGGCAGCTGATCAATGTTTCTCTCACTGATGTTTCTGACTTTCTATTCCTCTCCCTTCCTTTGTAAAGAAGCAATAAAATATATTTAAAAATAAAAAATCCGGGCTCCAGTCCCGGCTGTGCTGTAACTTACAGTGGGACCTTGACCTTGAACAGGTCAGCCGGCCTCCTTCCCCTCTCCCCCTCCGTGCACCAAGGTTTCTTCATCAGGAAAAACGCACAGGTTGCTTCCGGGGCGCTCTGCACCTCCTCCCCCAAAGGCTTCGCTCCCATGGCTCCTCCACTGGCTCCCGGGGGCCTGGGGGGCGGGGGGGGGGGCGCAGGGGAAGCGCCCTCAGACCCGGGCTGGAGCAGCAGAGGGGGACCAGCGGGGACCGTGCACCCCGACGGCGAGGGAAGGCCCCGCTCCGCCAACGCCACGGCTGGAGGAGCCGGTCGGGGGCCCCTGGGTCCCGGGCGCGGCGGGGACGTGGGCTCCGGTCCCAGTCGCGGGGCTCCCCTTCCCCGCCCGCCGCGGCCCGGGCAGCCCCGCAGGGTGTCGCTCCCGCCACCGCGCGTGTCCGGGACGTGGCGCCTGCAGAGGCGGGGCGGGCGGGGCAGGCCCAGGGCCACTGGTCCCTCCCGGGCGGTGGCTGGGCGCTCAGGCCGGGAAGCCCCGGGGGACGTGTGAGCACTTCTGTCTCCGCATCTCGCCGCCGCCGCCCCCCACGCCCCGCCACCGCCCCGCCGTCTGAACGGCCGTCTGTCCCGCGGGCGCCGCGGCCGGGACTGTGGACCCAGACGGGCGGGCTGTTGACCCCAGATGCCTCCTTGGACAGGTCCTGGGAGGAGGGAAATCTGCTTGTAGGAAAGCCGGGCACAAATAACCTTGCCTCTGCGCTCTCTCTTTTTAAATACATTTTACCGATTTTTACGGAGAGGAAGGGAGAGGGAGAGGGAGAGGGAGTTAGAAACATGGATCAGCTGCCTCCCGCACACCCCGCACTGGGGATGTGCCCGCAGCCGAGGCACACGCCCTTGACCGGGATCGAACCTGAGACCCTTCTCAGTCGTAGGCGATGCTCTATCCACTGAGCCACACCGGTTAGATCTGGCTCTTCTCGTGTAGGGTTTCATTCTGTGGGGGCCTGCGATGTGGCGGGGACAGTGCCCCGTTTTACAGATGGCAAAACTGAGGGGTGTAGTCAGTTGGCCAAAAGCACATGGAGAGATAAAACTAACAAAAATAAGAGAATTCTGTGCTCGCTTTGGTAGCACATATACTAAATAATAATAATAATAATAATAATAATAATAATAATAATAATAACAGCCCTTGCTGGTTTGGCTCAGTGGATAGAGTGTCAGCCTGCAGACTAAAGGTTCCCAGGTTCAATTCTGATCAAGGGCACATGCCCGGGTTGTGGGCTCAGTCCCTGGTGAGGGATGTGCAGGACGCAGCCAATCAATGATTCTCTCTCAGCATTGTTTCTCTCTCTCTCTCTCTCTCCCCCTCCCTCCTCTCTAAAATCAATAAAAATATATATTTTTAAAAGCTTACATCTCCCAAAAAGAAAAAATAATAGTCGTGCCTGTTTTACAGGGTTGTGGGAAGCTCTGCTGGAACAGAAGGTGTGGAAACTCCTTTCACGTCCAGAGTGGTTCAGGGTTCCGGCTCTGGTTTCGGGTTTCGGGTTCTGGAGAAGGCCACACGCAAAGGAAAAGAGACTAGAAAGGTATAAATTTGGGAAGTGGGGGCCAGGCATTAGCCCAACTCCAGTGGGAGGGCTATGGCCAGGCATTAGCCCAACTCCAGTGGGAGGGCTACGCCTTGCTTCGGCCTTGCCATTCCTTTTATTCAGGTTTGAGATACACCCATTGCCCTTAGGCAGGCAATCAGCAGACTCTTATCAGTGAGGATTTACAGGATGGTTTGGTGGGGAAGTGGCTTCAGCTGCCCTTGTCTCAATCAGACAGAGAGCGGTTGGCTCTCACCTTTCAGAGCTTCAAGGTTGACCAGCCTTCCGAGTTCCTTGTCCACCCCTTTCTAATCAGTGCGGCGATGGGCAGCGGTTGGTTTCCGGTGAAGAGATGGGGTCCCTTGTCCACCCCTTTCTAATCAGTGGGGCGATGGGCAGCGGTTGGTTTCCGGTGAGGAGATGGGGTCCCTTGTCCACCCCTTTCTGATCAGTGCGGCGATGGGCAGTGGTCGGTTTCCGGTGAGGAGATGTGGCCTCTGCTCAGAGGAACTGGCGCTGGAGACCGGGACGCCCCTCCACAGTCTGCACACCCCTCCACAGTCTGCAGCCCGGCGCGCCCCCTCAGCTCTCCTCCCTGTGCATCCAGCTGGTTGGTTTGTCTGGCTTTGCTTCGTTTCGGCATGTCTGGCATCCTCCGCATCTCCCTAAGGGAAACGTTCACAGCTCAGGACCTGCCACCCTTCACCCAGCGTGGGTGACACACTTAAAGGAGAGGTTTATTGGGTGACTCTCTGTTCCCTTCCCCTGGGGGTCCCTGGTCACCCTAGGTGACTATCTCCCCAAAGAGAAACCAGGAAGTGGTCCTAGGTGGGGCATTTGGTGTTCGACCTTATACCTGAATAATGCTCTAAATGTTTAAAATCTATTTTTTCAAGGTCCCGGGTTCGATTCCGGTCAAGGGCATGTACCTTGGCTGCCGGCACAGCCCCAGTGGAGAGTGTGCAAGAGGCAGCTAATCGATGTTTCTAACTTTCTATCCCTCCCCCTTCCTCTCTGTAAAAAAAACAATAAAATATATTAAAAAGTAAAATGAAATCTATTTTTCCAAATAAATGTGCGTTCATTCTGTAGACGGTTAACTTGTACATACATGCATGTACATGTTAGCCATCTACACGTACATGTACACACATGGGGTACAAAATCCAGAAGGTGTGAAAGAGAATACGTGACAGGCACCTCTTCTGTCCTCGTGTGCCCTCAAGCCTCTGCTTCCCTTCCCAGCGGCAGCCACTCTCGCCGGCTCGTTACAAAGCCTCTCGGACATCAGATCTTCTTCTGTAGGAGTTTTAAAAGCGGCGTTTGTCCAGTCGTGTCCGCCTGGTCAGCACCCCCGCGTCTGCTCCCCGGGGGCCGCAGGAAGGCCCCGAACGCTGCTTTGAAGAGTCTGACGGCGCGCCCTGTGGCTGGCGAGCTATTCCCTCCGCTCCTATTTCTGGGCGAGGAGACCGGGCCGGGCGGGCCAGTAGCGCCAGCTCTCGAAACGGCTCTTCAGCACCAGTCCTTGGCAGACAGTGTGTCCTCAGGAACAGACCCATCTGCCAAATGAAATCCCACGGTGACACGTGAGAAATGAACGCCGAGCCCCTCCTCCCGTTGAAGGGGGGGGGGGGGGGGGGGACTCAGGGAGCCGCCTTGGGGTTGAAAGACTGGAGTCTCACTCAGGGGAGTGACATCCTGGAGGGGACAGGAGCCTGGTGTTCAGACGGTCAAATCCAAGGTGGGAGAAGGGAACCAGAAGTTCCTGCTCAGCTCTCTGGATGTGAGCCCTGGGGCACTCCCTCCCACCCCACCCCGCAACCTGTCTCACCCCATGTCTCCAAAACCCCAGGTCTCTTCGAACCCCACGGAGGGCTGTTGTACAGAGAAGGCTGCCTGGAGCCCACATGCCCCCAGGAAGAGAGGGGCCTCCCTTGAGCACCCACATCCTAGTGAATCCACTCGCAGTTACGGAGACCTCGGGTCGTTACTGCCCAGCGCAATAAACAACAAGCACATTTAAACTAGCCCCTTCCTCCCAGGGCGCTCGTTACAGCTGGAGAGAGGAGATATAAAAAGAACAGACAGGGCCTAGCCAGTGGACTGAAGGGTCCCAGGTTTGATTCCAACCAATATATTGAAAAATAATAATAACAGATGGGACATTAAGCAGGTAAAGGCAGAGGGGGAGGCAGGTGGGCCATCTGGGGGTGCCTGGGGCAGAGCCTGGGGTGGAGAGGCCAGGCCGGAGAAAAGGCGCTGCAGGGGGCATGCCTTCCAGGACTCTGGCCTCTGTCCCTGCAGCAGTGGCTCAGGCAACCCGACCCCCGGCCGAATTCCACCAACCGGAGTGCGGGACTTGTGTTAGCGTCTAGGAAGAACTCCGCAGCCAACACTCCCACCCCCTCTTCGTAAATCTTTCTTTGTTTAAATATATTTCTGGTCATTTCAGAGAGGAAGGAGAAGGAGAGAGAAACATCAGTGATGAGAGAGAATCACTGATCGGCGGCCTCCTGCACGCCCCACCCTGGGGACCGAGCCCGCAACCCGGGCCGTGTGCCCTGACCGGGAATCGAACCGTGACTTCCTGGTTCATAGGTCGACACTCAACCACGGAGCCAGCCCAGCCGGGTGAGTGCCTCCCTGTTAAAGGCTCCCTCTCCACCGGCTCCTCCCTGGGATGGAGAGGGGCACTCCTGGTGTCGGCAGCTTCGCTTTGTGGACAGCGGTGGGAGCCAGCACGCGTGCGATTCACCGTGAGCATCATCACAGCGTCATTACGAACCTCACCAGACGGGGCAGTGCCCAGTGAGCCGGCTCCTACAGGAGAGGGGAGGACGGGCCGTGGAAAGGGACGACACAGCGTGGGAGGAGCAGGTGGCAGGTGTGGCTCCCGGCTCCCTGCAGGTGCTGGGTCAACACAGACACGGAAACGGGGACCAGGCAGGAAGGAGCAGTCATGCATTTTGGGATTTCAGACCTCCGTGCCCCATCTCAGCGCCCTTCACCTGCCCTTGGCTCCTCCGATGAGTCAGCGAGCCCCGCCTCTGGGGTTCATTGCAACACTTCCCCTGGGTCAGAGAGGATCTTGCGGGACATTAAGAAACACACAGAGGAGGTAGGAGGCTCCGAAAGCCTGCAGCCTGGGGCAAGGGTCACACAGCCGACCGAGCTCCGTCTCTGTGTGGAGAACCGCAGCCTGGGAAACGGCTGGTGCCGGGCACTTGGGGGAAGGGGGCTCCCCAACCTGAGCTGAAAATCAGCACCTTCTTGGTACCAGCAGTGAAGAAAACCAGTTTCAAGGGAGCAGATCCTCAGGGAAAATTAATTCAGGCGTGACTTGCTTTAAGTCACTACTTATAAGAAAGCCAAATGCTTACCAAGGACTAAAAAATAAAAAGAGGGGGGTGGGTCATTCCTTATTTTAAAGATATTTTTGTTGATTGTTTTTAGAGAGAGAGGAAGGGAGAGGGAGAAACATAAGTGTGAGCAAGATCAGCTGCCTCGTCCTGGGGGTGGAGCCCACACTGGGCGTGTGCTCTGACCGAGAACCGAACCAGCAACCTTTCGGTGCGCAGGACGACGCCCAACCAACAGAGCTATACCGGCCAGGGCGGCCACCAGGGAGGTCATTCCTGGTTTTGAAGAAGGCTGCTTCTTGGGGACACTGTGCATACGTGAGCCCCCCTGGTCCACTGAGATTCGCAGCCTTTATAAGTATCTGCTTCCACGCAGGTATCCTTGACACTCAATGACACCAGAGGTCACTACGCGGTGCCTATAACGCCCCCATCCTGTGATGAGAAAGCAGAGGCCTGGGGGTTGAGTCGCACCGCTCAGCCAGGCCTCGGATCTGAAGCTTTCCCTGCCCATCACGCTGTCCCCATGTGGCCCCCACAGCAGCTCTGGGAGGCTGATCCTGAGCACGAGACAGGCCGGGGCTGCAGATAAGACGGCGACTCGGAGGCCCAGATAGGCTCCCTGACTCAGGAACCGGGTTCGGGAGCCATCCTGGGCTACCTCATGGGCTCTGCTCGGCATGTCCTGGTCCTCCGTGGGCCTCAGTTTCCTCATCTGTAAAGTGGGCGTAGTCACGGGAGCTGGGAGGGGGCAGAAGTGATGTATATGGTTGCGTAGAGCAGTGCCTGGCCCATGGCTGCTAATATTTGCCTGTCATCCTTGTTATTTGTTTCTCTTAATATTTTTTATTGACTTTTTACAGAGAGGAAGGGAGAGGGGTAGAGACTTAGAAACATCCATCAGCTGCCTCCTGCACACCCCCTACTGGGGATGTGCCCGCCACCAAGGTACATACCCTTGACCGGAATCAAACCCGGGACCTTGAGTCTGCAGGTCGATGCTCTATCCACTGGGCCAAACCGGTTAGGGCTCATTCTTGTTATTTTCACGGTATCTCACACACCTCATATGACACATCCACAGAGCCATGTGATGGAGCGTCCCCTCTGGGGTCAGGCAAGCCGACCCCCTCCCTTCAATCAGCCTTTCCCTCCCCTCCCCACCCTCACCCCGCCAGGTCACACTGGGCTGGTTCTCTCTCCCAACCCCCAGCAGCCTCCCTGCCACCACCTGACCCCACCTCGCAGCTGCCAGCTGCCTTGGCCAAGGATGAATGGCATCCCCGTGGCCCCGTTGGCATGCGGTCACCGCCTCTGCCTGTGGCGGGGCCTGGAGCCGGGACGTGCCTGGACGGCTGCCAGTGCTTCCCTGGGGGGGCCCGCCACGCCTCTGGCCCCTCTATTCTGGGAGCTGTAATTAGCCAGCCTTCCCCGCCCCGGTTGCTATCTGTGGCAGCAGGCCTGGGTCCCAGGGCCCTGCCCACCGAGGCCTGTCTGCCTTTGGGTAAACAGCTCCCCGGCTGCCCTGTTATCTTGGGCGCCGTGGCTGTGGGGAGGAGGCCCTCCCCCCCCTCCCAGAGATACAAATGCCTCTTCAATCCCGGGGCAAGCCGGCCGCTGTGGGCGAAACCCTCGCCCATGAGCCCGTTATAGCAGCCCCAGAGCCCGGCCCTGAAGCCTTCAGGGAGGGCTGGGCTGCAGAACAGAGGGGAGCCTGTCATTACCCCCGCAGCGCCCTGGGGACTGGGTCAGGCTGGGTCACAGTCCCCCAAAGGCCGCTGCCTCAGCCAGGCCTGCTTGGCCACAGGGCCGTGAAAAGCATGGAGAGGGGGGTCAATAGCAGCCAGAAGTGATGTTTCTAAGATGCACATGTGACTGTGTCACTCTGGCTCCAAACTTCCCATGGTTCCCCGGGCCCTTAGGGACGAAGCTCACAAGGCCCCCGCCGCTGCCCTCTGACACTCCCTCACCCCAGGACCTTTGCACATGCTTTCCCTGTCCCTGGACACGGTGCTCCTCTCCGTCTAATGCCTACTCATCCTGCAGGTCTTGGCTTAGAAGTCACTTCTCACAGACCCTTCCCTGACATCGCCACTCAGACACATTCTCCCTGGTCCTCCCCTGGGCCCGGGGTGAGTGTCCCTCCCAGGGTCCCCGCGGGCACCAGGCCCGCCCCTGGGCACCTGTCTGTCTCTCTGGCTGACTACGAACGTTCCAGGACAGGAACTCTGCTCACGACGCTTCTCCAGCACCAGCCCAGTCCTGTCGTACGGCTGGTGTGGAAGAGAGCTTTGTTGGAAGAGCTCGGGAAGGAATAAATGAATGACTCCTCTGCCGCTTCGGGATGAGTGGCTCTCTTGCAAGGGGCGGGGAGGGGGTGCTACGTGTGCCCTTCGTTTCTGTGGGAACTCCTTTTCACATCCCACGTGGTTCAGGGTTCCGGTTCAGGGTTCGGGTTTCTGGAGAAGGCCGCACACAAATGAAAAGAGACTTAGAATGGCATTAATTTGGGCTGAAGTTGTTTTGGCTCCGTGGATAGAGCGTCGGCCTGCGGACTGAAAGGTCCCGGGTTCGATTCTGGTCAAGGGCATGTACCTTGGTTGTGGGCATATCCCCAGTAGAGGGTGTGCAGGAGGCAGCTGATCAATGTTTCTCTCTGATCAATGTTTCTAACTCTCTATCCCTCTCCCTTCTTCTCTGTAAAAAATCAATATATATATATATATTTTTTAAAGCATTAATTTGGGAAATGGGGGCCAGGCGGCAGTCCAACTCTAGTGGGAGAACTACTCCCCACTCTGACTTTACCATTCCTTTTATTAATATTAAGATTATAAGATACACCCGAATCCCCTAGGCAGGAAACACCAATAATAGCCAGAGAATCTACTTAGGACTAACAGGTGGGGGCTGCTTCAACCACCAATATCCAGTGATTAGCTCTGACCCTTCAGAGCAATTAAGGTTGCCCAGCCCTCCGGATTCCCTGTCCACAGCTCTCTGTCATTGAAACAATGATCGGCTTCCGGCAATTTCCCCAGAAAGCCTTGGCTTCAGTGTCCCGTCCCTTTGTCCTCTAAGCATAACATCAGGTTTGTCACACTGTCTGTCCCTCTGGTCTGGGAAGTAGGGTTGCTGTGGCCCTGAGCTTGCTGGCGGGAGCTCTGAGGATGCGCTGTCAACAGCAGGGCATCTCTACGCGGAGAGGGAGGACAGCCTCAGGCCATGAGTCACCCACAAGCCACCAATCTGTTGCCGAGAGGCAGGGCGGTGTGATGCCCAGCGGGCAGGGCAGGTTGCTGGGCACGGTCTGCTGTGCACACAGACACACCATGTATTCTGCTTGCTCCAGAGAGGAGACTGCAAAGAGTAACCTACAACGGCAGCAACGAGGCTGGAATCCAGTGCTCTGCCTGGTGTCCCTGTAAACAATGGCAGAGTTCTGAGACTTTTAGTCTTTCTGCATCCGACATGCACATCCTCGATCATTCCTGTCATCCTGCAGTTTCACTTACATGTGTCCCAGACCACCTGGAGGCTGGAAGAACATGGTCCCTGCATCGGTGTCCACCTCCGGAGAACATGAGACCCACCCCTAGACCCACCCCTAGAAACACAGGCTCCCCTCTGTTCTGCAGCCCAGCCCTCCCCGCAGGGTCTGGGGCCCAGACCTTTCAGGGAGGGAACAAGAGAGCAGTGGGGGCTCAGCACCTGGCCTCCACGCTCCTGGGGTCCCATCCTGAGGTGGCCAGAGCCTGGTCTGCTGAGAACAATCAATCTAGTGGCAGATATATACCAAGTGCACGCTCGGGATGGGTCACATGATCCAGACAATCTCTCACCTCAAGGCCTTTGCACTTGCTGTTCCTCTGCCTGGATGCTATTCCCCTCGGGTTTCCATAAGGCTCACTCCCTCAGTTCTTCGTTTAATTGGCCCCCTTTCAGGCAGAGCTTCCCTGGTCACCTATTTAAATTGACCTCCCTCACTCCCACCCCATTTCCCTGTGATATTTTTCTCCACAGCACTTATTGCTATCAGACACTCTGGGCTCCTCCTCCCCATCCTTCCCTCCCTCACTCCCTCCCTTACCTTTAGCCTTACATTGTGTGCCTCTTTTCCGTAGAATGTACCTTAAGAACCACAGCAATTGTGTTTACAGACATAACTCTATTACTTTATAATAGACTAGAGGCCCGGTGTGTGAAAATTCATGCATTGGAGTGGGGGTCCCTCAGCCCAGCCTGCCCCCTCTCACAGTCAGGGAGCCCCCAGGGATGGGAGGCGACTGGGCAATCAATGGAAGGCAACGCCCCATCACATCTCTGCTGTTGCTACTGCCAGCAGCACAAGCCTCAACCGGCCCTGGTTACCTGAGCCACCATCGAAGGCTTACCTGTTCCTCGGGGGACTGAGAGGACTGGGTGCTGCCATCTTGTGGCTTCAGGTGCCACCATCTTTGAGGGCATGGCAGTCAATTAGCATATTCCCTCCTTATTGGCTATGGATGCTGCCATCTTTGCGACAGTGTGAGGGTCAATTAGCATATTCCCTGTTTATTAGATAGGATTATCCTAGCTCTAGCTGGTTTGGCTCAGTGGATAGAGCATCTGCCTGCAGACTGAAGGGTCCCAGTTTTGATTCCAATCAAGGGCACATGCCCAGGTTGTAGGCTCGATCACCAGTAGGGAGCCTCCAGGAGGCAGTTGCTCTCTCATTGTTGATGTTTCTGTCTCTCCCTATCCCTTCCTCTCTAAAATCAATAAAAATATTTTTAAATAAATATATATAATAGATTACCCTAAAATTTTAGCAGCTTAAGGACGATTTTGCACGTGGCGTTGAACAGGGGCTGGAAATAGACAAGGAAAGGGGGGGAGATGCCTCAGGGTGGGAAGGATGAAAAGAGAGGGGCTTCCACAGCTCCCAGGAGCTTGTGTCATGATGTCTTCAACATAGAGAAGAAATAAGTCAGACTCTGGGTGTGTCTTTATGTAAGATATTTGTTAGGGAAGGATCAAAGTTAAATTTTATATATGCCAGTATATATTTCATTGAAAAATCCACATTATTAACCAGTGCACCTGCCAATAGTCATACCAGCTAATAATTCAGATTTTTAAATAAATATTTACCAGTTAATAATGCAGATTTTCCCATAATGTGTAATGATCAATAATGTGGATTTTTAAATAAAGATTAACCAGTTAGTAGTGTGGATTTTTAAAATAATATTTACCGGTTAGTAGTGCGGATTTTTAAAGCACTATTCTTCTGTCCACTCCTGGGAGCAGAAGGTCCGTTGTTTCTCCCGGTCCACCCTCTGCAAACACTGAAATTCATGTAAGAGGCCTGGATGCACACCTGGCCCAAGCCTTCTCTGTGAAGCACAAGGGGTGTGGCAGCACCATCAGCCGGTGTGGCTCAATAGGTTGGGCATCTAATCAAAAGGCCTCTGATTCGATTCCCAGGCAGGGCACATGCTCAGGTTTCGGGTTCGGTACCCAGTTGGGGTGCGTGGAGGAGGCAGCTGATTGACGTTTCTCTATCACATTGATGTTTCTCTCTCTCCCCCACTCTTCCTTCCTCTGTCTAAAATCAATAAAAAAGCTTGAGAGCCGGGCTGGCTTCGCGGGGCCGGCAGGGGGCCGGCGGCTCCTGGGGAGGTGGCTCTGGCCCTGGGAAGCGCGGTGGGGCTGTCGGACACGCACGGTGGCACCTGCACGCCCGGGGTCTCCGTGCCCAGCCCCCCTGGGCGCCGTGCCCTGCCCTGCCCGGTGGTGGAGGGGAAGCGTGTGCGGGGCTGACATCAAGTTCTCCGCCCACAGGAAGGGGCCCGTCCTGCTGGCCCAGGAAGGAGAGAGCCTGCAACAGCTGAACGACGGCCCCTCTGTCATCATCAGCGCCCTCACGTCCTCCCTGGTGTCGGGGCGGCCCCTGGATGTCATCGTCACCACCATCCACCATGAAGGCCACCGACGACCAGGGCAAGGAGGCGTCGGAATTCTGCAACAAGTATTGGCTCATGCTGGACGAGGAGGCCCAGCAGGGGGGCGGGGGGCGGGGGGACGGAGGCCAGGACGGAGGAGATGAAGCGGCGGCAGAGGGCGGACGGCTGGCTGGTGCACCTGATCTCCCCCAACGTGTACCGCACGCCCGCCGAGGCCCTGGCCTCCTTCAACTACACCGTCCGGGAGGGCAAGTTCAGGGCCGTGGCCAAGTGCATGGGCGCGCGGCCATGTCCTTCATCAGCAAGCGGCTCAAGAGCAGGCCCCACCTCCAGGCCGATGCGCGGAGGACCTGCGTGAGGCTGCCAACAAGTGGGTGGCGGCTGTGGGCAAAGCCCGGCCCCTCGTGGGGGCCCAGAAGCCCAGCCTGGCCGATCTGGCGGTGTGTGGCGTGCTGCCGGTGATGGAGGGCCTGGAGGCCGTCACCGACCAGGCCCTCCACTGAGGGACCCCCGCCCCCCGGGAGGAACCGGAGACACAGGAGGCGCCAGCGGAGCCAGCACTCGGCGTGCTGTGCAGGGTGACAGGGTCATGCTGCCTCTCGTCCACCCCACCCCACAGCATTCTGTGTCGACCACTGGACACCTACGGGGCCAGGGGTGCTGGGGGACACGGCCCCCTGAGGGGCACAGAGAGGCCGCCCGGGCTCGGCGGCTGCCCTGTCTAACCCTGTGGGTGGGAGCTGGTTGGCCCCTCGGCCCTGGACAAGGAAAGTAGGGACTTCCCGGTTAGGGAGAGCCCCATCCTTGGCTCCTCGTTTTCCTGCTCATCCTAAGCGTCCCCGCTCCCCGCCCCCGCCCACCCCCGTTGAAATGAAGAGATTCTGCCAAGAAAAAATTTTTTTAATTTTTTAAATAAAATCAATAAAAGCTTTTTAAAATTTCTTTATTGATTTCAGAGAGGAAGGGAGAAGGAGAGAGAGAAACATCAGTGATGAGAGAGAATCATTAATCAACCGCCTCCTGCATGCCCCACCCTGGGGACCGAGCCCACAACCCAGGCATGTGTCCTCGGCTGGAATCGAACCTGGGACCCCTCAGTCCACAGGCTGATGCTCTATCCACTGAACCAAGCCGGCCAGGGCTAATAAAAACATTTTTTAAAAGAAGAAGATGCTCATGAGACAGCTGTGGAAGGAAAGAAGGAACGCTCTCAGCAGAAGGTCTAGTGTGGGTTTCAGTTCTCACCAGGAACTAATAGCCCTGACCACTGCCTCTCCCTGAAGGATCTAAACAATCGGCTTTCCCAGCCCCCATCGGGCCCCACGACGCCCTCTGACAATCCAGCTCCGCCTCTTTCCAGCTGTGTGAACTTGGGCAAGTCCCCCAAACTCCCAGGCCTGAGCGGGGATTAGAGAGATGAGGGTTTACCTATCACAATACTGACACGCACAAGCCCTCCAGAGCGGCCCTCGTGGGCAGTGCTGTGGGTGTTGGTGTAAACGTGTGTGGATGCGTGTTTCTCTATGTGTGATTTTCCAAGAGCCGAGCCGGACAGGAGCTGTCCAAGGTCGGTCACGTGGTCCAGACTCCGGCTTCATCACTTGGGCCAGCGATGGCCACCCGAGCAGGCGGTGGAGGCTGATGGGCACTTGGGCTGCCGCCCTTTTGCTCTGAACAGTGTGTCACACTAACGGTTCTTCAGCCTTCTGCAGGGATGGGGGGGGGGTGGGGGAGCCAGAGTCCTGGAACCTTTTGAAAGTTTACATGAAAAATGCAAATTTGTACATAAACCCACACACACAAAAGAAGTATCCTATCTAATAAATCCCATCTAATAAAGAGGGAATATGCAGATTGACCATCACATCATCACAAAGATGGTGGTGCCCATAACCACAAGATGGCGGCGCCCAGTCCCCTCAGCCCTGCGGAGTCCTCCAGTCCTTTCAGTCCCACCAGGGGGCGGTGGGGGGCGGGGGAGTGGCAGGTGCACACATGGTGGATGGAGCCTAACCCGCCCTCAGCTGTGCCCCGCCGCTCCTTGCACCTGCTGCCAGAGTCCCACGTCCTTTCAGCCCAGCCCGGGGCTGGGGGAGGGCATGGTAGGAGCATGATGTGGCTACGCCTGCCCTCAGCCCCCCCAGCTGCCCAGGTCAGGCCCAAGGCACAGGCAAGCCTTGGATGGTGGTGGCTGCCCAGCGCCCAGCGTTGCCCGAGGCTCAGGTAACCAGGGCCGGCCGAGGCTCGCGCTGCCGGCAGTGGCAGCAGCAGAGGTGTGATGGGGCGTCACTTTCCCCTGATGGCTGGGTCACCTCCTGCCCCTGAGGACTCCTGGACTACGAGAGGGGGCAGGCCGGGCTGAGGGACCCCCCCCTCCAGTGCATGAATTTCCATACGCCGGCCTCTCATGTATAATAAGCTCAGGACATCCATGATGGGCCATCGCTTCCAAATGCTAGCACTGGACTGTGGCTCCTGGAAGGCAATGACTGGGGCCTGTGTCTCTCGAACAAAGGAGTGAATGCAGGCATGAAGGAATGAATAAAAAAAGGATGGGAGAAGCATGTAACTGCCAAAGAGCCGAATCTTGGGGTTCTTGCTGGTTAGCAACACACCTTCTCCAATTGTATCATTGCCTCCAGAAAACTGGCTCCGTTCAAAAGAACTGCCATCAAGTTTGGCCTCAGCCACCTTCCTCTCTCTATGACCTGGGGCGGGCCACCCAACCTCTCTCAGCCCCATCTGCGGCACCAGGGAACCAAGGTGAGTGACAGAGAGTGTTTTGGAAGCTGCAGAGCCTCCTCCAAACACGGAGGGCTCTTACTCCGGAGCGCGCAGCATCTGGATTGGCTGAGGTGACGGAATTCTCCTCCCCGCCTGCCCTCCGGGCTCTCCCTCAGCACGGACCTGCCTTCCCGAGGGACCGGGAGGCTCCCGGTGGGGCTGTCTGCTCAGAGGAAGGTGACAACCAGCTGAGCTGCCAGGGCCTTCCTGAGTTAGCCTGTCCACAGCCAGCTGGCCAGCCGACCACACAGCCCAGGCTGGGAAGGCTTGCCCTGGGCTCGTTCCAGGTCCAAGGCCACAGGCGACACAAGTGGGCGAGACTGAGGAGCCTGCAAGCGTTCAGGCAGCGAACGGAGCAGCTACGCTAGGTCAAGCCCTGGGCTGGGTGCTGGGGTGACCGTGAGAGTAAACCCACTGTGGTCCCTACTCCCTCGGAGCTGACAGTCTGGTGGAAAACAGATACAACCACCCAGGAGAAATGCAGGGTGCTGTGCAGGCACATGTGTAATGGGAGGTTCTGATATGGGGGTTGAGGGGTTGGTGGACACATTTCCTTCAGAAGCGATATATGAGCTAAACCCTGAGCTCAGAGAGGCCACGGATGGAGTGGCAGGGACTGCGGACAGAGCGAGTCACGGCGTCTGACACACGGCACACAGCAGGGTGAGGAGGCGGGGCTGTGAGAGGCCCTCAGAGCCGCCACCAGGGACACGTCGCCCTGGTCTCTTTCATGCGACGTTTGCAAAGACGGAGGAACCGGAGCGGCAGGCGCCAACTCTCCCAGCGGCTGTCCCGCAGAAGCAGAGGCCTCAGGCGGAACAGAGGGAAGAAACAAGATGGAGACGCCACCGTCAGCTGCTCAGTCACTCACATCGAGCAGGCTGAGGCCTGAGGACAGGATTCCGTTCTTGTTTTAAGTGGAATTTTTATTTTTATTTTTTTTAAGTTTCAGTCCGGTCAGTGCCTGGATGTACAGCACATGTCCAGATGAGCCTCTGGTGGCCCCGAGGAAGGGCGAAGGGAAGCACGTTTAGGAATCCAGACCACCTGACACCGTTACCCAGCTCCCCGGTCACCCAGAGGGTAGGAGTGCAAGACTGACTCTTCTCAAAGAAGGTGCTTTTTCCTGTAAGGACTCAGCTTGTTTTTCTTCTTTGGATCAAAGCCTCCAGGCTTCTTTGTTTTGTTTATAGTTTTATTGATTTCAGAGAGGAAGGGAGGAGGAGCTACTGGTAGAAACATCAATGATGAGAATCATTGATCGGCTGCCTCTTGCATGCCCCTTCTGGGGATTGAACCCTCCACCCGGGCATGTGCCCTGAGCGGAATGGAACCAGTGACCTCTTTGATGCTCAACCCCCGAGCCACGCAGGCCAGGCCAGGCCAGGCTCATTTTTAATTCTCTGGACACTCAGAAGCCCAGTGAGAGAAAATAGCCCAGTGAGTGGGTTGGAGTCAGAGAGAAAGGACTTGCTGGCCCAGAGGCGAGGAGGCTTGCCTTCCCCCCTTCACCTGAGCCTGCAGAAAGGGGGGTTGTTTGTTTGTTCATTCTCTTCTCTGTCCCCTCCCCTCTGCCATGTTTCTCCTCATCCTGGCCACTCGGTGAGCAAGAACAAGGGACAGCTCTTCAAAAACAAAACTCAACCAAGTACATTTTTAACATCTAATTGGCTTTATAGCTGATTCATGACGCTGGCAGCTTCCCACCTAGCAACTAGCAGGGCACTCCCTGGGGTTGTGCAGATGGGAAGGTTTACAAGAAGCAGGGTGGAGCAAGGGAGCTGCTAGTAAAAGGAGAGAGAGGATTATCTCTCGGTTGGAATCTCTTTTTCTTGTGGGGAAGAGGAGGGGAAGGGTTTTCACCAAGCGGATTGCCTCTTCTTTCTCTGGGGGGTGCAGGGGGCCCAAGCGACAGATTACCTTCCTGGAGCTTGTCCAGGAAATTCCAGACTGGCTGTGAAGATGACATTTCTGGGAAAGGTTGGAACTGCGATTAGGTCAGGTATGAGGTCATTTGGGGGCCTGTGGTTTTCTCTTCAACAGCTCTGACCACGGAAGTCTGTTGTGTGGCACAGGGCTGGGCCTGGGGACAGCGGGGAGAGAAAGATGCAGGAGAGGGTGGTCCCCACTGTCCTGTGTCAGCCTACACGGGGGGAGCAAGGCTTACAGAGGATGCTCCTTAAGGAGGAAGCACCACTAAAATCACCTTGAATCAAGATGAGTGGAGGGCCCTAACTGGTTTGGCTCAGTGGATAGAGTGTGGGCCTGGAGACTGAAGGGTCCCAGGTTCAATTCTGGTCAAGGGCATGTACCTTGGCTGCAGGCACATCTCCAGTAGGGGTTGTGCAGGAGGCAACTGATTAATGTTTCTCTCTGATCAATGTTTCTAACTATCCCTCTCCCTTCCTCTCTGTAAAAAAAATCAATAAAATATATATATATATTTTTTAAAAGATGAGTGGGGAACCATCCCAATAAACATATTTTGGATTAAAAACAAAAACAAAACCAACACAAACCCAGACATTTCAAAGGCAGGCCATGTGATGTTCTGGTTAAAATCATAGGTGTGAAAAAAATGATAAAAAAAGGGGGGTGTGTGGCGGGGGAGAGGGTAGGAAGCTCTGCAACTTCCTAGCTCTGAGGTCTTGGACCAACACATTGCCACCTGTGCCTCATTCTTCTCAGCCGTAAAATGGGAGAGCTAATCGACCACAGGATTAATCAATGAAGAGAGGGAGCCTTTTAGAACACTGCTTGGCACTCAGAGGTGCTCCATCCGTGTCAGAGATTGCAGTCTAGGAAGGAGACAAGAGACCTGGAAAGGGATCTGTTCAACCTTGGTCTCCCCACAATGCCCTGCACCCAGAGCATGCCTGCAGCAGACCTTGCAGAACTCCCTAAAAGCAGACACACCTCCACCCGCCGGCCTTCTCCACTGAGCCCACCCACACCAGCCACCAGGTCACCAAAGGCCCTTTGTCTTCTGCAGACAGAAGTGGGGAGACTGCAGCATCTGGGCTGACTGCCACTTGCTACACAGCACCCTTGGGCAAGGTGCTTTCTCAATGTCCCCAAGCTTCTGCTTTCTCATCTGTAAAAACAGAAACACTAAAGCCCATCCGCGAGGGTTGTTGTGGGGACTGTGAGATGGGAGTAACGCCTGGCTCCTGGTGGGTCCTCCCCCTCCCTTTCACCCCTGCCCTGCCCGTCACCACCGGCTGATTGGAGAGCAAGAGCCAACACATCGCTGGGTTCCCGGTCTCCCTGGCGCTAACACCCGAACCTCGAACCAGAGTCACACCTCCCGTGAAGACCAGCTGGAGAGCTCCATCCTTGGCTGCCTGAGTCAGGGTTCAGCAGGAGCTTCTGTTCCTGTCTCAGGCTCTCTGCCAGAGTGACTGACCTGAGTCCTACAGTGACCTCCACAGGAGCAGACCCCAGCAGGAGCAGATATAGGCAGCCTGAACGCTAGGCAAAGGACTCTGCCTGATGGGGGCGGGGATGGGGAAGGAGATAGGATCCCCATCCCATTTCTGTCCCCATCTTTAGGCATGTGGCTGATCATCCAATTTACTCACGGGTACAGTGAAGGGGGGACGTTTGAAGATAGATAGGGGTAGGGAGCGGCTAGGGTCCAAGCCTCAGGCTGGCCTGTGGCAGGGCTACAAATGAGTCCCAGCCTGGAGGGCAGAGCTCTCCCAGTATAAGTAAGCCTGGCCCTAAGTCCTTCCTAAGTAGCTAATGCGCTGTGGGAAGTGTAGCAAGTGTCGCCAAAACAAGAACCTTTGTATACATGTTAATCTACCCTTGTTTTTTCTTTCTTTTTTTTTTTTTTTAAATATATTTTATTGATTTTTTACAGAGAGGAAGGGAGAGGGATACAAAGTCAGAAACATCGATGGGAGACATTGATCAGCTGCCTCTTGCACGCCCCCTACTGGGCTGCCTCCTCTTGCACGCCCCCTACTGGAGATGTGCCCGCAGCCAAGGTACATGCCCTTGCCGGAATCGAACCCGGGACCCTTCAGTCCGCAGTCCGACGCTCTATCCACTGAGCCAAACCGGTCTCGGCAATCTACCCTTGTTTTAATCAGACTATACAATAAAGCATCGGCTTGCGGGCTGGGTCTTCTGTGTCATCTAGGCACTGGAGAGCCACCACGCCCCAGCTGTATTCTCTTTGTCTTTCTCCCTTAATCCCCCACCGCCCCTCCTCAGGTTCACCCTGGGCCGTGCTGGAATGGTGCAGATAGGATCTGGAAGAACGAGGGGTTCTCCCACATGAGCCTTTCTTTACCCACAGTTCCTGAGAACATCAGTGTTCCCATCGCTGGAGGCAGAGTTGAGCAGTAAGAACGCACTCACCATAGGTGGCAACATAGTCATCAGCCCGCCCCATTCCCCACCCGATCAGCCACTTTGGAAACAAGGTGAAAATGGCTGCTAAAAGGGTCAGCATTTGAATCTAGTGCCAGAGGGTATAGAGGGTGGGGGAGGGGGAAGTCATTTGATCTGAGTCTCATTTCCCCTCTGTAAACGGGAATAATACTGGAATGACTCATTAGTGTGAAGATGAAATGGAAAGCAGTTGTTTTGTTTTTTTTTTACTCAACAACAAATATCCAAGACCTATTGTGGGCAGGGTCTATACGCTAGGGGCTAGGGGAACGTCAGTAAATAAACCACTTTGGGCTGGTGTGCTGGTTGCATGTTGTCCCACGCA
This sequence comes from Antrozous pallidus, assembly GCA_027563665.1. Classification (NCBI taxonomy): domain Eukaryota; kingdom Metazoa; phylum Chordata; class Mammalia; order Chiroptera; family Vespertilionidae; genus Antrozous; species Antrozous pallidus. The sequence continues at coordinate 42,778,941 of CM050526.1, forward strand.
CCGAGAAGTTACCAATTCAATGTTCTGCGCTCACATAACTTTTTCTCTTTCCCTCTCCCTTCCGATCTCTAAAACTCAGTGAGCCTCATCAGCCTGGCTCAGTGGTTAAGTGTCGACCTACGAACCAGGAGGTCGTGACTTGATTCCCCGTCAGGACAGGCCTGGGTTGTGGGCCCCCTCCCCAGGGGGGGCGTGCAGGAGGCAGCCAATCAATGATTCTCATCATTGATGCTTCTATCTCTCCTCCCTTTCTCTCTGAAATCCATAAGAATTTTTTTTTAATTTAAAAATCAACTTTAAAAATAAATAAAACATGCCCTCCACCCTCGTGTTGCTTACACGCTAGTAGGGGTGACACTGAATGCGAGGGAGGGCATAGGTAACAGTTCATGCAGGTTGGAAGCCCAGCTCTATCAGTGACCAGCTGGGTGACCCTGAGTCACCTCCATTCTCTGTGCCTTCGTTTCTCAACAATAAAATGAGCCCTACACCCAGGTCAGAGGATGTGAGGACTACATGAATTGACACATGGGGAAATGTGTATAGCACCTGCCATGAGCTCTGGCAGCACACGCATGACTAACTGCACTAAGAGGAGCTGTGAGGTAACCCGGCAAGAGATGATGTCCAGGCTGAGCTACACCAGCAAATGGGACGGGCGTGCTCGGAAGAGGGTGGTCCCGGGGAAAGAGCAGGGGGTACTGGGAGCTGGGGGAAGGGGTGAGGGGTAAGGACAGGGCTGAGAGGACGGGAACCAGCAAGGGTTTCAGGGGCTGGGACCCAGGGAGTTACTGTCAATGTTTTAAGGATCAGGTTGGCAGCTTTAAAGCACTTGCTTCCCTTTGTATGTGTGGAAATGAGACAGATTAGTAAATCTTATCCTCCCTAGACCGAGGAGACGGCAGAAATGCAATCAGTGCTATTGCCAACCACACCCAAAGACAGATGAAGTTAAGAAAATGAACCCCATTTCAGCACATCAGCATAAAGCAGATGAGCATTCTATAGAGATGCTCCCTAAGACCTTCCCTAAACCCCAGCCTTTAAAACCCCTCAAAAAGAAGGTCTTGCCTCGAGCTCTACCTTCCAGGGGCACGCCAGCACCTTCCTCCTCCTCCCCCTTCCCCCGCCCCCACAGGCATGCATCCACTAAACTCTAGTCGTCCCAGCAAGTCTTGCCATCAGGGCAGCAATGGGCAGTGGCAGTTCACCCATCATAACCCTCCGAACTGGTCCCAAGGCCCCCTTTTTCTCTTTTTGATGAGTCAAAGCAGACCAGCCAAGAACTATTTCCCAGCCTCCCTTGTTTCACTGCCCCCCACCCTCCCCGCTTAATACCTGTCCTCCAGATTCCCCCAGGCTCACGCTGTGCAATCTTTCCTGCACGAAGTCAAGAACCCACACAAGGTCTGGCCCCAGGCAGGCCCCGCTCAGGTCCGGGTGCCCTTTCCAGCGACAGAAATACGGCACACGTGTGCCCTGTTCAAGACTGTGGCCCAAGTCCCGGGCACACAGATTAGGGTACCCCCCTGCAGACCCGCACTGCCTCTGGTTCCCAGCCCCACTGGCTTTCACATCACTTGGAGCCTTTAAATCTGCTGGCTGTCTTCACCGAGTGGAGCAGGGGAGACTGAGGGAGGACTGGCGGCAGAACCAGGCTTGGGGGCACCTGCATTCTCTCCACTCGCAGGGCTCCTTGTGATCCCATGAGTCAGGTGTGCATGGACTGGAACTCAGGCGAAGCTTCCCCCTGAGCGTTGTGAACCAAGCACAGTGCCCTGTTCGCAGTGTGCTCTCCATCAACAGAAGCCTCACCTCTTTCCTCTCTGAACAGAATCTTCCCTCCTCGCCACCGGCCTGGGAGGGCAGAGGGCGGGTGGGGGAAGGTGGCTGGCTGCAGACTCTTGGGAAGCAAACAAGGTATTTCAGTTACAACAGCACTGGCGCAGGGTCCCTCTCTCCGTAACCTGCAGCCGGGGAAGAGTCCCCAGGGCCAGGATGCACAACCACCACCACCACCCAAAAAAAAATACAAAAAAAGCCCGAAAAAAGGCAGAAAGAGGCACAAACCCCCCCCTCTGCCTGGGGGCCGAGGGGCCCTCGCTCCGCGCACGTGGGAGAGGGACACGGGAGCTGCTTTCCCTGAGCTGGGTCCGGGTGCCCGTCCCCGGCTCGGGGGTTGGAGCCGAACGAGAGCAGGAGGCGGGGGTGCGCACTGCCCATCTCGGGGATCAGAGCGCCGGGCGGCAGAGGCAAGCCCGCAGCCTTGGCACCCCAGGGCATGTGGGCGGGGCTTGGCAGAACCTCGCATCCCCTCCCACGAGGGTACCCCCGCCCCCCTTCCTACCATTCCCCGCGGCGCCCAATCCCACCCACACGGGCGCTCCCCGAGCCTCCGGGGCAGCCGGGGGGCGTGGCCCGCCCCGCCTCCTGTGCGCCGGCGCCGCCGCGATTGGACGGCCGCTTGTGACGTGCGGGGACTGCGGTGGCCCGGCCGCTGCGGCAGCCGCAGAGCCAGCGCGGCTCGGGCTCCGGCTCTCGGGCATTTAAAGGGGACGCGCGGCGGCCCGGGCCCGGGCAGGGGGGGATGGAAGGCAGGTGGAGGGGGCGGCCCAGACGCACATCATCCACAGCCCCTCCGGACCGGAGGCACCCGTGAGCCGGAGCCCAGACACCCGAGGGTGGACCAGACACCGCGTCCCCTCCAATTCCCGCAAGCACCCCGGCTCCATCCTGCGCCCGGATACCCCCGCCAGCCCCCCTCTCCACTCTGCGCCCCAAACTCAGCCGGGACAGACTTCGGCCGCCGCCGCTCCGCACGTGAGTCCTGGGTTCCCCGCGGTCGGAGAGGGCTGGGGTCCGAGTGTGGCGTGGGGGGCTGCTCAGAGTTTGAGGGCGCCCCTTCCCTCTTGTGTCAGTGGGGGAGTCCCTGGAACAGAGGAGTGCGTCCCCCTCTCTCCTGCCCCAGGAACGTGCCGTGAAGCCCGGGTGTACCCGCCGTCCCCGGCTCGGTCAAAGCGAAAGGATCGTTGTCCCCTCGCTCCCCGCTCCCCGCTGCCCCCCACCCCCAGCTCTCTGAGCCGCGCACCCGCCGCCCCGCATTGGAGGGGAAAGCCCGCCAGCTGGGGGGGTGCCAGAGTGCCTCCTTGCAGCCACCTCTAAAAATATCTCTCTCCCCGTCCCCCCTGCAGCTGCCACCTCCCTGCCCAATGAGGATCCCCTCCCGGCGGGGCAAGCCCAGAGGTGACTCCAGGTCGCCGCCTCCGCACTGGCACCAGGGCCCGGGGCAGCGCCTCCAGCTGGTTAGGGCAGGAAGCTCATAGTCCAAGGGGGGCTCCAGGGCAAGAAGGGAAGCTCTGGCTGCAATTTTAATATATATGGTTTTTATTGGTTTTTAGAGAGAGAGGGAGAGGGATAGATAGAAACATCAAGGAGAGAGAAACATCCTCTATTGGCTGCCTCCTGCACGCCCCCTGCTGGGGATCCAGCGGACAGCACAGGTATGTGCCCCGCACAGGAATCTAACCAGTGACCTTTTGGTTCATGGGTCCACGCTGAGCCACTGAGCCACACCGGCCTGGCCTCAGGCTGCAGTTTGGTTGCTGTGGTTAATCCTCACCCATCAGTGATGAGAGAGAATCATTCATCGGCCGCCTCCTGCATGACCCCCACTGGGGACCGAGCCCACAACCCAGGCATGTGCCCTCGGCTGGAATCGAACCTGGGACCCCTCAGTCCACAGGCTGATGCTCTATTCACTGAATCAAGCCGGCCAGGGCTAATAAAAACATTTTTTTTTAAGAAGAAGATGCTCATGAAACAGCTGTGGAAGGAAAGAAGGAACGCTCTCAGCAGAAGGTCTAGTGTGGGTTTCAGTTCTCACGAGGACCTAATAGCCCTGACCACTGCCTCTCCCTGAAGGATCTAAACAATCGGCTTTCCCAGCCCCCATCGGGCCCCACGACGCCCTCTGACAATCCAGCTCCGCCTCTTTCCAGCTGTGTGAACTTGGGCAAGTCCCCCAAACTCCCAGGCCTGAGCGGGGATTAGAGAGATGAGGGTTTACCTATCACAATACTGACACGCACAAGCCCTCCGGAGCGGCCCTCGTGGGCAGTGCTGTGTGAGTGCTGGTGTGTGGATGCGTGTGTATGTGTGAAGAGACGGGAGAGACACGGAGAAGCATCGATATGAACGAGACACGTTGATTGGTTGCCTCCTGAATGTGCAACTGGGGCAGGTGCCCTTGACCAGAATCCAAACGGGAGCCTTCAGGCGGCTGGCCTGTGCTCCATCCACTGAGCCACACCGGCGAGGGCCTGACCGCTTTAAACCGGCCGTTTTAAGTGCAAGTGGCCCAGGGACCCCCGAGTTCTAATCCTGATGCTGATACTGTGTTCGCTTGACCTCTTGGGGCCTGTCTCTCCCATTTGCTGCTGGGGGCAGTGTCTGGGAGGAGAATCCCAGCCGAGAGCCTGAATCTGATTTCCGATGTTTGACACAGGAGACCTGATCTTGTTAATCCGAATCGGACTTCTAGTGATTGACACTAGATCTTTTTTGTTGTTGTTAACCCTCACCTGAGGGTACTTTTCTGTTGTTATTGTTGTTGTTTTTAGTCCCTGTGTTTGTTAATCCTTGCCTGAGGCTATTTCTTCACTGATTTTTAAGGAGAGTAGAAGTGAGATGGAAAGACTGAGAGAAATATCAGTGTGAGAGGAACATCTGGATTGGTTGCCTCCTGCACAAGGCCCGACCAAGGTGCCAGGGAGGAGCTGCAGCTGAGGTACGTGCCTCTGACAGGAATCGAACCCAGGACCCTTAGGTCCACAGGCTGAAGCTATCCGCTGAGCCAAGCCAGCTAGGGCTCCATTGTTTTTTAATATATTTTTATTGGGTTCAGAGAGGAAGGGAGAAGGGGAGAGATAGAAACACCATTGATCGGCTGCCTCCTGCACCCTTGACCGGAATCGAACCTGGGACCTTTCAGTCCGAAGGCCGATGCTCTATCCACTGAGCCAAATTGGCTAGGGCCAGGCACCGCTTTTAGGCACCGCTTTTAGGCACCGCTTTTAGCTGGCACTAGTTATGGACTGACTCCCTGTCACCCCAAAGAAACCTTTTTCTCCTCTCTCTGCTCCAGCCTGCAGGAGAAGCTCCTAGATCCTGGGCCCCTTTTATTTGAGGAACTCTTTCGGACGACACAAAATGATTTGATCTTTCAGGACAAAACTGCTCTAGAGGTGAGTAATTTGTGAACACAATGGGAGCCAGATTTTAGTGCGGCCAGGGGTAGGGTGTCGCAGTATAGTTTTCTGCGTTTCAGGGGAAGAAACTCAGGATGCCTGACTTTCTGCTATGGATGGGGACTAAAAGAAACAAGGACAAAAATAATAAAATTTTTAACCGATTTCCCTAAATGCTATTAAAGCAAGGAGACCCTTTTCTATGGGATAAGAGGATGAGCCAGGATTCTGGAAGGCTGGAACTCCCTCCAGATAAGGCCCAGGGAGGACGCCCACCCTCCAAACCTGACAATTCCTTGTCCCTGTACCTCCCTCCCATCATCTCCTCCACCTTGTCTCCTCCCACTCCCTCCTTCTTTTGCCCACTGTCCCACTGAGCTTTGGCCACCTCTCCCGATTCCTAGATTAAAAGTTCTTAGAGCCCTAACCAGTTTGGCTCAGTGGATAAAGCGTCAGCCTATGGACTGAAGGGTCCCAGGTTCGATTCCGGTCAAGGGCATGAACCTTGGTTGCAGGCACATCCCCAATAGGGGATGTGCAGGAGGCAGCTGATCATTGTTTCTCTCTCACTGATGTTTCTAACTCTCTCTCCCCCTCCCTTCCTCTCTGTAAAAAATCAATAAAATACACTTTAAAAAAAAGTTCTTAGAGAAAAGGCTGATACCCAAATCCCTTCTTGCCCAAAAGTGTTTCCCCATGTGTGGTCTAAGTGGAGAGGGATGGGCTACCCTCCCTCCCACCCCCGGAGCCCTGCTCCCGGGACTTCCCAGTCTCTGTTTTGGGGGAAATAGCTCCTCCCTATTATCCTGGGATGGTCTGGGGAGAGTGTCACCTTGACAGTCAGAGGTGTTTCCAGTGTCGGCCATTGTCACCACCAGAGGGCAGCAGCCAGCCAGACCTTCTCTCCTTGTCTTCCTGGCTCTCAGTGTCTTTCCAGGTCTGTCCCAGATGCCTCTGGCCTCTTTTTTTTTTTTTTTTTTTTAATATATATATTTTATTGATTTTTCACAGAGAGGAAGGGAGAGGGATAGAAAGTCAGAAACATCGATGAGAGAGCAACATCAGCTGCCTTTTGCACACCCCCTACTGGGGTTGTGCCCGCAACCAAGGTACATGCCCTTAACCAGAATCGAACCTGGGACCTTTGAGTCCGCAGGCCGACGCTCTATCCACTGAGCCAAACCGGTTTCGGCAGATGCCTCTGGCCTCTTATCCACCCTCAGGGTGGAAGGGACCAGGGCTAGAGAAGGGCAGTGGGAGCCGTAGGTGGTGTCCTTTATAGTCGCGTCGGTGAAGGCCTGTCCCCGAAGTCCAGCAGGACTGTCCATCTGACTCGCCAGGCCCACCCAGATCACCTGTGGTGCAGGGTGTCTCTGCCCCCAGCTGTGGCACAATGAGCCCCACCACCTTCCCCTTCCCTGGCGAGGGCAGAGGGCAGGCCAGCTGCGGCCAGATGCTCATGACCCAGCCCTGCCCCGTGGGAACAGCGTGGCCACGGGCCCGTTACTTATCCTCCGGCTTTTCGCGTCTGTGAACTCATGAACTGCTGAGCAGGGAGAGAGGAGGAGTGACGGCCATCTGAACTCCGTTGTCCTGTACAGAGAGGGACAACGGTTATACCGGAGAAGAGGCACTGCTCTCAGACTCAGATCTGGCGTTTGGTGGCGGTGGTAATCCTCACCTGAGGATATTTCCCCATTGATCTGTTGTTGTTGTTTTAGAGTGCCGAAGGGAGGAAGAGAGAAAGAGAGGCATAATCCGCTGCCTCCCATTCTCGCTCTGACCAGGGCCGGGGATGGAACCTGCAGCCCAGGTGCATGCCCTTGACCAGGAATTGAATCCTAACTCCCTAAGATTTCTCTGGGGCGCTGATGTTCTCGCCAGAGAGCAACAGCAGCCAGGGCTCAGGTCTGGTTTTGAATCCGTCGGCCGTTTACAGTGGTGACCTTTGAGCAAGTCCGTTCCTCTCTCTGAGCCTCCAGCTCTACATGTGTAACCTCCCCGGCATCCAGGTGGTTTGCTGAGAGGCCGTCCAGCGAGGGCTTGTGCTCTGTAAGCGCTGCCCAGCCGAGGGGTTGTTTTTACTGAGCTCCCGGGAGCGGCTCCTGGGGCCCAGCAGTGGGGCCGAGGGCTGGGAGCGTGAGCGGTGGGAACAAGGCCAGCTGACCGGGCGCCCTCAAACGGACCTGTGGTTGTCAGGAGCTCTGGACATCGGCTGGAGCCCAGCAGTCCCTGCAGGTGGTGCTTGGGTGGTGTGCCCAAAATGAGCGGGTGCTTTCCGGTGGCCGGCCTCCGATGCCTGTCTAGGGTAAGTGGCTCCCTCTAGAGGTCTCTTAGAGGAAGGCCTCAGTTTCCATGTTTCCCTCATGGGGTGGCCCCTTTTAGGCTTGCCCCTCACCTCTGCTGGGCCTCTCATCCCTAGAAGCTTCCATCCCAGTTGAGGGGTCCTGACGTTTTACATCCTCAACTCCAAAGATCCTGGCCCACTGAGACTCCCGGGCGGATGCTGCTGAGACCAGTGGGTGGGGACTCCAGGATGAGGTCAAAAGGACAGTTGCAGTGGTCGGCAAACTCATTCGTCAACGGAGCCAAATATCAACAGCACAACGATTGAAATTTCTTTTGAGAGCCACATTTTTTAAACTTCTAACGCCACTTCTTCAAAATAGACTTGCCCAGGCCGTGGTATTTTGTGGAAGAGCCACACTCAAGGGGCCAAAGAGCCGTATGTGGCTCGCGAGCCGCACTTTGCTGACCACTGGCATTGGGGAGGCAGATAGTGAGGTCCAAATCCCAGCTCTGAAATTAGGAGCCTGGACTTCTGTTTCCCAAGGTGTGCCCAGCCACACACAGCGCAGAAATCTTAGGAAGTGAGGAAGACATCAGAGAGAGGCGAGGTTTCATCTGGACTAACTGATGCGGGGGCTGGGAGGAGAGGAGGGAGGCTGTGCATAACCTGCTCACTGCCCCTCCATCCAGCTGCTGGCAGGCAGAGGCGTCATGGGCTGGCTGTCGGGGGCTTCTGCCTCCATTTGTTTGCCTTCTTTGTGCCCCCCCACTTGCCCTGTTGTCTCCATCATTCTCTCCCATGTCCACTTCCTGGAGCCCCTCACCCCCACTCTGTCTTCCTGTCCCGGTCTGTCTCTACGCTCCCCCATCATTACTTCCTCCTCTTCCCCCCTTTCCCCACCACTGCCTCATACCGTCCCCCATGCCCCCACTATCTCCTTCGCCCTTTCAGCCACTGCTGCTCTCTCTCTCCTCTCCCTCACCTGCCTCAGGTATGCCACGGCCTGGCGCGGGGGGCTCCATCCTCCCCGAGCCCCATTGCTTCTGCTGCTCGCTTGCTTCGGACGCTGGCTCGAACCCCATCTGCTGACACCGTTCTTCCGGGGCATTGGCAAGTGACTAGGGATGAGCTGCCAGCACAGGCCCCTAAAACTCCCTGGAAAAGCTGAGTCCCGTCCGTCCCTGGATCCCTGCCCAGAGCCAGCTGGCTGGAAGGAAGCAGCTCTCAGAGGGGGCTCCCTGGGCCTCGACCCTCGGCCTCGCCGGTGATTCTGAGCTGGAACCCAGCTCCCTGGCCAGTCCCCCTGCTTTGCATGGTGTCAGCTCCTTACCATCCACCACAGTCCACAGCCACCGGCCCAGAGGGGATGGTAGGGGCTGTTCCTTTTGAGTGACAGGCGCTTTGTTAGGGAAGAAAGGAGTGGCATCCCCTCCACCCTCCCTTTATCCACACCAACAACTGGGATCAGAAGTTCCCAGAAAGTCTAGTCCAGAAACCCCAAAGGGTGTCCCCTACTTTTAAGCTGACCCCTGTCAAGTCCCAATGGCCCCAGATGAGAGTAGCAGAAACAGGTGCCAAGGAAGCCCTTCTGGGCTGGAGTGGAGGCTGGTCCGAGGATAAATCCCAGCGCAGTTAACTTAGCCGTGCCAAGGGAATTGGGAGCCGCGGCGTCGGGCGCTCCCCCAGCTTAACCAGCCTTGGGTCCTCCCCAGGTCTCGGATGTGCCAGCGCCTCTGGCCGAGGCCCGCTAACCAGCCTCTCCCGGGTCGGCGCCCGCCGCGCCCGCTCTCGCTTGCCCCCTCCTCCCGCTGCTCCTCTTCCCCCCGCTCCCAGGACGGCGGCGGGATGGCCGTGCAGGGCGCGCCGCGCTTCCTCCTGACCTTCGACTTCGACGAGACCATCGTGGACGAGAACAGCGACGACTCGATCGTGCGCGCCGCGCCGGGCCAGCGGCTGCCGGAGAGCCTGCGCGCCACCTACCGCGAGGGCTTCTACAACGACTACATGCAGCGCGTGTTCCGCTTCCTGGGCGAGCAGGGCGTGCGCCCGCGGGACCTGCGCGCCGTCTACGAGGCCATCCCCCTGTCGCCGGGCATGGGCGACCTGCTGCAGTTCGTGGCCAAGCAGGGCGCCTGCTTCGAGGTGATCCTCATCTCGGACGCCAACACCTTCGGCGTGGAGAGCGCCCTGCGCGCCGCCGGCCACCTGGGCCTGTTCCGCCGCATCCTCAGCAACCCGTCGGGGCCCGACGCGCGCGGGCTGCTGGCGCTGCGGCCCTTCCACACGCACGGCTGCGCGCGGTGCCCCAGCAACATGTGCAAGCACAAGGCGCTCGGCGACTACCTGCGCGAGCGGGCCCAGGACGGCGTGCACTTCGAGCGCCTCTTCTACGTGGGCGACGGCGCCAACGACTTCTGCCCCACGGGGCTGCTGGCCGCCGGCGACGTGGCCTTCCCGCGCCGCGGGTACCCCATGCACCGCCTCATCCAGGAGGCGCAGAAGGCCGAGCCCAGCTCGTTCCGCGCCACCGTGGTGCCCTGGGACACCGCGCACGACGTGCGCCTCCACCTGCAGCAGGTGCTGAAGGCGTGCTGAGACGGCCGCCTGCAGGGGGCGCCCCGACGAGGAAGGGAGATCGGGAAAGACCATCTAGTTTTTTTGTTTTTTGTTTTTCCCTTTCCCTTTCGCTTTGGTATGCCCCCCGCCCCCGGGAATGTCTAGAATGCCAGGCCCGTCCATTCGGGGGCTGAAGGAGGGAGTTCAGAGCCGTCCTCACTGTCCACGCAGCGAAACCAGCGCAGCTGCCTCCCTTGGGTCCACGGCAAACAGTCAGATGCTGGAGCGCGGCCAGCCCGGGCGATGCGCATTCCCGGGAAGGCGGCAGCGTTTCCTAAAAGCTCGTCCTCTGAACTGGGGGGAAAGAGGGTCCTTTGCAGGCGAGAGCACTTGAAACGGCTGCCCGGGCCCGTAACTCCCCGTCTCCCGATCTTAGGTCAAGGAGAAACCCTCCCGCGTTGGACTCCCCGCGGAGAGACAGGAAGCTTTCCGCCGACAGCCCCAGGCCTACATCTCGCGTCACCTACCGCAACCCCACACTACATCCCTCTTCTAGCCTCCCTTCCCCGCGCATCCGGCCAGCAACCCCAAAGGAAGAAAAGCCAGACGGACAATCGCCCCCTGGTGGTGGGATGAGGTAGCACACTGTTCCGGCTTGAGGCGGAGCAGCCGGGAACCTCGCCGCGGTGCCTCCGAGTCTTTTCCTAATCCCAGCCTCGTCTATGCAACAAGAACAGGGACAACCAAGGTCACCCCCGTGGGCCGGGCCCTCTGCGGCCCCACCTCTCCTACGGACCAGAAAGCCATGATATTTTAAAGCAGAGCCAGCGAAACCCAAGCCCCTCCTCTTTGGTGTTTTAGAGCGATTAAAGCAGGTGAAGGGGGAGGACTCACTGAGATCTCTGATGCTGCAATCGGAGGGGGGAGGGGAAGGGGGAAGGGAAGGTGGTCTCTGCTCTTAGGGAGCCCCACTTATGTGTGGGGTTGGCCCCCACTCTTCGCCGAGAGCCCAGCTTGAGGAACCAAGGCTGAGTACACAGCAGGGTGCGGCCCGTCTGCAGGGGCATTGGGGGATAGAGGGCATGTATTGATGGTCGAGATGTGTGACTGTTCCTAAGTGCAGGCAGAGGGGGCTCAATAATTAGGAGCCTTAGAACTGAAATGCCTTTTAGTCCCTTCTCTCTGCCCCTCCCCTGCCCCTGGCCCTCCAAGGCAGTCATCCAGAGTTCATCAGAGTGGTTTTTTTAAAATATGATTTTATTGATTTCAGAGAGGAAGGGAGAGCTAGAAACATCAGTGATGAGAATCACTGATTGGTTGCTTCCTGCATGCCCCCCACACACACACTGGGGATCAAGCCCGAAACCCAGGTATATGCCCTTGACTGGAATGGAACCTGAGTCCCTTCAGTTTGCAGGCCAACGCTCTAGCCACTGAGCCACACCAGTGAGGGCGTTCATCAGAGTCTTATTCAAAGTTGCCACTTGCAGCTGGAGACCCCGCCCTCCGAGGAGCAGGGTCCTCTGTGCGGACAAGATCACCAAACTCCTTGGTTTCCAGTCCTTCCCTGTCTGCAGCAGGCCTCCGGCACCCCCTCTAGTCCAGCCTGGCTTGACCTTGGAGCTGGCCTTTGCCTGGAGAAGAGCCCCGGGTTGTCTGTCAGCAGCTGGGCGCCACGTAGTTCCCCGGGAAGAACCCGGTCCCCTCCGAGGTGACGCCCTCACACCAGCCGTCCGAGTAGCGGCGGGTGACGCAGACGACGGTGCCCTCCGGGAAGGAGAGCTCGTTGTCCTTCTGGCCGGTGTAGGGGTACAGGGTCACCGCTGCCGGCAGAGGACGGTGCGCTGAGACGGGCCGCCTGCCCAGCCGTGGGGACACGGGCCTGCGTGGTTCTAGGGAGCATGCAGGGGAGAGGGGTGCCCTCCACGCCCCGGGGACCGAACCCTTCCCCAGCTCAGCGCACAACACCCGGCCAGCTGCTGTCTTCCCAGCTTGGTTCCGAGCGGCTGGGTAAACATTTGCTCAGCTCACCGGGAAATAGGGGGTGTGGGGAGGGTTGACAGGCCCAGAATGCGTCTGGGGTAGAATGGGAAATCTTGGGGGGGGGGGGCGGTGTCCTTCAGGCCCAGAAAGGGACCTACCTTTCTCCAAGTAAGAAGCGGGGACCCAGCTAGGCTCCTCGGGCCCAAAGCCAGGTGGAGGTGGAGGGGGCAGGTCCAGGTCGTCCACATCCAGGCTGGGCGGCGGGGGCAGGTCCAGGGGCAGGGGCAGCTCTGGGGCTGGAGGGAGAGAGTGCAGTGTGGCACAGGGCACCCCCTCCGCGCACCCCAGGGAACTGCTATTCAAGAGCAGGCCGCCGGGACCGGCCCATTTTAGGAAGCCTCCCTGCAGCCCGGGCCCATCCTGGCCCGCCCACAATGCACCGCAGCAGGTGCTCAGTCAGCACCAGGCCTTGGCACAGTGTGGGGTGGCCGGACTGCTGCTTAGCTGGGCAACTCCCCTAACCTCGACCTCAATTCTCAGTGACATGGGCGTGAGAACAGCCTCAGGGTCAGATCGCAGCGAGGAAACGGGTGAAGCTCCCGGGTACAAAGCGGGCCCTAACTAAGTTCACCTCTTTCTCCTTTCACTGAGGCGGCCGGGTTCGATCCAGGGGGGGCGGGGCGGGGGGCTGGGAGGAGAGACGGCCCCACGGTTGAATTAGGAGGAGAGGGTGGGGTCCCCTACCTGGAGGGGGCGGCAGGCCGACATCGCAGGCTGGCGGAGGGGGCGGGGCCGAGGAGCTGGGAAAAGGGGGGGGCGGGGGGGCTGCCGGCCCCTTGGTCGTGGCGGCCCCACCCCCGCCTTCAGCGCTGCTGGAGATCAGAGAAAGCGGGTCCTTTAGTTTGGGGGCCCCTTCCCCAGCTGGCCCCGCCGCTATGACCCCAGTAGTGATCGCGACAGCTGGCAGGAGACCCTTCTACTCCCACCACAGCCACCCCCGGCTTGGGCTTGGGGGGCTCACCCCGCCGAGGCCAGGGAGGAGGCCGAGGAGGCGGTGGAGAGCTTGCCGTCGGGCACCACCGGGAGCTGCACCGGCTCGGGGATCCTCGGCGCGCGCCTGGGAGGGGGAGTGCGGTCAGGGGCGGGGAGGAGGGGGCGGCCGCGGGGGAGGGAGCTGGGCATGGGCTGGACGGGAGCGGGGATCATGTGAGGCCGGTTTGGGTCTCGGGAGGCCTCACCCCAGAGCCGCAGAGGTGGGTGTGGCGGGCGCCTTGATGCTCTTTCGAGACAGAGTCCCGGTCCTCGACAGCTGCGTGCTCACATCCTGCCGGGAAACGGGACTGGGCTGACACTCAGTGCCCGCATCCCCCTCCACCGGGGAGAGGGGAGGGGAGAGGAAAGAGGAAGGGGGAGATGGGAGAGAGGAGGGGGGAGGAGGAAGAGGGGAGATGGGGGAGAGGAAAGAGAGGATGGGGGAGAGGGAAGATGGGGGAGGGGGAGAGGGGCGGACCAGGACTGGGAGGAAGAGCGGAGGCCCTGCAAGTTCCCACTTCCACTTCCCGGCCCCCTCTCAGCCCACCCCACCCCTCTCTCCGCCCCCGGGGCGCCGAGCTGCGAGCCCCACGGAAACCTCAGGCACAGACAGTCTGAAGGCCACTTCCTCTGCAGGCCCACCCCCACCCCCTCCCACAGGGCCCAGCCTGGTGGTTTCTAACCCAGACCCCAACCTCGGCCTGGGGCTGAGGAAGGCGTGGGGAGGCGGGGCCTCACGCTTAGAGAAGCCCCACCTGGCAGGCCCGTCCGTCGAGATGAGGGCAGGGGAGCCGACAGGTGGAGTGGAGTGTTCCCAGGACAAGGTGCGAGCCCCGCAGGAGGCCCCTCTGTTCTGACAGGGTTTCCCCAGGAGGGACGCAGGGAGGGACATCGCCTCTCCACTTCCCTGGGGTCAAGACACAGGGACTAGAGCCGAATCCTAAAGCATTTACGTTGGACAGCAAGTGAGGCCTGGTGCCTACAGGCGAGATCTAGTTCCCCCTTTTGGAGGGCGAGGAATGTTAAGGATACGGGAAGAGGAAGAGCCATTTAGATTCAGAGGGGTTTTCCTCTAACCCGGAATGTTGGAGTGTGAGGCCAGGAATAGATCGAATGGGGTAGGGGGTGTCCCCTCCCCCCTCTCAGTAGATGGGCCGAGAAGGAAATGCCCGAGTCCTGCTCCCCTGTCTTCACCGTGGCCCCTCCGAGTGGCTGCACCCCTGCCCCTTCTCGCCCCACAGTGGCTGTGGGGTGACTTCTCAGTGCGGTGACCTCAAACCCTCCAGACAGAGGAAGTTGCTGTTCTCATGTGGCGGGGGAGCCGTTCTCATGCACACCCCGACAAGCGCCCTTCCCCCTCTCGCCCTTCACAGGCAGCACTGGGCCTCAAACGTCAGTCTCAGCAGATCCTCTGAGTCGGGGTGAAGGCCGGTCACGGAGGGCTTTTGAGAAGGGGGTTGGCTTCAGAACGTGAGGATAAGAACATGGATGTGGAAGAGAAGCAAGGCCTGCAGAGAAGGGAGCTGTGAGGCAGAAGAGGGGGGAGAGGTGGTGGAGAAAGAGGAGGGACCCTGTCTCTACCTTGATCCCATGGCCAATGTCATCCAGGCAACCGAAGTTGAGGGGTTTCCTTAGGTAGGGCGTCAGGGGAGGTAGGCTCTCGGGGGCGATGACTTTCTGGCCGGGGTGCAGCCGCTGGACGGTGGCTAGGGTGCCAATCTCCCTCCGGGCCACCTTCTCCATATGCATGTTCACCATCTGTGCGACAGGATTTGAGGTGACAGTGGGGGGGGGGGGGGCTCTACAGCACCCTTCCCCTTAAGGGAGGAAGAGGCTAGAGGCTATGGGCTGGGGGTAGGGAAGTGGTGAGGTCCAGAGAAAGAGTGAGCTTTGTCCCCAAGGCCACACAGCATTTGGGAAGAGTTGCCCTGGGAGGATGGAGCCACTTTGGAGCAACTTCCTGGTGGGAGAGAATGGGGGTTATTATTAGCTGAGCAGGAACCAGAGGAAAAGAGAAGGCCGCATCCCTGGGGATGTCGGGGAGAGACTGGGCTGGCTGGGGAGCAGAGAGGGAGACTGGGGAGGTGGCTGAAAGCTGTGGCGGGGCCAGCTCTCCCTTCTTTTGGACACCTAAGTGAATTAATTTCTCCTGGGATGTTCGGTGGAGGAGCCTGCAGCACTGAGAGGGTAGGAAGTCCCCTCTGCCGGGATGAGAGGAAGACACCCCCACACTGGACGCGGGGCTGCTGTGTCACTGAATCTGTGCATGTGGTTTATGGGGCAATTAACTCCTCAGCCAAGGATCCAGGAAGGAAGCAGGTGGTGGTGTTTGCGATAGACGGCAGGGACACTGGGGCGGTGGCAGGGCTTCCAGAGCTGAAGCTGACCTTGCCAAGCAAGCACTCTGGGTCTAGGGTATTTATTAAGTTACGAAATTTGTGCAGGGGGGGGGGGGGTTGTCCCTCAGCCCAGCCCGCACCCTTTCACAGTCCGGGATGCCTGTCCTTACTGCCCACCAGCTCTCTGCTCCCTACTCCTCGGCTCACTGCTCCCTAGCGCTGCTGTGGAAGCGGGGGAGAGGCTCCGCCAGCCGTGAGCCCAGCTTCTGGCAGAGCGGCACTCCCCTGTGGGGTGCAGTGACCACCAGGGGCAGCTCCTGTGTTGAGTGTCTGCCCACTGGTGGCCAGTGTGCAATATAGTGACCGGTCGTTCTGGTCGTCCCGCCATAAGGGTCACTTGGGCTTTTATTACTTAGACTAGAGGCCCAGTGCACAACATTCATGCACGTGTGTGTGTGTGTGTGTGTGTGTGTGTGTGTGTCCTGCATCCTCTCTAATATGGGACCCCTCGAGGGATGTCCCCTCTGGGATCAGGCCTAAATGGGCAGATGGACATCCCTCGCACAATGCAGGACTGCTGGCTCCCAACTGCTTGCCTGCCTGCCTTCTTGATTGCCCCTAACTGCTTCTGCCTGCCAGCCTGATCACCACCTAACCATTCCCCTGCCAGCCTGTTTGTGCCTAACTGCCCTCCCCTACAGGCCTGGTCCCGCCCCAACTGCCCTCCTGCTGGCTATCTTGTGTCCACATGGGGGCAGCCATCTTGTGTGTTGGAGTGATGGTCAATTTGCATATCAGTCTTTTATTAGATAGGATAGAGGCCTGGTGCATGGGTGTGGGCCAGCTGGTTTACCCTGAAGGGTGTCCTGGATCAGGGTGGGATTCCCTTGGGGTGAGGGATCTGTGTTGGTTTGCAGGCCGGCCATGCCCCCGGTGACCAAGCGGAGGCCCTGGTATCTAGGATTTATTTATCTTCTATAATTGAAACTTTGTAGTTTGAGTGGAGCCAAGCCTCCTGCTTGCACCATGGCCACAGTCATTTTTGTTGGGATTTATTTATCTTCTGTAATTGAAACTTTGTAGCCTTGAGTGGAGGCCAAGGCAGGCCAGGGCAGGCAGAAAGTTTGGCTTTCTCCATTGCTGGGGGCAACTCAAGCCTTCTGCTCTCTCCAGCTCTGTGGCTGCTGCCATTTTTGCTGGGATTTATTTATCTTCTATAATTGAAACTTTGTAGCCTTGAGTAAAGGTCTGGGCCTGCCAGGGTGTGTGGAAAGTTTGGCTTCCTCCATTGCTGGAGAAACCCAAGCCTGGTCTCTCTGCGGCCGCAGCCATCTTGGTTGGGTTAATTTGCATACTCTCTCCTGATTGCCTGGTGGGTGTTGCTTTGTGTATAGCAGAGTGATGGTTAATTTGCATATTACTCTTTTATTAGATAGGATTGCCCATGTTTAGATGGAAACAGGGTCCATTTTGCCTCTTTCTTAGACTATGCAGCCACTGTGATTGGTAGAACCTGCAGGTTAGAAGTCAGAGAAGGAAAGAGCTTTGCCTACAGGGAGTATCTAGTCTGATGGGGCAGCAAGGCCCAGCACTGACACAGGCACAAAGCTAAGGAGGCTCAAATCGCTTGGGAATTGCCAAGCTTCTGTGACAAAGTCAGACATTTGGTTGTGGAAAAAGGCAGCAAAGAAATATTACTGGAGAAAAGGCCCTTGTGGGGCTGAAGACCAGGGGGATAATGCAAGAAGCCTCCCCACGTTCCTTACCTGGCCCAGGGTGCTCACGCGGGCTTCCACCTGTCGCAGAGCGACTGCCTGCAGGTCCAACATGCGCAAGGTGTTCCCGGCCAGGTTGCCCACCTGGTAGGCCACGCTGGCCAGCGCCTGGGTGGTAAAGGCCATGGTCTCCTCCAGTGCCTTCCGCTTGTCTGTGGCCTGAAACACAAACAGTCCTGGTCAGAGGCCAGCATCTCCCACTGATGCTTTACTGGACAGGTGGGACGGGAGAGGGTATAGGGAAGGTGGGGCTTGGGTTGGGAAAAGCAACAGCCCTTAGACGTTTAAGTGTTCTCCAGAAAAATGATATTACGGTAGGTAGACTCAATGGACATCAGAAAAGCAAGTCTATAGCCCCAGGGAATGGAGGCAAGGGAAGAGAAAGATACTCCTTCTCAAATAGTCAACCTGAGGATTAATCCTATCACCTTTTTGAGGACCTCTTGGGAGGGGGCGGGGGGGGTAAAGGGTAAATAGTAGAAAAGAGAGGGAAAGGCAATACTGATTGGAGAAGATCTCAAACTTAAAACCCGCATGGCCTTCTGGGAAGGTCAGGACCTCGACCCAGACCTAACTGGAATCCTGTGGGAGTGAGAATGGTGAGGTTGTGCCTTTAAAAGCCCCCCAAGGGACTCTTGTGCTCTTCTGCAGGTGGGTATTTGGGGGGACATTGATTTGGTCCATGTTATAGATAAGGAAATTGAGGTCCAAAGATAGTTACCTCGTTCATTCATTCCTTCCAATAGTTTCCAGTGCACAGAGAATGACATGCAAACTACTAACTGTGGCCTGTACAGCACAGCCACAGGCTGGGTCCTGTTCTCCCCTCATCCTTATCCCCCACCACCCCCTCCCTCCCCCTCTCCCTCCCCTCCGGCCACAGCGGCCATGGGTTTCTGTTCCTGATGGAGCTAAGGTTGTTTCTACCTCAGGGTCTCTGACTTGTACTTATTTCTAGAAACCTTCTCATTGTTAAGGCTCCGCTCCTCAGAAACATCTTCCCTCACCATCCTCGGATTTTCCCCAGCCCACTTCTGTTTCAACGAACATATTTACCCTGTTCTCTTTTTTCAAAGCATTTGGCACTATCAGCAATTATTTATCTATTTACTTTATATCTACTACACAGATGCACACACACACACACACACACTATCCCATCTTGGTATAGTTGTCCCCAACACAGACGATAATAAATATGCATTTCTGAATTAATTAATGGATTAAATGTAAACCCAAGTATTTGCTGGGCATCTTCCCACTGTATTCCAGGCACTGTGCCAGAGGCTGAGCAGGGTCACCAGTCAGTGGCGGGCAGGGATTGGCTTGAGACAGAAGAGGGATTTTTTTCAGTTCCAGATCTCACTGTGGTGATTGGGACAAAACGTCTCTGGTCACTTGGTTCCCCAGTCAGCTTCCTCATCTCTGACAGGTCATGGAGTTGGGGACCGGGAGGTAAGTCCAGGGCAGAGGAGGCTGCACCGTGGGGCCTCAAGCACTCAGGTGCTCCTCAAGGCCAGTCAGTGGAGAACACACCTGGAACCTATCAGAGCTGGGTGCTCCGAGGGATCTGGGTCTTCCCTTGTAGCTTGAGTTAGGCTGGCGCCAAAGGGCAGACCCAGAATCTTCTGAGCTGCCCCTCCTGTGCGACTCCTCTCAGGATCCCTCCTGTCTTTCGGTTCCAACACCAGTTAGGAGATGCTCATTTGTAACTAATTTACATTGCATTAGCATATGCAACCAAAAGCAATCAAGGATTTTTTAAATCCTTAACCAAAGATAAGTTTGTTTGTTTTAGAGAGGGGAGACAGAGAGAGAGAGAGAGAGAGAGAGAGAGAGAGAGAGAGAGAGAGAGATCTGCAACCAGGTATATGCCTGACCAGGGGTCAAACCTGCTACCTTTTGGTGTATAGAACAACGTTTCAACCAACTAAGCCACCCTGGCCAGGCTAACCCAGGATGTTAAAACCAGAAAGAATAAAAGGTCTTGCCCTAACTGGTTTGGCTCAGTGGATAGAGCATTGGCCTGTGGACTCAAGGGCGTGTACCTTGGTTGCAGGCACATCCCCAGTAGGGAGTGTGCAAGCTGAATGGATGTTTCTCTCTCATTGATGTTTCTGACTCTCTACCCCTCTCATTTTCTCTCTGTAAAAAATCAATAAAATATATATTTTTTAAAAAGAATAACAGGTCTGGTTCTAGTTCATGACCTCCCTTTAACACGTGAGGAAATGAAGGCCCAGAGGGATCAGGAACTACTCCTTCGGTCCTCACCCAAATCCGTTAGCTCAGCTCTCCTGTACTGTGCCCTCCTGGGACTGGGATGTGGAATTTATCACTGGATTTTTTTCTGTCATCCTCAATAGGAAAAATGTCTGCTCGGTCCCAGCTCTGGCAATGGATGCCTGCTAACCCCTGGGTCTTAGACCAAAGTCTGCTTATTTCTTATGCAAATTACCCTGCCTGTAAACTCCCTGGACCCTGACAGAGAACTCTGCTGTTGACCCCATTCCCCAAGGGTTTCCTGACACCTGTTGTGGTAGGGGGTGAGGGCTCGGGGAGGACATAGGGCTGGGGACTAGGCCTTGTTAAAAAGCAGTTCTGCTGAAACCGGTTTGGCTCAGTGGATAGAGTGTCGGCCTGAGGACTGAAAGGTGCCAGGTTCAATTCCGGTCAAGGACATATACCTTGGTTGTGGCTACATCCCCAATAGGGGGTGTCCAGTAGGCAGCTGATTGATGTTTCTCTCTCATCGATATTTCTGACTTTCCCTCTCTCTTCTTCTCGGTAAAATTCAATAAAATATATATTTAATAAAAAAGCAGTTCTAAGAAGTCATCCATATCCTTCTCAGGCATCTGCTCTTCAGACAGAAATCCTCAGAGAGGCCAGGAAAGGCAATTGGTTCTGGGGTCTCAGGGTTAGAGTTCGGCCTGAAGGAAGCAGGCGTCCAGGAATGCCCACCGGGGTCAGAGCTTCCTGTCCCCAGAGTGTTTTGCAAGGGCTGCTCCACCTCACTAGATGTAACTTTGGTTTTCTACCTGTGTCTCTCATCCTTCTGATGATGATGATGATGATGATGATGATGATGGTGATAATAATAGTAACAGCTGCCATGTCTCCTGGCCTGTGTAAGGGGCAGGCACTGGACTAAATGCTCCAATACATTGTCACCTTGTATTGAATTAAGGGGAAAGCGCTTTCTTGTGTGCAGAACTGATGGAGGAACGGGAAGGAATACTTCCCTCATGGTCATCAGGAGGAGCGTGCCTGCAGCGGTCGGCAAACTGCGGCTCTGTTGACTAATGAGTTTGCCAATCACTGAGCTAGGGGCACGGAGCTGGGTTCCAGGCCAATCAACACCGTCACAGTCAGAAATGACACCTGGAGTCAGAGGTAGGGGTTTGAATCCGGGTTCTGCCCCTTTCTTGAAAACCTTGGGAAAGTGAGTTAACCTTTCTGGACCTCGGCCTCTGGTTGTGAAGTGGGGGTGGTTTCCCCTCACAGGACAGGACTGGGGTGAGGAAAAAGGAAGCAACCCACTTGCCCAAAGTAAGGGGACCGAGGGTTTTAACTATTATTATCATTGACTTTCTCTCTCTTTTTAAAAATATGTCTTATTGATTTCTAGAAAGAGGAAGGGAAAGGGATAGGGAGATAGAAACATTGATGAGAAACTGCACATCCACCCCTCACTGGGGATCGAGCCTGAAGCCTGGGCATGTGCCCTGACCAGAAGTCCAGCCAGTGACCTCTTGGCTCATGGGCTGATGCTCAACCATTTAGCCATACCGGCCAGGCTCACTGGCTCTTTCCCATAAGCACTTGCTCCTTTTATTATTGTTTTTCAATGCTCTTATTAATCTGGGAGTCCCTGTGCCTCCTCTCACAGTTTGATCAGAACAGGTGAGACCCCCAACTGGTTTGGCTCAGTGGATAGAATGTCAACCTGCAGACTCAAGGGTCCCAAGTTCAATTCTGGTCAAGGGCATGTACCTTGGTTGCAGGCACATCCCCAGTAGGAGGTGTGCAGGAAGCAGCTGATTCATGTTTCTCTCTCATCTATGTTTCTAACTCTTCCTCTCTGTAAAAAATCAATAATTTATATATATATATATATATATATATTATTATTATTTTTTTTTTTAAAGAACAGGTTAGAAAAAATGAAGTTTTGCTGAAGGGATAAGAGGATTAGTCTGCAGCCCTTAAGGGAGCAGAGGAAACTGAGGACAGGGAGTGCAGATAAATCGTCTTAAAGCCACACAACACATCAGGGAGGCGGGAAGGTGGGGAGCTCGGCTTCAGAATCAGGAGGCCTGGGCTGATGCCCCGCTCTACTGTTTCCAAGTTGTGTGACCCTAAGCAGGCCCCCGGCCTCCCTGCACTGTTGTCTCACAGGTGGTCACCAGGACTCCTGAAATAACAGGCGTTCCGTCATTAAGTCTTTCTCCCTCTTCTTCCCTGGACCCAGGGGTCCACATGCTCAGACCATCTGCTTTATCCTGGGACCACCACACAATTCAGAAAACTGCTCCCCTCTGCCACTATATCCTCATCCTCGGCCGGTAGGCTGCTCCCTACAGTCGTGTGTTCATCCCCTGGCCGGTGTCAGACCCCTCTCTTGAACCTGACTTCGTCTCTCTGCTCTCCCTGGTCCATCTCAAATCCACTCCACTGCTTGGGAAGTCCTTCGGAAGTCTCCCCCAGAGCCAGCCTGACCAGGACAGATGGCGCCAACGTGTGTGTGTGAGGACGAGCCTTTGGGCCTGAGAGGCTGGGAGGGAGATGAACCCAGGGTGAGGCTGAGAAAGATGGGGTAGTGCGCCCCGACCTCTGAGGCTTTGGGAGAGAAAAGGGGCACAGTGGGGGCTTGAATAGCGTAGGGTCACAGTTGAAGTTTGGGGGACTGGGTTGAAGCGGAGGCCTGGAGTGGGGGGGATTTCTCAGCCAAAGCCCAGGACAAGCACCTGTCAGGATGGTGCCCATGGCCTTGCCCTGGGGATGGCCTTGCCTGGGGCCCCTCTAGGGACTGGGGTGTGGGGCCGGGCTGGGCCGCGCTGCCTACCTGTGTGTAGTTATCTTCGCAGTAGTCGGCGACCCGCAGCAGGGCGCTGTGGTTGCCCCGCAGAGCCTCCCGGCCCGTGGGGATCTCGAACTCCTGCAGCTGCTGCAGCTCTGCCATCGCCCCAGCTCCTCCTGCACCCCACGGAGCCCAGCGACTGGTTTTGTGCCTCACCCTTCCCTCGATTGGTCGCTCTGCCCGCCTCTCTCTCACCGCTTTTGGTTTCCTCTCAGTTAGAGACCGAAACCTACTTGCAAAGGGCAGGCGTGCTCACCCGGGACCAGAGGAAGTCGCGACTGCTCCCTGGGCCTGCGCCTTTCTGTCCCCTGCCCGGAGGAAGGGCACAGCCGATGGTCCCTTTGGGGGCCCGGCCTCCCCACCTCTCCCAGCAGAGGAAGTCAAGGTCGGGGCGTCTGTGATGGCTCCATGGGCCTGGAGAGGAAACTGTTGTCGGGGGAGGGAGGGTTGATTGCGGAGGAAGGGGGGTGTCCTGGGGGGGGGGGGGCGTGGAGACAGATTTTCCACTCATGGACGGGGAGGAAGGGCAGAGGGTGGGGGCTTCCTTGGGAAGCCCAGGGATGAGTCACCAGGGACAGCAGAGTGGAGGGCGGAGAGGATATGGAGACCAGTTTCGGGGGGGGTGGGGGGGGATGTAGGGTGGCGGAGCAGCAACAATGAAAGACAACACGACAGTAAGAAGCAGCCGACGGGCGACGGGAAGACACAGCCAAGTCCCCTGGGATGTGCTGTCCAGCCTCTGCAGGCTCCAGGCGATGAGGCAGGGCACATGCTCCGTGCTGGGGGGAGGCAGGACGAGGTGCCGGGGACCAAGTGCAGTGTGTGGGACGCAGGTCAGACAACAGGAAGGACTTGGCTCTGAGAGGCCCCGGGTTCGAGTCCCTGATGAACCGCTTGGGTTCAGGAAGCGGCGGCGGCCAGAGCACTGGGCTGGCCTCCCAGGCAGGTGCCCCGTCTCCTGCGATAGCGGGGCGTTGGCGAGATGACCTCCCGGGCCCTGGCCTGGTCTCACATTCTTAGAAATCCTGGAGCGGGGGACGCGAGGATGGACCCCGAGCCTCCTCCCGGCCCCTCTCAGCACCCAGCCTGTCACCCCAGAGGCAGGAGAAAAAGACCGCTCACTGACCATGGTGTCCCCTAACGTCTGCTCCTCCGGAGGGTCCCCTTGTAACGACATTGGACAGGCATCAGCCTGAGCAGGTGCTCAGTGTCTGTCCCCTTGGGTGGTGCTGGGAGGAGACCAAGAGGAAGATCAGGATACGTGCCCTCTGCTGAGGGAGACCCGCACTCGGGCTCAGGGAGGCAGGAGGCAAAGAGGCCTAGAGACGGGGGTTTGAGGTGGCCCCGGCCCCTAGCGCTAGTTGGCACGGCATCCTGTGAGACTGTGGGGCTCCGGTCAGGACTCAGAGGCTTCGTGGGTGAGGGGCGTTAGGAGCTGCCCCGGGACAGGCCCGATTGGGAAGAATTGCCTAGTGCAGTCTCCGAGGGAGGGGAGAGGAGGAGGGGGGCTTGGGAGAGAAGGCAGGGGGAGGGGAGCATGCAGGGCTCGAGGGTGAGGACTGGGGAAATAGGCCCTACACCAGGGGGGCACCTAAAGGGGGGGCTTATGCAGGGGGCAGGGAGTCTGCCCTGGTGGCACTGAGAGCTTGGTGGCCCAGGCCTATGGATGGGCTTAGAACCTTGAGCCTATGATCAGCTTCGGCATCAGCGATTCGGCCTTTCAGACCATCTGCTTTAGCCAAAGACTCGCCGCTGAGGAAAACAAGAAGCGGGGGCTCAGACACCATCCTGTCGAGGCTGGACACAAGGGACTCGAAGAGCACACTCCTCCTCGGCAGGTGAGAGGGGCTGAGGCCGTAGAGGGCTGAGATCTAGTCTTAGAATTATTGAAGTTGGGCACCTGGCTGGCCTTTCTGACTGTGTGATGATCACGTTGATGGGGATGATAACGGTAACAAATGTATTGTGTTCGTTATGTGCCAGGCAATGCATTAAAATATTTTAAATGCATTATTTTTCAGTACTCACAATACTCAAATAAGGCAGGTGCTATTATTGTACCCATTTTGCAGATGGGGAGACTAAGACTCAGGAAGGCTGAGTGACTTGAGCTGGGATCAGAGCTGGAGTCTACCGGGCCCCAGAGCCCTTCTCCCCACGAGGGCCCCCTCCCCCGACAGCACCTGGAGTTTCCTTACAACGTCTACCCGTGGGGTATGTGCGGCAATACTCTGCTCCCCGAGTCTTCCTCACAGAAAGAGACTCTTTACTTTCTTTTTTTTTTTTA
Organism: Antrozous pallidus; assembly: GCA_027563665.1. Taxonomy (NCBI): domain Eukaryota; kingdom Metazoa; phylum Chordata; class Mammalia; order Chiroptera; family Vespertilionidae; genus Antrozous; species Antrozous pallidus. The sequence goes on from CM050526.1 coordinate 42,803,532, forward strand.
ATATATTTTATTGATTTTTCACAGAGAGGAAGGGAGAGGGACAGAAAGTCAGAAACATCGAGAGAGAGAGACACCGATCAGCTGCCTCCTGCACACCCCCTACTGGGGATGTGCCCGCAGCCAAGGTACATGCCCTTGACCGGAATCGAACCCGGGACCCTTCAGCCCGCAGTCCAACGCTCTATCCACTGAGCCAAACCGGTCTCGGCAAAATGTTTATTTTTTTATTGATTTTTTTACAGAGAGGAAGGGAGAGGGATAGAAAGTTAGAAACATCTATCCACTGAGCCAAGCCGGTTGCGGCCGAAAGAGACTCTTTAAAAAAAATTTTTTTTTAGTTGATTTCAGAGAGGAAGGAAAAGGGAGAGAGGGATAGAAACATCAATGATGAGAGAGAATTATTGATTGGCTGCCCCCCTGCACACCCCACACCAGGGATTCAAGCCCGTAACCCAGGCATGTGCCCTTGACTGGAATCGAACCTGGGACCCTTCACAGTCTGCAGGCCCATGTTCTGTCCACTGAGCCAAACCAGTGAGGGCAGGAAGAAACCCTTTTTCTCTCCCTTCCCCATGCTGTGACTCCTGTTTCCTCCACAGACAGGTCCGTACCTGAGGGTAGCGAGTGTGCCCCCCGGATCAGATTAGAATCATCCTCTCCTCCTGAGCCTAGACTCCTGCTAGAGGTGGGCTGGGGAGGAAGCAGTGAAGAAATGGTGAGCAACGAGGGGCCTGACCTGAGGGACAGGGCAGGGAAGAGGGTAGAAGTTGAGGTGCAGAGAGTACAGAGGAGGGAGCTGGGGAGCCCAGGGGATTTGCAATTCTGGCTGCAAAATCCTTCCCAGGACCAGGTCTCTCCAGGACAGGATGGCCCAGGAGCCCGGCGAGGAGGAGCTATTGAGGATGGAGGTGGAGCTGCTGAAGAGGGAAGCGAAGAACCCGGTGAGTCTCCTCTTCCCTTCCCTGCTCCCTCTTCTCCATCCCTTCCTCGCTCTCACGGAGCTGGAGCCGGAACCAAGGAGGAAGTGCTGGACGTGGGGAAGGAGCAGGAGGTGCCTCTGGGATGGGGTAAGGAGGCCGGAGTTTGACCCCATGGAGATGCACAGGGCAGACCCTCCCCGCCTGCCCAGCCCTGGCTCTCTCTGGGCCAGCACCCCTTGCAGGCAAGTCAGGCTTTGTGGTTCTGGACAAGGAATTGCCACCCGCCTCACACCTGCCTGTCCCCTGTCACTGTTCTCTCTGGCCTCTGCCTCTACCCATCCACTGGGGGGACTGACCGAGTCATGGATCCTGAGCAATAAACAAGCTTGGAACCTTGCTTCGCTTTCCCACAGATTTCCAAGACGGAACAGGAAATAAAAAATTATGTGGAGGACCAAGCTTAGAGCATTGGGAAAACCTCTGGGATAGCTAATTCTTGTATTCATTATGGCAAGGTAGTTCTCTTAGGACTCACGAAAACCACAATCCTGTCAGTAATAATTGCTTATAACAGATACAAATTATTGAGTACTTATCACCCTCTTCTCAAAGGCGTCTCGGAGGACAAACACCCCTGCAAGGAGAAAGGCACTTGTGTGATAAACTGGTGTTACCAGAGCCCCTCGCCCCGACCTCCTGTCCCTCCCCAGTGCCACTCCTCCCCCTGAACCCACTGTCCTGGGACACCCCGAGACTCAGTGAATTTCCACCTCCTCTGTCACAGAATGAGAGACAGACCTGGCTTCTGGGGGTGACTGCTCCGGGACCGCATACTGCAGGCGCTGTCTTCTGGAAAATTGCTGCTCTTGGGGGCAGCCCCTTTCAGGGAATTGTTGTTGGGGATGAAGGACGTGAGGGTCTACCCTGAGCCACTGGGGCCGGAACAGGAGGAAACGTGGAGGCGGGTTCAGAGGGGCTGGGGCTAGGAGGGGAGGGAGGGGCGGGGAGTGGCGGTGAGCTCATCGGTGTTTTACTGAATGTGAGCCAGTACCATTAGTGAGCTATGGAATCAACTCAGTGCATTGTAACCAACTTTCGAAAAGGAAAAAATTATGAGTGTACATGTAATAAAGATGAATACTTAAACTTTTCTTAAACTTTAAAAAAACATTTTTTAATTGATTATCGAGAGGAAGGGAGAGGGAAAGAGAAACATCAATGATGAGAGAGACTCACTGATCAGCTGCTGCCTGCAGGCCCCACACGGGATGGAGCCTGAACTCCAGGCGTGTGTCCTGACCGGGAGCCAAACTGGGAGCTTCCGGGTCACAGGCCCACGCTCAACCACTGAGCCACACCGGGAGCCAAACTGGGAGCTTCCGGGTCACAGGCCCACGCTCAACCACTGAGCCACACCGGGAACCAAACTGGGAGCTTCCGGGTCACAGGCCCACGCTCAACCACTGAGCCACACCGGGAACCAAACTGGGAGCTTCCGGGTCACAGGCCCACGCTCAACCACTGAGCCACACCGGGAGCCAAACTGGGAGCTTCCGGGTCACAGGCCCACGCTCAACCACTGAGCCACACCGGTCAGCTTATTTCCTAAACGTGTTTCAGTTTTGTGTGTGTGCGCACTGGATTGCGATGTCAGCAGACACCTTACTGAGGATCTTGGTAGAAACAAACGAACAAACAACAACAAAGGGGAAAGCCACTGGAGAAATGAGGAGAAAGGTCTTGAGTGGGTGTGAGCCAAATCCTGAGAGTATGAGGAGGACTCACAGCAGAATCAAATCTCAGAGCAGAAGGCAAGGCCGCTTCTGTGGAGCCCCCGACTTCCATTTCAGTGCAGAAATCCTCCTGCACCCCCAAGTGGCAAAGACCTGGGAAACCCCCCCCCCGGCCCCCCCGAAGACTCCCAGGCACCAGCCGCTCAGAATTTCTCAAGCCTGTTCTGTTGATGGACAGCTCAAGTCGCTAGAAAGTTCTCCCTATTTGTCTCTCTGACATCCGCCCACGACTTCTCCTCTGCCTCTGTGGCCCCCTCCAAGTGTGGTTTCTTCCCCATGTGAACACGTGCTCTTCTCTCAAAAATCTGAGCTTCCTCAGCCTCCACCATTTTGGTTGTCTTTCTAGCAGTGGCCAATACTGAGCCGACCGTGGACCGGACACAGAGAAAAGGACTTTCCCATGACTATTCATTCTACTGATCCTTGCAACGCTGCTAGTCAAAAGGCGCCATCATTGTCCTTTTACAGATAAGGCTCAGAATATTTGTTTTTAATTTTCTCTAGCCTTATTGAGATATGATTGACAGATGGCTGTATAAATGATAATGATGACCATGACAAGTTTAGTTAACACATCCATCACCTCGCCTGGAAAAATGTTACCACGTCTGACGATTTAACCTTGGTATCCAACTGCACCCCGAAGTTAGTGGCAGGATGAAATTTATCAGGGTCTCTGTGTGATGCCTGGAATGGAGCCTGATCCCCCAAATGCATCAGAGAAAAGAATCTTTATCCTGGGTCCCTCTCTGTGGCTTACCTTCTTCTTCTTTTTTTAACCCATTTTATTTATTTATTTGTTTGTTTGTTTGTTTATTTATTTATGTAGTTAATCCTTACTGGAGGATATTTTTCCATTGATTTTTTTAGAGAGAGTGGAAGGCAGGAGGAGACAGAGGAACATCGATGTGGGAGAAGCACATGGATTGGTTGCCTCCTGTACTTGCCCTGACCAGGGCCTGTGACCTAGGTACCTAGGTACATGCCCTTGAATGAAATCAAACCCACAACCCTTCAGTCTGTGGGCCAATGCTATACCCATTGAGCCAAATCAGCTAGGGCCTGTGGCCTACCTTTTCACTTTCTTATTGGGGTCTTTGATAAGAAGAACATAGAATATTACATTAATACTAAAGGCCTGGTGCATGAATTCATGCATGGGCAGGGTCCCTCGGCCTGGCCTGCCATTGGGGCCATCGGGGCTGGCCTGGGAGAGGGACCTCGGGAGTCTAGTCAGCTGCGGGAGGTTGACTGTGGGAACGCACTAACCACCAGGGGGCAGCTCCCGTGTTGAGGGTCTGCCCCCTGGCGGTCAGTGCACATCATAGTGACTGGCTGTAATGATTGCTTAGGCTTTATATATATAGATGACATATATCAAAATTCTAGAATCTTCTGTCTCTTAAGATTTTCTCTACTCTGATGTCATGAAAATATTCTATATTGTTTTGCAAAAGCTTTATTGCTTTTCCTTTCAAAGGTCTGCAGTTCACACAGAAGGAATTGCCCTGCTTGGTGTAAGTTGGGAGGAATTTGATTTCATATTTTTCCATATGACACCCATGGTCCCAGAATAATGTATTAAAAAGTCAGTCCTTTCCCCACTCCCCTATTGTGCTACCTTTGTAATATAGCACTTGCCCAGGAATTTGTGGGCTGCTCCGGGCTCTCTCTTCTATCCCATGGGTATGTTTGCACCAGTTTCACACTGGCTCAATCCCTATAGTTTATAGTTGACGATAAGCTTTAATATCAGGTAGAGCAAGTTCTCCCACCTTATGCCTGTGTACCTTTGAGGCTGAGACGGCTCATACACACAAATCCATTTGAATCTTGAAGGAGTGAGTGGGATGGGGCGGGGTGGGGTGCAGAGAGGTAGCTCACGGGGAGAGATTCAGAGCAGTGCCAGGACCCTCTGTTACCATGGCATTTTCCCAAGGGGCGGGGATAAATCACCACCGTGCCAATCGCTCTGTAGGGAGATCACACAGGCGTCATCGGAACCTCTCACTTATCCTAGAGGGACAGACAGCTCTCAAAAACCAGACAGACACCAATCCAAAGAAAACAACACTGCAGGCCCATCTCTCCCCTGCTATCCCAGAGGTGAGCCCTTTCCTGCAAACCATCGGGGCCTGGTCAGCCCCAAAAGCCTGGACCCAGCACTAACCCGGCAATGGAGAGATTCTGCTCAATCCTGTTGGTAAACCCTGTAGAGATCCCTCCCCTCCCCTCGGGAGAAACAATACATGGATAAGATGAGAGACAGATGATGTTCTGGACCGATGAGACAGACTGAAGAACAGGTTCGCTTATCGGAGTTTGTGGGGGGGGGCGGGGGGGGGTCCTGATTTAAAGACACAGAGTGTTTGGTGCAGGATATATAGTCAACAATATTGTAATAACTGGGTACGGTGCCAGCTGGGCACTAGAAATACCAGGAGGAAAGGACACTTGTATATGATTGTCTATACACTATGCTCTACACCTGAAACTAATACAAAATAAAATGGAATGTAAGCTAAAATTGAAAAACTTTTTTTTAAAGATTCTGAAGGAAAACGACAGAAAACCTCCCTGTCCACTGCCTGAATAACGGACAACCCAAACTGACACACACACACACTTCAGTATCGGACCGATTCCCAGCCGGACTGGCCGTCAAGCCCTCCTCTCCTCCCCGGCCCCGCATTCCCTCCCGCGCCCCTCGGCTCGGCGGGGCCAGTTCGCCCGGGGGGGGGGGGGCGGGGGGGGCGGACCCCATGGCTCCGGTTTAGACAACAGAAAGGCACCGCGCTCTGCACACTGGCCAATAGGAAGAAGGATTCCCGGCAGCTTTGGGGGAGGGGGTCCCCCAGTCCCGAAACTGCCGCTGCAGGCCACCCGCAGCAGGTCGGGCAGGCCCTCCGGCCGCCCCCTCCCGGGCGCAGTGCCCGTGCGTCCGTCTCCCCTGGACAGACGTTGGCTTTTCCGCCCCGACGCTTACGCATGCGCACTGGGACCCTGAGGCGCGCTCAGAAAAGAAAACAAGTTGAGAGAAGGGGGAGGGACCCTAAACTGCGGCCCGGCAGGTCACTGGGAGCACGGCGCAGGCCGAGGTGGCCGTGGCCGCCAGCAGCATCCCCAAAACAGGAGTTGGGGAACCAAAAAGGTTCCGAGAGGTCCCACCGAGATTTGAACTCGGATCGCTGGATTCAAAGTCCAGAGTGCTAACCATTACACCATGGGACCCGCTGGCTGCTCTAGGCGGCCATGAGGCTTCTCAAACCATACAATGGGGGCCGCGCAGTCCTCCCACCACAGCGTTCCATGTCGGGCCAGGGCGCAAGGGTGAGCGGGAGCGAAGCGGCGCGGGCTTCGGAGTCCCAGCCGTTCCCGGGCCCCGGGGTGTCCTGCCTGGCCGCCACTCTTCCTGCTGTCCTCAGGGTCCGGGCCGGCGTCCGGGGAGGCCCGGAGGGCGGGGAGCCGGCCGCGGCGCTCTCGGGGCCGGGGGTCGGGGCAGGGGCGGGGGGTGGGGGCCGGGCGGGGCTGGAGGCGGGGCAGGCGGCTCCTGCTCCCAGCTCCCCCGCAGGAAGCGCGGCGCCCGCCTCCCGGGCTTCCCACTCGTTCGCTTTATTTACAAGTTCACACGCGTGTGTCCTGGAGGGACTATTTTGGCTGAGCGCGGAGGGGACCGCAGTGCCAGAGCCGAGCGCGCCAGGCCCAAGTTTTGAGCGGGGAGCGCACCCCACGGATGCCTGGCGTTCCCCGCGGCTGGACCCCGCGGGGTTCTGCTCGTAAGGTTTCGCTCCCAGTTCCGGGTGTAGCTTGTGAAGGTGCTTGGCAGGTGCTTCCTTTTAACCTGCAGGTTACCTACCATCAGGCCGGTGAAGAGACGGTCCCTTTTGGACTTTTGAAACTAAGTTTTACTAAGAGCATCGCTGGGTACTGTTCCTTCAGGCCGATAGGGCGACAGATAAAATTTTATATGCCGTTTGATCCAGCAGTTTTTGGAACTTTATCCAAGGAGCTACTGGGACAAGTGCCAAGTGTACAGGATGGTCTCCACTGTGTTGTTTGTAACAGTAAAGAATAGAAACGAAATGTCCTTTCAGTGAAAATTGATTAAATAAATATTGACTAGCAATACAACAAATACTGTGCAGGAATTTAAGGCATACGGTATTGTATTATCATGCAAAAAGACGCAGGCCTAAACAAACCAAACAGAAACAACCCTATTTACCAATTAGTATCCTATATAATAAAAACCTAATATGCTAAGTGTCCAGTTGTCCCATCATCCGTTCACCCAATCAAAGCACAATATGCTAATGATATGCTAAGGTCACTCAACCACTTGCTATGATGTGCACTGACCACCAGGGGCAGACATTTCAACGGGTAAGTTAGCTTGCTCCTGGGGTCCAGCTAATCAGGACTGAGTGAGATGAGCCGGACCTGTCCTGGAGCCCTTCGGTGGGCCCTCCCCAGCTGGCTATTCATGGGAGTTAACTTCCTGCATTCCTCCCCAGCCCTGATCGTGCACCAGTGGGGTCCTTTAGGCTGTCCTGCACCCTCTCGCAATCCAGGACCCCTTGGAGGATGTCGGAGAGCTGGTTTCAGCCCAATCCTGCAGGCCAGGCCGAGGAACCCCAATGGTGTGCGAATTTGTGCACCAGGCCTCTGGTGTATAATAAAACCTTACATACACAAACAGAAAATCTGTGAACCTGTGTCATAAAGTGTTGCTATTTATTTGCTCTGTTACCCCTGACTGACTCCCTTTCTTGAGGGATCCAACATTGTGAATCTGGGTGACATCAGGGCTGTCCCCCAAGGCAGATTGTATTCTCCAGGCTTCCGGTAGCCGGAGTGGAAGTGTGTGTCCTTAACTGGCCAGCTGGACTTAGATTCCCAGAAGCTGGGATGCTTTATAACTTGTTCTAAAACAAATGGAGGCAGTGATACCCAGGGTCACAGGACCAGCGATGGCAGCCATTCCATTCTACTGGCAGCAGAAGTGGCATCCTCACCAGACTGTCCAGGACCCTGACCTTGTCTGGGTTTCTGGTAGCCTGGTCCCCCTTCATTCTTGCCCATTTTCCTGACTGCTTTCCCAGTAAATTAGCTGACCACTTTCCAATGAGCCCCTTCTCTGCTTCAGGAATGCAGAGTCTGTTTCTGTTTCATACGGTCAAGAGCCTTTTAGCCCACATTGAAAAGGGCTTGTTGATGAGTTATCCCAGGGGAGTAAATGTTTGAAGGCCTGTTTTTCCTTACTGCTTGAAAAAATTGTTCTAATGCTTGACTATTATCAAGAGAAACATGAGCAATTTTTCATTTGGATAATAGACCCAAAGTCCCCTTGAGCTCGTTGGGTGAGAGAAAGGGGTCCCTCTATTAAGGTGGTAGTGACTGAATATGGAATTGATTTAATGTCAAATGACTTTAGTGTCCCTGGGCCTCAGCTTTCCCACCTGTTTCCTTCCCACAGGAGCTCTGTGAGGGCATTGCGATTACATTTTCAAGAGCTACTGTAGAAATCCTAAAGGGTGGTGATTACAGACTTTGAAAGTACATGGGAGAGAGTTCCTTCTGTCTAAGTACAGTGGTTCTCAACCTTTCTAATGCCACGACCTTTAATACAGTTCCTCGTGTTGTGGTGACCCCCCCCCAACCATAAAATTATTTTTGTTGCTACTTCATAACTGTAATTTTGCTACTGTTAATGAACCGTAATGTAATTGTCTGTGTTTTCTGATGGTCTTAGTTCTCCCTGCTAGAGAGAACTGCTGCTGGAGAGCCGAAGACCATCGGAAAACACAGACATTTCCATTGCTGTTCATTAACAGCAACGTTAGAAGTAGCAACGAAAATAATTTTACGGTTGGGGGTCACCACAACATGAGGAGCTGTGTTTAAAAAGGGTCACGGCATTAGGAAGGTTGAGAACCACTGGTCTAGTTACAGGGATAAAGGAGTGCCTTCCTCCTCCCACCTCTCCCGACTCCCATTCCCTAGTTCTTTGGCAGTTCCCACCTCCTGCTTTCTCCACCTCAGAAAAATCTTACCAAACGAGACCCTGCTGGAACCCTCTGCTCATGCATTCTTCACGTGCACAAGAGGACCCTCTCCCTTCCATCTTCTGCCATAACTAGCTGGAATTACAGGTACTTGTGTTACATGGTTTGGTCTCCCCTCTTTCTGCTCCTCCTTGGCTAGGCTGTGAACGCTTTTGGGGACAGGGCCCAGGACTCACTGCTCATTGAATGTGACTAGCGCCTTACCAACCACCTCACTAAACCCCTGTGGAGGGCCCAGGAGAACTCAGGAGGCAGAAACAACTGTCCAGTGTTGTGTTCAGAGATCACGCGTAATCCCTTGTGGCAGCATAGCTAGTTTCTTTGAACATAAATCCACGGTGCACGACACCCCAAAGATGTCTCTGGTGGGGGGAGTCAGGGCTCTGCCCCAGGTGGGGTTAGCCTGAGGGGGGGTTCAATCTGAGGGCTGACCTTCGGCAGAGTACATCCCAGAAAGTACCATGAGGCCAGGGGTTAAGAAAAGAGGGCTAAAGTTCAAGATACAAGACTTTTATGATAGTCTCCCCAATTTTTTTTTTTGTGAGCCTGAACAAATGGATCATGAGTGGAGTAACAGGTACAATGATGCTTTGAGCACAGTAACCTAAAAAATATTCATCTTCACTATCAAGGCTAGGTTAATGGATTTCCTTTATCCATACAGAGGCCACTCACAGAAAGCTGGGATGGAATCGGCCTTGCTCAGCACCCTCACCACCCAGGTTAGGTGACATTTGTATCAGATCCCCACTTTGCCTTGGGAGCTCCGGCATTCCCCAGGAAAATCTGCCAGAGGTCAGTTTGAGCAAAAAGACCAGCCTACAACATTGCAAAGCTTTACACGTTTTCTAAAAAAGAAAAGCACTTTCTGCCCACGACGAGGAAGAACGTGGGGGCAAAGAGCAGGTTACAGATGGTCTCTCTGTACCTCAGACATCAATTTTGAATAGCCTCAAGGCAGAGGCAGTTTAACCGAGTGCCGGAGAACAGGCAGAGGCCTGTGGCTCCCAGGATGGATTTCCCAGTCTCAAAGACTGTGTCTATATAACATGTCTGAAATTGATTGGAAATAGCAGAAACCCTGTAAGTTTTTGAGGTCTTATTGGTAATTCAGTTTCTTTAAAAATCTGACTGATAATAGCTAGTGAGTCTTAACGCCTAGGGCCATCCCCAGACTTGTGAATGCTACCCAACTCAAGGGGTTCGCCACTTGAGGTGTCCTGGTCGAGAAAGAGACATAATTGCCGTTAGGTAGTTCTGGAGATGGGATTCATGTCCGAAGCTCTGTCTCCCAGAAGAGAGGCTTAGTTGTTGCTTATATATATACTATCTGGTTAGTATTAATGTTGATATCCTCTGTGTAGGTGGCTCAACCTATCTGGTTGGATTTGGGTCAAGCTCATAGGGTTACAGCTGCATCTGCAAAATACATTTTAACATTTAGCGAGAATTGCACTTAGAACTGCTCAGACCTTGAGATCTTTGTCCTATCTAACATTGTCCTATATGATAAAAGGCTAATATGCAAATCAACCAAACAGCGGAACAACCGGTAGCTATGACACATACTGACCACCAGGGAGCAGACACTCAATTCAGAAGCTGCCCCCTGGTGGTGAGTGTGCTCCCACAAGAGGAGAATTGCTCAGCCAGAAGCCCTGAGCCAGGCTCACAGCTGGTGAGTGCAGTGACAGTGGCAGGAGCCTCTCCCACCTCAGTGGCAGCGCTAACGGTGTCTGACTGATGGCTTTTTTGTAGACTGGAATCGGGGGAGCGGGCCTAAGCCAGCAGTTGGACATCTCCTGAGGGCTCCGAGGCTGTGAGAGGGCGCAGGCCAGGCTAAGGGACATCCTCCCCTCCCCCGTGCACGAATTTTGTACACTGGGCCTCTAGTTATACATAAAATGCATGTACTATTACCCAAAGTGATTGTGCGTATTAGTTAAAGTTGGAACAGTTTTTGCAGTAGAATCTTTATGACAACAATGGAATGAGGTAGGTGTGTTCACTTCCAACTTGGGAGAATAAAAAATGATTGCCAATCTATATCCATATCTGAGAAATGCTGAGTTAAACTCAAACCGATTCCTTTACTGCAGAACTTCTCCATGCCTTTACTATACTAATGCCACTTGCAATTTTTTTTGGAAAGTTATTTGACCACTAACATATTTTTCATTAAATTTTATGCATATCTCACTGACACATCTTCAGAGATCCTGAGTTACTCTCGGCCATAAGGGCAGGGCTAGATCAGCTGTAGAATCTGCTGACTCCAAAGATGACAGAGAGCTTTCCTCAACAACAGGTGATGCTCCATTCTGTAGATGACATGGGTCTTGAAGAGTCGGCAACTGGTCTGAAGTCCCTGGAATGCGGTGGCTTGCCACCACACTTATACTGTTTATCATGGCACCTTAGCGCGGGGGGTCCAAGTTCAACCCCTGGCATTCTGGAATGTGTCTTTATGGTAGCAAGTCTGATGCCAGGAACCCCTTCGTTCTGACAGATAGTGGACTACCCAATGCCCTTCTCTCTCCCTCCAACTGCCTGAATCCCGTCCATGCTCCAGGCTCCAGATAAGCTAACTCCACAGAAGCTCCCACAGCTGCCTAGGCCAGGGTGACTTCGCCCTCCTCTGAGCCTCTGACCCCGGCTGCCCCACGATGCTGGTGGACTGACCTGAACCAGCTGCAACCACCTCAAGATAAGGACCCTGGGTTATTCACGCTGCCTGAGTCCACAGGGCAGAACCCAATGAAAATCTGTGGATGACAATGATCCTGGAGATGACGCTTCTGACTGTGAGCAAAGAGACCCGCCTACAACAATGCCACCAAATAACATTCAAGGGTGTGCAAATGTTTCATACACAGCAAAGCATCATACAAATAAATAATCATTATTAATATAGTCTTCATTGCCCTGATCAGTGGTTGGTCCATTTTTAATGACCGCTAGCCTTTGATTGGTCTTTCCAGTAATCGAACCCCTCCCGTTTGCCAAACACACCGTACGGTTTTTATTATAATATTCATCTTTTTTAGGAGTTCATTTTTTTGGTACCCTGACCACCAGTTCCACTGTTCCAGATACCCACAACCGGTCAACCTAGTGTGTTTCCGATGCCCAGGCACCTTCACGTGGAGCACTGGAGATGGTTCTTGAAGTAGTGGAGAGCCAGCTTGAACTGGACCTGGGCCTTGGTGTTGGTCCGGTATTTGCTGTAGGTCTTCTCTAGGGCAGCCAGCTCCAGGTCCCCCGCTGGAGAATGGTACTGGTGACTTATAACCACATCTGGGCATGAACCCACCAACAGTCTCCCGAGCCCATCAATAAAGAACTCTGCCGGGAGGGAAGAGCACGAGAAAGAACTGTGATTGGGCCAGAGACCCAGGACCATAGTTCCAGGTCTGGAAGGAGAGTCAGGGGGAGGAGACACAGTTTATACGCCTGCAGAGGTCCAGCCCCAAGCAAAGCCACCTGCCCCAGCTGGTTTGGAAGGCAATAAATAAGGTCATTTCGCAGACAGAGATATGCATAGAGAGGCAGAGAAACACAGACTGGACAGAACTGTGGACTCCTGGACTGAGGGAGTAAGAGAGAAAAGAGAGGGGGCCGCTAACCAGTTGCAGTTCAATGGGAAAGGACTTGTGGAAAATGAGGATAGGAAGCAGGGTGGGGAGAAGGGAGGGGCCAGAGCTGTGGAGAAAGAATGGAGAGGGTGTCTCATCAGCAGGAGGCAAGACATCAAAGAGAGGGTGGAGAGGGAGGCGAGAGAGACCATGAGCTCCTTTATTTGGGGGGAAAGGGAAAGGAAGCCCACCGTTGCCAGCAAGTGGCCATGATCAGTGGAGCGTGCCCTTAAAAGAACAAGCATCCAGGGTCAGTTCATGGCCCAGCTCCAGCCCCGCTTCAGCCTCCTCACCTGAGTGAGCCACTCGCTGCAGCCGGGGGTCGAAGCCGACGCCCAGCAGCCGTTCTGTGTGGGCCAGGAAGAAGTTGACAACGCCACTGGTCACCACGCAGTTGGGGAAGCCGTCCAGGGGCTGGAAAGAGCCTGGCCGCCGATGAATACAGTCCCCATTCTCACTCTGCTCCAGCAGCAGCTTAAACTGGAACACGTTCCTGAGCACGCTGCCGCCTACCTGGCCCGCGGGCAGAGAAACCCACGTCAGAGGACACAGACTCAGTATCCATGTTGCCTCTGCCGGAAAGCCTTACTGGGTTGAACCTCAACAAGAGTCACACCCTTGCCGAAACCGGTGTGGCTCAGTGGATAGAGCGCCGGCCTGCGGACTGAAAGTCCCGTTTGATTCCGGTCAAGGGCGTGTGCCTTGGTTGCGGGCACATCCCCAGTAGGGGGCGTGCAGGAGGCAGCTGATGGATGTTTCTCTGTCATCGATGTTTCTAACTCTCTATCCCTCTCCCTTCCTCTCTGTAAAATATCAATAAAATACATTTTTAAAAAAGAGAAAGAATCACACCCTTTCTCTATCTCCCCTTCATGCTGTCCCTCCGTTACTCTTCTTGCTATTTCGGCCACAGTCTTCAGCATATACCTCAGGGTCCTTTGATCCTTCACGCCTACTCACCCCAGAAAATCTCTCTCGCTGTTGGGAGCAGAAAGCAACACCAAGCCAAAAGGGCAGACAAGTTCTCTGCTCTGCTCACCACACAGCAAGCTCGGCCTTTCCAGAAGCTAACTCACTCCCTTCCGTTAGGAGGCGCAGTATTGGGGTGCAGCCAAGAGAGCCTGCGCACACTGCGGGCTCTATGTGGAGTCTCCCCTGCCAGGCTTCTTGCAGCTTTCCCCCTGAGTTTGTCTCAAGCTGTCTTTCTCCCAGGCTCTGCTCCCCACTCAGTCCTCGGAGCCGCTGTCCGTGCGCTCAGGGGAGACTGTGCATTTGTATGTCTGAGCCCAAACCAAACAGGACAAGCCAGGACATCGACTCCTGACCCATCATCCAGGATGGCGTGGGAAAGCCTGCTAACACCCCATCCCCTGTGCTTTCCTTCTTCCTTTTAGTAAACGAACCCTCCGACTTCTAAGTGGGTTAAATTAAGATACAGTTCACTATCCAGCTAAAGAAGAAATTTCCCCATTTCCCTGGCAATGGGCTGAAGGGCAATGATTTAGACAAATGGTCCTCCACTCTGTTGCTCCCCTTTTTCCTCTGGCTTTGCCACCGAGGACCACAGGGAGGACGGAGCAACAAGGGAAGGAAAGGGGTCCAGGGTGACCTTGGGAGGGCCAGCTTGGGTTTTGACATGAGTGGGGCCTACACCTTCTATCTCGTTGGTGCTGTTGTGATTCCGTCTCTAGAAAAGTAACCAAGAGATTGCTTGGATGGTTTGGCGGGACACATCTGGAGTAGGAGTGAGCTATGGTCACAATGTCATGACCATTGGCTTTCTTTCTTTCTCCCCCCCCCCTTTTTTTTTTTTTTTTGGATAGCTTCTTTGAGATATATTTGACATCCGGTATTAAAATTGTCTATGTTTAGCGTATACGGCTTGATGTTTTGAAATATGTTTACACAGTGGTCGACAAACTGCGGCTCGCAAGCCACATGCAATTCGCCAGCCATAGTTTGCCGCTCTATTGACTAATGAGTTTGCTGACCAGATAGACTCTCGATTTCAATAATTACAGGCTGTTGTTGTTCCTTGTGATTGAGCCCCTAGCCTAAGTACCACTGTGTGTGGTGAGAAGGTTTAAGATCTAGCCTCTTCCCAAATTTCAAGAACACAATATATAATGTTACCGATAAACACCTTTTTCTTCCCTTTTTCATACGTGAATTTTGACTTTTGATGTTTTTATTCTTTTCTTCTGTTTAAAAATGTCCTTCAGGATACATATGCTTTAAGAGCCTGGTACCATTGACATTTTTTTCTCTCTCAAATGTTTGTGACAGACCCGGAGCACTCCTCTTCTTCCTCACACCATTCCGCGGAGAAGGTTAGAAGTGATGCTTAAACACCATTTAAAGATGAAACAATGGTGGGTTTTATTTTATTTCATTTTTTAAAAGTAAGTGAGGGGGGGGGAGCCCAGTGCCCGCCAGTGTAGCTCGGCACTTGAGCGGCGACCCAGGAACCAAGAGGTACTGGTTTGATTCCAGTTAGGGCACATGCCGGGGTTGCAGGCTCCATCCCCAGTAGGGGTGCTTGCAGGAGGCAGCAGATGGATGATGTTCCTCTCTCGTCAATGTTTCTATCTCTCTATCCCTCTTCCTTCCTCTCCTCAAAAAAAATCAATAAAATATTTTTTTTAAAGTATGGAGGCAGAAACAAATTCAAACTATTTCCTGAGTCCTGGTCTGACGCCCTGAACCCCAGAGCTGGCTATTCATCTCCTGCATCGGCCCCTCTTCCTCACCTTCCTTCCCTCTTCTCTCCTCTTTCTTGCTTTCTTTCTTTTTTTTTTCTCCCCTCTTCCCTCACATACTTTCCTCTCTCCTTCTCCTCTCCTTCCTTCTTCTTGACTGATTCTACAGGTTGCACCTGGGATAAAACTGGCACCTCTCCCTTACCACATCCAGTTCTGTTTTCTCCAGAACATCCACCAGCTTCTCAATCTTGGTCATGTTGGTGAAGAGGAAGTCATCGTCCACCCAGAGAACATATTTGGTGGTGACCTGAGATATGGCGAGGTTCCTGCCAGCAAACCAACCCTGTAGGTGGAATCAGGTTAGATCAGTGGTTGCCATTAGAATAGTCACTCAGGGCACTTTCTCAATTCCCAACAGCCAGGCTGCACCCCCAGACAAATGAAGTCAGAATTTGTGAGGGTGACTCCAATATACAGCTGAGATCGAGAAGCCCTGGGTTAAAGGGAGACACCTGAAGAAGCTCAGTGACTTTCTGGGTCAAAGATTAAAAGGCCAGAAAGCCCTTCCCTGGCCCTGTGGCCAATATGGATAGGTTTCCCATCCCCTTACATTGCCTGGGAGATGTTTGGTGGGAGCAGAAAGCACTTAACACCAAGTCAAAAGGGCAGAGCACCACCCAACATACACTCCGGTGTGTACAGTATCTATTACATTCTGTGTGTCCTTGGGGGAAGCTGTGGGGGAGAGAGACAGACAGAGGAGAGCCGCTCCAGCCTGGCTGGAGCCACAGAGATGATTCCAATTGGATCTGCGTGTCAGGAATCCTTGGGATGTCAGACACCTCAAATCACTTAGAAGGACCTCAGTCACCTTCCAGGCCACGTGTGAGAAAAGGCACATTAACCACCCAACTAATACAGCAAAGGGAGTGGCCTGACTTCTCTGTGAATTTGGCAACAGCAAGGGGACTCAGAGAGAGTCCTACCCTTTCCCACTCCAGGACCCTGATTCCTTGCGAAGGCCACTGAAGCAGCCCCGTCCAGTGGAGAACCTGACTCTGGGGCCCTCTTGTCCCAGGACCCAGGTGTCTCCCATCTGGGAGGGAGGAAAATACCTTCCCAAAGGGCATGAGGTAGTACTCCACATGGCTGTCATTAATTTTCAAAGGCTCCTTGCTGTCATCAGCCACAATCACGGTCAAGTCTGGATAAAACTCACGAACACTCCGGAGCATGGTCATGAGCTTGTGGGGACGGAGGAACGTTTTGGTGGCAATGGTCACCAGGTCTCTGAGCTTCCTCTCTGGTCAAGAAAGGGTGGGTGTCAGAGCACTGTCTTTTGGGAAGCCTCACTGTGTTAACTTACATTGTTCTAGTGGGGGTTTTTTTGTTTGTTAATATATCTTATTGATTTTTTACAGAGAGGAAGGGAGAGGGATAGAGAGTTAGAAACATCGATGAGAGAGAAACATCGATCAGCTGCTTCCTGCACACGCCCTGCTGGGGATGTGCCCGCAACCAAGATACATGCCCTTGGCCAGAATAGAACCTGGGACCTTTCAGTCCGCAGGCTGACGCCCTATCCACTGAGCCAAACCAGCCAGGCCTCTCATGGGTTTTTTTTATGCCACGACCTCTTAGTGTTCGTAGGCCTCATGCTTCAGTAGGTAAGGGTTTGTTTGTTTGTTGGGCTAGAAAATAAACATATTTCTGTATCCCCATGTTTACTGAAGCACTGAGTTAAAGGGAGTCCATGACTCAGAGACATGGACTTCCTTCACGGTAGCCAAGGCAAGAAAACAACCAAGGTGTCCTTCACTAGACGAGTGGATAAAGAAGATGTGGTAGTCAAATACAATGCATACTCGTCGGCCATCAGCAACGATGAAACATCCCCATTTGTGAGAACATGGATGGATCTTGAGAGTATCATGCTAAGCAAAATAAATCAGACAAAAAAGTCGAGAACCTTTTGTGATATTGCTCATCTGTGGGATATAAAACTGAAAACAATAAATGAACAAACAAGACACGCAAAAATTTATAGACACAGACAACAGTACGCTGGTTACCAGGGTTCAAATATATGGAAATGGAAGAAGACGTGCCTTTAGGTGGTGAACATACAATATACAGATGATGTATTAGCTTGGCTAGTGGAGCTCAGTGGTTGAGCATCAACCTATGAACCAGGAGGTCACAGTTCAATTCCCAGTCAGGGCACACGGTTGGGCTTGACTCCCAGTGTGGGCTGTGCAGGAGGCAGCTGATCACTGATTCTCTCTCATCGTCGATGTTTCTATCTCTCTCTCCCCTCCTCTCTAAAATTAATAAGAATATATTTTTTAAAAACATATGGAATTAGCCCAAGATAAACAGAGCAGTGCCACCTAACAACACCAGATTCAGGCTCCTGCGCATACGAACCTTGGTGTGAGACCCCGCGACAATACGAGCCAGAGAAGGGGAAGGGCTTACATTGTGCTGCTGCTCATAAACCAAAAAACCAGACCCCATAATAAGCCACGTGTAAAAATAACTGCTAGGTTGATCAGGTATCTAAATGTGAAAGCAAACGTGTACATCTTTGGAAAAATCCAGGAGAACATCTTTCTTGCTTTAATGTAGAGAAGAGTTTCTTGAACAAGGCACAGAAAGCAAAAACCAGAAAGAAAAACAGTGAATCAATTTTATTACACTGATGGATAAAACTTTCATATAACAAAAGACCCTGGAAGCAACATCAAAAGACAAGCCTTGGGCTGACGAAAGATCAGGTCCTAGCACTTCATACCATACAGTGTGATCATTTTTATGAAAAAGGTCAGAACTGCAGATATTTCCCTCTTTAATTTGAAAGTTACCTTTATCACATGGTAAAAGTCCAACATGTCTATTTCTGGAATTTCAATTTGAGTCCATTGGTATATCTGTTCACACTGCAGTACTGTTCTGTCTTTATTACTATTACTTTTAAAAATATATAATAGATCTTTATTGATTTCAGAGAGGAAGAGAGAGGGGGAGAGAAACATCAATGATGAAAGAGAACCATTGATCAGCTGCCCCTTGCAAGCCCCCTACTGGGGATCCAGCCCGGAACTCGAGGGTCAAACCGTGACCTCCTGGTTCATAGGTCAATGCTCAACCACTGAGCCACCCCGGCTGGCACCATTACTTATTAACATGTTTCCATTCGTTAGGTCCTTTTCAAAATGAGCACAACCATCTAAAAAGTTAAATATAACTAAGCAACACTGGAGCAATGTGCCCTAGAATTGTTTTCCTCCAAACAAGCTTGTCAGGAATCATATCTCAATTGTTATTTTGCCCAAAACCGGTGTGGCTCAGTGGATAGAGCATCAGCCTGTGGACGGCAGGGTCCCAGGTTTGACTCCAGTCAAGGGCATGTACCTGGGCTCTGGGCACATCCCCAGTAGGGGGGGGGGGGCGCAAGAGGCAGCTGATCGATGTTTCTCTCTCATCGATGCCTCTAACTTTCTATCCCTCTCCCTTCCTCTCTGTAAAAAAAATCAATAAAACATATAAAAATAAATAAAACAAACTGTTATTTTGGTCAATTCTCATCTCCATCTCCAAGGGGACCTGGTTTCACCAACAGCTCAACAGCAGGATGCCACCAACAGCCCCAGGGTCCAGGGCTTACCTGGTCCGGGGTCATACAACTTGGGTGTGACGGGGTGGCGAATGGTCACTGGAAACTTGGCTGTGGAGGACTCGGACGTCAGGCTCACTGGAGGGAGAAATAAGGTCAGGCCAGCAGCACATGTCTGGGTTGCTCTCCATGCTGCCCCGGGGAAACCCAGGCCCCGCGGGAGTGACGGTTTGGTACACAGTGTCCTGGCTGGGGTGAGACCGAGGACCGAATGGAGTCCATGGCATTCTGGCTTCTGATTTGTTTGTCCCTGGGGCAACCTGCTGAGGACCTCCTAAGCTCACATTTCTTGCCCTTCTGAGGATCTGCTGGGGTGGACAGGGTGTGGAGTCAGAGTCCGGATTGTCCTAGACTTTGCCATTGTTATCTGAAGTGCCTTGGGTAAATCGCTCAATCTCCTCCAGCTACAAGGCCAGTATAATAATACCTGCCCTATTTTATTTCACAGGGTCATTCTGAGAAAGGAAGTGTTTGAACACCTTCCAAGGTCAAGGTCTGGAGAATGGCTCTTTAGTGTGCGGTCATGGGTAATCTGCCCCACTTTTTACTTCTTTTTCTTGGTGTCCTGGGAATGCATCTTTATAACTTAGTCAAAAGAGAAAGGGGTGCCCTAGCCAGTTTGGCTCAGTGGATAGAGCGTTGGCCTGAGGACTGCAGGGTCCCGGGTTCGATTTTGATCAAGAGCACATGCCCCCAGATTGCGGATTTGATCCCCAGTGGGGGAGGGGAGTGCAGGAGGCAGCCAATCAGTGATTCTTTCTAATCATTAATGTTTCTATCTCTCTCTCTCTCTCCCTTCCTTTCTGAAGTCAATAATATCTATATATATATATATATATATATATATATTTTTTTTTTTTTTTAGAGGGAAAGGGGTGACTGATTCATCCAGAAAGAAACCGGGCTGCCCTAGGGTGGCGGGAATTGTTCTCCAGGGAATTGCTGGGGTGGAGTTTGGGGGAGGGGGTTGATTGGGAAGAAGTCAAAGCCACTGTCCTTTGGACTGGGAGTTTCCCCACATCCCTCTTTCCTGTGAACACCCAGAACAATAAACATAGACTGGCTCCCTCCTCTATCGCAGCTAAAGTCTTAAGCTTTGAGAGCGATAGGGAATTGGGAACAGAACTGGATGGTTTCCAGGTGCACAGCATGAATGATCTGTCCTCCTGGAGGGGTAATCTGCCCCACTTTTTACTTCTTTTTCTCGGTGTGCTGGGAATGCATCTGTGTAGCTAGTCAAAAGAGAAAGGGGTGCCCTAGCCAGTTTGGCTCAGTGGATAGAGCATTGGCCTGAGGACTGCAGGGTCCCGGGTTTGATTTTGATCAAGAGCACATGCCCCCAGATTGCGGATTTGATCCCTAGTGGGGGAGGGGAGTGCAGGAGGCAGCCAATCAGTGATTCTTTCTCATCATTAATGTTTCTATGTCTCTCTCTCTCTCCCTTCCTTTCTGAAGTCAATAATATATATATATATATATATATATATATATATATATATATATATATATATATATTTTTTTTTTTTTTTTTTTTTTTTTTTAAAGAGGGAAAGGGGGGACTGATTCATCCAGAAAGAAACCGGGCTGCCCTAGGGTGGTGGGAATTGTTCTCTAGGGAATTGCTGGGGTGGAGTTTGGGGGAGGGGGTTGATTGGGAAGAAGTCAAAGCCACTGTCCTTTGGACTGGGAGTTTCCCCACATCCCTCTTTCCTGTGAACACCCAGAACAATAAACATAGACTGGCTCCCTCCTCTACCGCAGCTGAAGTCTTCAGCTTTGAGAGCGATAGGGAATTGGGAACAGAACTGGATGATTTCCAGGTGCACAGCATGAATGATCTGTCCTCCTGGAGGGGTAATCTGCCCCACTTTTTACTTCTTTTTCTTGGTGTGCTGGGAATGCATCTGTGTAGCTAGTCAAAAGAGAAAGGGCTGCCCTAGCTCTTCACCTGTCCTTGCCTGGAGTCCCTTCTATGGGATCAGTAGCAACGTGGGAATAGTACTGGGTTCAGGAATTTGGAAGTTAGGTGTCTAGCGTTAGGCACAGGAGCAAGGAAAGCATCTTCAATGCAGGCAGGCTTCGTGGAGGAGGAAGACTTGGAGAGGGCCCAGTGTTTTCCGGCTCCCTCAGCATGTTGCCATCCAAGGACAGGATCTCACCCACATCCACCCTGTGGTGCCGGTACACGGTGCTGGTGTAGGTCACGTGCTGGAGGATGAAATTCAAAAGCTTCCGGTCACTGGTCGAAATGGTCAGCTGCTTCTGGCCTCTGCCCTGCACCACACTGTCTGGGATGTCGACGAGGGTGTTGAGTGTCCCCAGAGAAGCTGTCAGGGTGACCTAAGGTGGGTGGAGTACAAAGAGAGTAAATGCAAGGAAAGGCGCCTACCCAACATGGCCTGCAGAGCATATTAGGGTGAGAGGAGAGGCGTCAGGGGTGCCCCAGAAGCTAGGATCTGTCTCTGCATGGTGTTAGGATCTGTCTCTGCATGGTGTCCCCGGCTCTGGTCACAGCAAAGGAGAACTAAGCCCTGGGGCCTGGTGCATTCAAGGGCAGTTTCTTTTCTCTTATCTGTTGGCTTACAGAACACCATTCTTTTGACTTCAGTTTGCCAACTCCTCCTCCATAAAACCTCCAAATGGCCCTCGCTGGTTTGGTTCAGTGGACAGAATGTTGGCTTGCGGACTGAAGGGTCCCAGGTTCGATTCTGGTTAAGGGTACATGCCTGGGTTATGAGCTCCGTCCCCACTGCGGGGGAGGAGGGGCTGGGAAGAGGGGTGCAGGAGGCAGCAGATCAATGATTCTCTCTCATCATTGATGTTTCTATCTCATTCTCCCCCTCCCTTCCTCTCTGAAGTCAATAAAAGTATATTAACAAAAATAAATAAATAAATAAAACCACAGAATGGAGCTTTTAGGGACTTGACTCTGCACTCTTTGCCTTTTTAATTTTTAAAAATAAATTGATTGATTTTTTTTTTTTTTTACAGAAAGGAAGGGAAAGGGATAGAGTCAGAAACATCAATGAGAGAGAAACATCGATCAGCTGCCTTCTGCACACTCCCCACTGGGTGTGTACCCAAAACCAAGGTACATTCCCTTGATAGGAATCAGATCTAGGACCCTTGAGTCTGTAGGCAGACATTCTAGCCACTGAGCCAAACTGGTTAGCGCACTCTGCCTTTTTATTCTAACACCTTCTTGCTAGAAGATTTCATCCATTACCATGGCTTTAAATTTCACCCATCCTCTGATGGTTTCAACATTTCTATCTACAGTTCTTTTTTTAAAAAAAAAAAATATATATATATATATATATTTGCAGTATAACTTAGATTTAATAGTAGTACATATGTTTTCCTTTTTCCCCCCATTGTCCTCCCCTCAGCCTCCCTTACCCCCCAGCACATGTCCCCACCTGCTCCCTCGCCCCAGTGTCTTGCATCCATTGGTTATGCTCATATGCATGCATACAAGTCCTTAGGTTGATCTCCCACAGCATCTGCCCCCCACCCTCCCCAGCCTTCCCCCTGTAGCTTGACAGCCTGTTCAATGCTTCCCTGCCTCTATATCAATCACTCTCCCCTGTTTCTTTTCTTCAAAAATATCTTGCCTCTGCATACTAGAAATAAATGTATAAGAACAAAAAATGTTTGAGTCTCAGTTTCAATGTCCAACTGTTCTGAGTCCCAGTTTCAATGTCAAATAGTTCCTTATGTGTACATGTCAGCAATGGTATCCAGATGGTGGACACATGGTGGCAATGCAAGTTCCATCCTCTCTGGTTTGGTCCTGGGCCGTACAGCTCATCTCTTTTTAAGATCCAACTGTCTGGTTGGTTGCCCTGCTAGGAAGTTTTACAAGCAAATCAAACTGACATCTTCAAAATGGAACTATTGATTTCTCTCTATAAACCTCTCCCTGCCTCGTGAATGGCACCTTCATCTGTTCAACTGCTCAAGTCCCCAAGTGGAAGTTGTTGCTGTTCTTCCAGTTCCCTCACACCTACAGACAATCTGCCCTTGACCAGAACTGAACCCAGGGCCATTTGAAATCTCTGCAGGCCAACACCCTATCCATGGAGCCAAACCAGCTAGGGCCTTGCTGAAAGCACTTCAGTCAGTCAATGGATGTATTCTGAGATCCAAATTATAGGCACAGGGCGGGCAATTGTGAATAAGACAGACTTCTTGCCTTCAAGAAGCTTATAGTCTACTAGAGGCCCGTTGCATGAAGATTCATGCAAGAGGCTTTCCTTCCCCTGGCTGCCAGGACCAGTTTTCCTCTGGAACCTGGGACCCAGGCCTTCCCTCTGGCTGTTGCCTTCCGTTTTTGCTTTGGCTGGCTGGAGTGTCACGCTGCCGCCGCCTCATCTCTGCCCCTGAGGGCAGGCGCTTGCTGCCGCAGCCTCAACTCTGAGCCCAGAGGCCAGGAGCTCGCTGCCACCTTCTCTGCAGCTTTGTCTCCACCCCCAGGGCCGGGCACTCACTCCGCTTGGCCCTGCCCCCCGCTCCTGATTGGCTGGTAGCATAGCCAATCAGGAGCCAAGGTACAGTCACATTTGCATGTTACTCTTTTATTAGATAGGACTAGAGGCCTGGTGCATGAAATTCATGCACAGGTAGGGTCCCTAGGCCTGGCCAGCAACCATGGGCAGATCTGTGGGGTGACTGGCGGGGCGACGGGGGGAGGGGGGTATTAGGAGGGAGGAGGACCGCTGGCACCCACCTTGGCTGGCCTGGGGTCTGCAGGCTGGGGGCAGCTCCTGCATTGAGCATCTACCCCCTGGTGGTCAGTACACATCATAGCAACCAGTCATTCCACTGGTTGGTCCCCCATTTGGTCAATTTGCATGTTAGGCTTTTATTATATAGGATTGGGGAAGAGAGGCCATAGCATATCATGACACAGATGAGGTAGTTCAGGTACAGATAAGAAGATAACAAGGAACTGAGAAAGTGCCAGAAGCGGGTGGCAGAGGGCCTAGCTGGGGGTGGGGGACAGAGGAGGCTTCTAGCCATTCCAACCTCTGTTTAACATACAGAGGTGAGAAAACTAAAACTACATTTCCCAGGCTCCTTCAGTTAGGGCTCTTGATGTGGTCTCTGTCCCTCCAGTCAGATACACTTGCAGAGACCTTGATTTGGAGCTCTGTTAAGTGGGGAAAGCGGGGCAGGCACAGGGCATCCACCTCAGTGGCGCCAGCCCTGGCAGAGGCAACACAGCGCGGGAGCCGCGGCCGTGGCAGCAGCGTCCTCCCGCAGCGGAAGCAGCGGCACCCGCGGTGGCTCGGTGCCTTGGCGTGGTCTTGGGAGTCCTCCCTGGAGCTCCAGCCACTCCTTCGGTGGGAAAAAGTGTGCCTTCCATAGGCACCCTCCCCCACCTCCAGCCCCCACCTCAGACTCATGTCTGATGTTTCATGTGGATGGGGGCTCTCTCAAAACCCGAGACCAGCCGCTCCTGGGGGAAGGGGGCTGGGCGGGGAGCCAAGGACAGGATGCCAAGTGCACAAAGGGACTGGGAAGGGGGGTCTTGCCTTATAGATGAGGGCATCGGGTCCATCAAACTGAAGACCTGGAGGACACAGGGAAAAGGACAACAAAAAAGTCATGAGGGGATGCCAAGGGCTCTCTGAGGCTCACACCTTCCTGGCTGCCTCCCTCCCTCCCTGTGCTTCCAGAGTCCGTCCCTTCAAGCGTTCCCTCCTATGCAGGGTGTTTGCTGACAGACGGCCCTCCCCCCTGGGTTCTGGTAGACACTTCCATGGTCCTCCCGGCGGTTCTAAAACCTCTGATGCCACCCTCAGCTTTGGATGGGTGCTGTGAATTAATCCAGTCCCTCCCAGGTGTCTGTTACTGAAGGGAAGGAAGCAATGGATTAATAATGAATCATCTTAGCCCTAACCGGTTTGGCTCAGTGGAAAGAGCATCAGCCTGCAGACTGAAAGGTCCCGGGTTGGATTCCGGTCAAGGGCATGTACCTTGGTTGTGGGCACATCCCCAGTAGGGGGTGTGCAGGAGGCAGCTGGTAGGTGTTTCTCTCTCATCGATGGCAACCTATGGACCAGGAGGTGATGGTTTGATTCCCGGTCAGGGCATGTGCCCGAGCTGTGGGCTCAGTCTCCAGTGTGGGGATGTGCAGGGGGGCAGCCAATCAGTGACTCTCATTATTGATGTTTCTGTCTCTCTCTTCTTCTCCCTTCCTCTCTGAAATCAATAAAACAAAATAATGAATCATCCATATATGAAGCACCTAGAGTAGTCAAACCCAGCAAGACAGAAAGTAGAACAGTGGCTGCCAGGGGCCGGAGGGAGGGGGGGGACAATGTTAAATAGGCACAGAGTTCCAGTGGGAAGATGAAGAAGTTCTAGAGGTGGTTGGTGGTGATGGCGGCAGAACAAGGTGAATGCATTCAATGTGACAGAACTGCGCGCTTAAAAGCGGTTACAGTAGTAAATTTTGTTATGCATATTTTACCACAAGAAAAAGACGAATCATCCAAAGTGTCATATTGTTTTTAAATAACGATTCAAAAAACACTAACAAGGAGCCCCAAGTGTGTTTACTTTAGCAGCTGCTCTTAGCGTGTGACTCACTCAAGTTCTACTTCAAACATGCCTCCTGTGGCCACAGGGAGCTTACTCGGCTCATCTGAGAAATCGGCAAAATAAACATTTACCTCACAGGGCTGTGCTACTGAACTAGAAGCGTGTGTAAAAGTCCTGAAAAGAGGTTTTGTTTTTCGTTTTTGTTTTTCTGAGCCAGGGCCTGCCCAGCACAAGCCTTTTAGTTGTTTAAGAAACACATAATTGCCCAAACCAGTTTGGCTCAGTGGATAGAGCGTTGGCCAGGTTCGATTCCGGTCAAGGGCATATGCCTTGGTTAGGGGCACATCCCCAGTAGGGGGTGTGCAGGAGGCAGCTGATCGATATTTCTTTCCCATTGATGTTTCTGACTCTCTATCCTTCTCCCTTCCTCTCTGTAAAAATCAATAAAATATATAGTTTTAAAAAGAAACAAATAGCCGAGACGGGTTTGGCTCAGTGGATAGAGCGTCGGACTGCGGACTGAAGGGTCCCGGATTCGATTCCGGCAAGGGCATGTACATTGGCTGCGGGCACATTCCTGGTGGGGGGCGTGCAGGAGGCAGCTGATCGATGTTTCTGACTTTCTATCCTTCTCCCTTCTGCTCTGTAAAAAATCAATAAAATATATTTTAAAAAAAAAGGAAACAAATAATTACTTTATTTCTAGAAAATGGTGCTGCTTGTATCAGGGCCAGAGCCATAGCTCTTCCTCCAGGATGGGGATGTCAGGCGGCAGGTACCTAGAGAGCCAGGCCCAGCATGGACACTTCCTTCCTCAGGTCTGATGCAGACCCCGCCCCCTGCACCTCTTCCCACCTCCACCCTGTGTGAGGGGGGCTGGGAGCACCAGTGCAGACCCACCCCAAGGGGGGGTCCAGTTAAGCACCCTGGATGAGCCAGGCCCTCACGACCAGGAGCGTTCATTTCTGGCGGTGGCCCCGGCTCTGCCTGCTCCCAAGATGCTGTAGGACCACCAAAGAGCCAATCATGTCCTAAGATTCCTTGAGGCTCACAGACATCTGTCCTCTTCCGTGTTATTTCTTAGCCCCACGGAGGTCACAGCGACTAAGGGTGATCTCCAGTGGTGGAAACAGTGATGTTAACATTAAATGAAATCATTTCAAACTTCGTCCTGGTGCTGGTACCCAGCAGGTACTCAGTGAATGATTGCTCCCTCCTTTTGCTTAAGAAGGAATAGGAACGGTGCCCGAGTCCTCTCAGGATGGGGCGGACCTACCTGGGATGGGAACTGTGTGCAGGGGCATCACCTCCACCCCGTGGACCGGGTACCCAAAGGGGAGGTTGGGCGGAGCCAGCAGGGGCGGTGGGCGGGGCAGCCCTTCCCTGCAGAGAAAAGGAAGTGTTAACAGCTGCCCTGACTCCCTTCCCAGGTTAGTTCTGAAAGGGGAGCCTGTTCCCAGAGCCTTGGGCTGCCGATGCGGAGAAATGGAAAGCAGATTGTCCCCATCTCCCCTCCTCCATTACCCCCAGCCTCTTAACTCCACAAACGAACTGAGCAGTTTACAACAAAGCACATAAAAAACAAAAATCATGACCAGCAAAAAAGAAGGAATACAATACTACAGGGGCCAGCACACTTGCAGCAGCCGAACACCAAAGTCAAAGTCACCTGTGACTCCCTGGCAGCCCGGGTACAAAATGATTGTCAGTGCTCAGGTCTTCTTAAAGGGGCAAAGGAGACCAATTCCTGAAGGGAAGCCAAAGGTTTCCCGGCGCCGCACCAACACACAGAGTGTATCCCAGGGAACTGTATATGCGAGTGGCGGGCGTCTCCTCCGTATTTTCAAAGCAAACACAGTGATGATTTCCGAATGGTTTGTTGTTGTAACGACCTTCAGTCAAAGGCAAGTGCACAGCACAGTCCAGTGAGACTGGCTCGAGGGACGAAGGTAACACGGCTGAGATGCAGCCTCGAGGGACCCAGTTTACCCAAAGATGCCACCACTTAGATTACCTGGAACAGAGATCGGACTATTGGAGTGAGTGTTTATGGGAATATGAAAAAGACAACATTTAAAAATGGGAAAGGACATAGCTAGGCAATTAAAAGAGGAAATAAATGCAAATAGATAATAAATATATGAAACATGCTCAGCTTCAGTATTACTCAGGTAAATGCAACTTTAAACAACAACTACCTTTTCATTAAAGTTTAAAGGTAAAGGCTATGTAAGATCACCCTGATATGCCAAGGTTCCAGGTTCAATCAGAGGCATATATAAGAATCAACCAATTCATGCATAAATAAGTGGAACAAATCAATGTCTCTCTCTCTCTCTCTCCATTCCTCTCTCTACCTAAAACCAATACATGAAAAAATTTAAAAGAATGATGATATAATAAATCACAACAATAGTAGACAATATTTTTGCAGTGCTTCTACATATCAGGTATTTTTGAGTTACAGGTTCTCTGTATGTTAATACAATTCACCTTACAATAAGCCTTTTAAAAATATTTATTAGTTAAATTGATTGGGGGAGGACATTGATCAACATGAACATATAGATTTTGGATGTGGGTTTCTGTCTTACAAGATCTGTAAATTGCACCATGTGCTCATCACCCACAGTCAAATCTTCTGTCACCTTATATTAGGATCTCCTTCTCCCCTACAATAAGCTGAAGGGAGGTATCTATTATAATTCTAACTAATAAAAGAGTAATATGCAAATTTGACCATACCTTTACTACACGCACAAGCCACGCCCACAGTCACACCCACCAGCCAATCAGGAGCAGATTATGCAAATAAAACCCAACCAAGATGGCTGCTGCCACTGAGAGCAGGAGGAAGGCTTGGGTTTCCTCAGCAACAGAGGAAGCCAAGCTTTCCGCCTGCCGTTGCCGGTCTAGGCCTCCACTCAATGCTACAAAGTTTCAATTATGAAAGATACAGAAATGGTGGCAGCCACTGAGCTGGAGAGAACAGAGGCTTGGGTCCCCGCCCCCAGCTGCCTAGGCCTCCACTCTAGGCTACAAAGTTTCAAACAGAAATGGCTACTGCCAGGGGGCAAGCAGAAGGCTTGGCTCTGCTCCAGGCTACAAAGTTTCAATTGTAGACATAAATTAATCCCAGATCCCAGGGCCTCCACTTGGGTCACTGGAGGAAACCCCCACCCTGATCCAAGACACCCCTCAGGGCAAACCAGCTGGCCCCCACCCAAGCACCAGGCCTCTATCCTATCTAATAAAAGAGTAATTTGCAGATTGACCATCACTCCAACACGTAAGAGGACTGCCCCCATGTGGTCAAAGATCCTTCCCCCATGTGGACACAAGATGGCCACCACAAGATGGCCAGCAGTGGAGGACAGTGGGAGGTTCCAGGCCTGCAAGGGAGAGCAGTTGTGGGCGATCAGGCCAGCAGGGGAGGGCAGTTGGGAGGGACCAGGCTTGCAAGGGAGGGCAGTCAGGGGTGATCAAGCCTGTAGGGGAGGGCAGTTAGGGGTGACCAGGTGGCAGAGGAGGGAAGTTGGGGGCAAACAGGCTGGCAGGGGAGCAGTTAGACATCAATTAGGCTGGCAGGGTAGTGGTTAGCAGGTGATCAGGCTAGCAGACAGAAGCGGTTAGGGGCAATCAAAGAGGCAGGCAGGTAAGCAGTTTGGAGCTAGCAGTCCTGGATTGTGAGAAGGATATCCGACTGCCTGTTTAGGCCCCACCCTCCCGAGATCGGGCCTAAACAGTCAGTCGGAAATCCCTCGTGGGGTCCCAGATTAGAGAGGGTGCAGGCTGGGCTAAGGGATATTCCCTGCCCCCTGTGCACGAATTTTGTGCACCAGGCCTCTAGTTTTTCATATAAGATACTAAAGCAATATGAGGTTAAGTTAATTGCTACCCAGTTTGTTCCAAAGTTAAAATTCTCAATCACAATGTTATTATTTTATTATTAGGCCCAGTGCATGAAATCTCAGCCTGCACCCTCTCCAATCTGGGACCCCTCGAACATCCCTTCTAGAATCTGGGACCACTGGCTTCTAACTGCTCACCTGCCTGCCTGCCTGTTCATCCCTAACTGCCTCTGCCTGCTGGCCTGATCGCCCCTAACTGCCCCACTGCCAGCCTGGTTGCCCCCAATTGCCCCCTCCCCCCGCCAGCCTGGTCACCCCACACAGCCTGCTGTTCAGGCATTTGGTCATCCCTCACTAACCCCCCTGCTGGCCTGATTGCCCCACGCAGCCTGCTGTTCAGTCATCCATCTGGTTGTTTCTGTCATGATGACCCCTGGCTTTTTATATATTAGGATTACAGCACACTTTCTACAATAGCTCATAAATGATCCTCCTGCGCCCCCCCCCCAAAAAAAGGGAAGGGCTTGCTCAGCCCTTGTATGTTCTGTTGTATCTTTGTTTTAAGTATTGTGTTTCTTAAAATTTTTATTGACTTTTTTAGAGAGAGAGAGAGAGAGAGAGGAAGAACATGAAAGAGAGAGATTTGTTGTTCACTTATTTATGCATTCATTGGTTGCTTCTTGTATGTGCCCCGACCAGAGATCGAACCCGTACCTTGGTGTGTTGGGACGATGCTCTAACCCAGTGGTCGGTAAGCTGCAGCTCACGCACCACAAGTGGCTCTTTGGCCCCTTGAGATTTTAGCAAAGGCCAGCTTAGGAGGACCCTAATTAAGTCAATAACAATGTACCTACCTATACAGTTTAAACTTAAAAAATTTGGCTCTCAAAAGAAATTTCAATCCTTGTACTGTTGGTATTTGGCTCTGTCGACTAATGAGTTTGCCAACCACTGCTCTAACCAACAGAGCTACCTGGCCAGGGCTTGCTCTGCTGTACCTTAATTCCTTAGCCTGGTTATCCTACCATCTATGGCTCTGGTGATGTCCCAACATCCTTCCCACAATTCCCTTTTCCCATAAGCCAGCCATCATGGATTTCTGCTCTTTTCAATCAATAACCCTGGTCAGCACATCCTGAGTGTTTTAACTCTGAGCCGTGCACATCACAGGGGAACAGCATGTTCTCAATATAAATGGATAAGATGGTGCAACTCGGTCACTACAAAGTCACTGCTATGACAGGTGGGTGCCCGGACGCTGGGCCACAACACCATACTGACAATGCAAACGACCTTCATTCCTTTGCTCGTTTTTCATCTCAACACGTTGGATGCACGCAAAGTTTATAAATCTTCATTGAAGGGCTATTTCCTCCATTCCCTTTCGTAGGTTTATTCCTAATAGTTCCTCCCAGGCACCCTTGCAAGAGGGGGAGCTCCTTCCTTCTCTCTTTGAACCCATACCCTCAGGACAAAGTAGCGCTTTTGCTCCTCCTGCAGACCGAGCGCCCTGGCGGCCTCCATTACCTCCTCTGAAAGTGTTCGAATTCAGCCTGTCTCCTCGCTGCCACTGCAGGGAGGGCTGCCTGGCCATAGGCACCTTCGAAGTTGTAGCCATGGCCTTTGGCTTCACATCGGCACTGGTTTTTCGGGAACAGCCTGAAACGAACAGGAAGACTGCGAACATGACTGGGCGGGAGGAGGGCTGCTGATGATTGAGGGGGAACCTGAGACCTTATCCCACGTGTATGCATCTGAGAAACTGGCTTCCCCAGACCCGCTGTCCTGGAATATTAGCAGATGTCCCTGACAGAGCCACGGGGAAGGGGGCGGGGGGAGGGGGGAAGAGAAGAAGGGCCAGCTTTCTTTTTTAAATTTTTTATTTAATTTTTTATAATATATTTTATGTATTGATTTTTTTTTACAGAGAGGAAGGGAGAGGGACAGAAAGCTAGAAACAACGATGAGAGAGAGAAACAGTGATCATCTGCCTCCTGCACACTCCCTACTGGGGATATGCCCGCAACCAAGGTATATGCCCTTGACCAAAATCAAACCGAAATCAAACTAAGCCAAACAGGTTTCTGCTAATTTTTATTTTATTTTATTGATTTTTCTTTTTTTACAGAGAGGAAGGGAAAGGGATAGAGAGTTAGAAACATCAATGAGAGAGAAACATTGATCAGCTGCCTCCTGCACACCCCCTACTGGGGATGTGCCCGCAACCAAGATACATGCCCGTGACTGGAATTGAACCTGGGACTCTTTAGTCCACAGGCCCACACTCTATCCACTGAGCCAAACCAGTTAGAGCTGGGCCCGGTCTCTTGACTTATCCCCTGCACCAAACTTCTTTAAACTTGAGAATCACAGGAATTTCAGCCCCACCCTTGAGAATCACAGGAATTTCAGCCCCACCAGAAGAGGAGGCTGGAGAGAGACCAAGAGCTGGCACTTAAGTGGACCCTCCAAGGTTTTAAGGCACCTGACTGAGCGCTGCAGGGCACAGAGACTGCATCCTAGAGATCGCGCCCTCCCCTGGTCTCACAGTAGGGAATCACTTAAACAACCAACACAGTTCAGAAAAGTAGGGAACCATCTGTAAAACGGACACAACAGAGCAGAGCAAACCCCAGGAGGAGCAAGGGAGCTGTCGGACCATGGAGAGAGAGAGAACGCGTGAGAGCTCACCAGATGCCATCGTAGGAAAAGAGGGACCTGAGTCGTTCCTCGGGTAGAAGCTTCGGCATCTGGACGGCTGGATCCTGACGAGGGAGCACGGGTTGGAGGCTGAACTCTTCATGAAGGTACATACTTCTGAATGCAAATAAAGCCAGGCTGAATCCTAAGACTAAGGTGGACATCTTGAGGAGCCACAGGAAGTTATAGCTGTTGGGGCACAAAAAAGCACATTTCATTAAGATCGTTTTTAAAAATATATGCTTTATTGATTTTTTACAGGGCGGAAGGGAGAGGGATAGAGAGTTAGAAACATCGATGAGAGAGAAACATCCATCAGCTGCTCCTGCACACCCCCCACTGGAGACGTGCCCACAACCAAGGTTCATGCCCTTGACCGGAATCGAACCTGGGACCCTTCAGTCCGCAGGCTGACACTCTATCCACTGAGCCAAACTGGCTAGGGCAAAATCTTTTTTTCTTGATTAGTTATTAAATGACTTGATTGTCACCTAATCAACACCAACAGGAATAACTATTTTGGGGAGTACAGAAGGAGACCATGCACTGCAATCGCTCCGGGTGACCCAGCTGGGCAGTGGAAGCAGCTCAGGGCCCGCTGCCCTGCCCTGGACTGGCCCGCCCCATCCTGCTCCTGCAGGACGTCACTGGCATGTCAGCGGCAGCTCCGGCCTGGGAAGCAGTCTGCGGTCTCCGGGAAGGGAAAACGTGCTCCCAGAGCCAGGGGGGCTCTGACTTACACAGACTGTCCCCACCCCAGTCCAACAGTTCTCCATTTAATACATTGTTAGTTTTGTAGTCTGCAATTATTTTATCTGTAAAACAGTTATGCCTCTCATTCCCCCTTTTAAAAAATATATATTTTACTACTGGCCTGGTGCATGAAATTCGTGCACATTAAAAGGGTATTAATTAGAGGAAATAATTTAATATTGCTATTTTCTCTTTCTCTATAATAGAAGTATCTGAGAATAAAGAAAATTAGTAAAATATATATGAAACCTTCCTCCTATCAGAGTCTGGGGCGCACCACGGGGCCCAGAGTCAAGTCCCCACTCACTCACATGTGCCTCAAAATCACGTGAGACCCAGACCTAGCTGCACCCCTCCCCCCTCCCGCATTGGGGTATATCCAGACCCCACCAGTCCCACTCTCAGGTCCCCTGGCCCAGCACCAGGATAGGGGACGTGGCCTGAGGTCCCCCATCAAGTCCCACCAGGTGGGAGACACGACCTGAGATCCCGTGTCAAGCCCCACCAGGCAGAGGAGCACAGCCTCAAGTCCCCCAGCCCAGCACAGGGAGGGAAGCATAGCCTCGGGTCCCCCGCCAATCCTCACTGGCACAGGGGCATAGGCTCAGGTCCCCTGTAAAGCCCCACAGGGTGGGGGGCACAGCCTGAGGTCCCCTGTCAAGCCCAGCCAGGAAGGAGGGGCACAGCCTCAGGACCCCTGGCCTGGTGCTGGGGCAGAGGGTATGGTCTGAGGTCCCCCAACCTGGTACCACGGTGGGGGTGCAGCCTGAGGTTCCCTGTCAAACCCTGGCGGATGGAGAGAACAGTCTGAGGTCTCCTAACCCAGCAACAGGATGGGAAGCACACCTTGAGGTCCCCTGTCAAGCCCTGCAGGGTTGGGAGTGTGGCCTGTAGTCCCCTGTCAAGCTGCACCAGGTGGGAGGCACAGCCTGAGGTCCCCCAGCCTGGAGCTGGGGTGAGGGAAGCAGCCTGAGGTACCCTAGCCCAGCACCAGGGCAGGAAGCACACCCTGAGGTTCCCTGTCAAGCCCCTCTGGATTGGGGGAGGGTATAGGCCTCCTTTCCCTCCTGCTGTGGCCACACCCCCTGCCGGCCTCCCATCCAGCTGCCACGACCATCTCACGCTCTCCTGAGCAGGTATGCACAGGGAAGGCTGGGCCAGGATAATTGGAATGGGTGATGGGGGCCAGCATCCTGGGTGAGCTGGGCCTCACAGCCTGCTTCAGCTCCCAGCACCCCGGACCTAAGGAGTAGTGCTTTCACAGGGGCCTGGCAGGCACTGGATATGGCGATGCCTTAAAAACAGAAGAAGCCCCCTTTAACTGTGGCTGGAAGTGCGTTGGGAACTTATGGTCAGGGGAAGCAGCCCAAACTCAGGGCTGAAATAAGACCTTGGGGAGCCTCCGGAGGGGGCAAACCAACAGTAAAAGGCATCTTTGAAACAAGGACATTTGAACATACAGTGGATATTAGGTGATATTACGGAATTACCCTAACTTTTCAAGGTGTGACAATGGCTGAATATTTACTTCTTTTTTAAAGGTACTCATCAGAGGATGTTTTAAGTGGGAAACAACTTTCCCTGAAAGTGTTGTCCTGGCCCAGCCCTCCCCGCACCACAGACGCCTCAAGGACCGAGCCTCTCCCACTCGCTCGCTCACTCACTTGCTCGGCCCTCGAAAACACCCTGTGCAGAGGCATGGTCCCTGCTTCGTTCCCCGCCTGCGTAGGTGTGAAGCACTTGAGCTGCTGGCATGAAGCGAAGCGTTCATTGGTGTCCAGGCAAGCCGTGGCCGCACCTCCAGTCATGCCCCCGGCTCCTGACTGGTTGGTAGCATAGCCAATCAGGAGCCAAGGTACGGTCACATTTGCATGTTACTCTTTTATTAGATAGGAGGATTTTTTTTTTACAGAGAGGAAAGGAGAGGGATAGAGAGTTAGAAACATCAATGAGAGAGAAACATCAATCAGCTGCCTCCTACACAGCCCCTACTGGGGATGTGCCCACAACCAAGGTACATGCCCTTGACCAGAATCGAACCTGGGACCTTTCAGTCCGCAGGCTGACGCTCTATCCACTGAGCCAAACCGGTCAGGGCTCTCATTCCCCTTTTTGTTATATCTTTTTTTTTAAATATGAATGTGTATATATATATATATATATATATATATAAAAAAATATGAATCTATCTTTATATATATATATATTAATTTCAGAGGGGAGGGAGAGGAAGAGAGAGGTAGAAACATCAATGATGAGAGGGAATCATTGACTGGCTGCCTCCTGCGCATAGGAACGAGCCCACAGTCCAGGTATGTGCCCTTGACCGGAATCAAACCCAGGACCCTTAGGTCCGCAGGCCATTGCTCCACCCACTGGGCCACCCCATCAGGGCTGCCACCTCTCGCTGACTCCACAAGCTGATTTTGCTGTCCTGGCTAGTGCCTTCCTGACAACGTTGTGACAGCAGTGGGCGCACGTCTCTGGTTCCTGACAGTAACAGAACACGAAGCGTGACTTTTTATAATCGCATACTGCGAAACGAAAATGTATTCCATGGGAAACCATTAGAAACAGGAAGATTTTAGTAGAATAGCTGGGAGGTGAACCTGATGGGTGGTACGCTCGGGCAGGCTAAATAGCCATCTCAGATGGTAGATGAAGAAAAACTGAATCAGCCCTAATTGGTTTGGCTCAGTGGATGGAGCATCGACCTTTGGACTGGAGGGTCCCAGGTTCAATTCCAATCAAGGGCACATGCCCAGGTTTCGAGCTCGATCCCAGTAGGGGGTGTGAGGGAGGCAGCTGATCAATGATTCTCTCTCTTTCCCTCTCTGAAATCAATAATATATATATATATATATTTTAAATACATTTTATTGATTTTTTACAGAGAGGAAGGGAGAGGGATAGGAAGTCAGAAACATCGATGAGAGAAACATCAATCAGCTGCCTCTTGCACGCTCCCTACTGGAGATGTGCCCGCAGCCAAGGCACATGCCCTTGACTGGCATCGAACCTGGAACCTTTCAGTCTGCAGGCCGACGCTCTATCCACCGAGCCAAACTGGTTTCGGCAATAAAAATATATTTTTAAGAAAAGAAAAGAAAAACTGAATTTATTTACGGGTGGGATTGGGGGATGGGATCTCCGCAGGGCAGGGCTGCACAGCAGGAGCCACAGGAACTGGGGTGGACGACAGCAGCACCGGAGCCGCAGTTGCACCCTTACCTGCAGCCACTGGCGGGAAGCTTGTCGTTAGTGGGTTGGGGGCTGAGCTGGGGGGGTGGAATGAGAGGGAATGCAGGTGTGCAATCACGTACCTTCAGGCCAGTTTTCCACTCCTTGTATATCTACTTCCTGGTGTTGAGCAAATTTTTTCTGGTCTTTTGTTCTTCTGTGCCCGGAAGCTTACAAATGGCCGGCAGGGCTGTACTGCCCTATAGGTCTAGCAGTAGCTAGTTGTCGCCCGCCTCCCCCCGGAGCTTTCAGTCTGCATGGCAATGCTCTACCCACCGAGCCACCATATTTTTAGGGCTCAACATATTTTTATATCAACATATTGCTACGTTCTCTTTTTTTTATTTGCAGTGATCAAGCATTAATTCTGTCTTTGAACAAATAATTAAGCATTAGGCAAGTTACCTCTACCTTAGGGAAATATAAATAAAGGAAACTCCTGATTCTTGATGAGAATAACTCAATATTGTACTGGTGTAGCTTCACCATATATTACTCTATAAATTCAATATAGTAATTACATACATGAAACCGCAATAGGATTTTTAAAATTTCAAAATGATTCTAAAGTGTATTGGAACTAACCCACGAGAATAGCAAGGAAAATATTACAAATAAGAGGAATGGCTGTGTAACAGGCTGTGTTACCACTAAATAATAAAATTATCATAAAGTTATAATTATTAAATGTACGATGCTGGTTCTGAAATAAGCAAATAAGTAGGTAGAATAAACCAAAATTTTCCCTACTTTGTTATATATTTCTGTAACATCTGATTTTCCAAAGTGGTATTCAGAAAAAGATAGGTGGATTTGAGGTAGTCAAGTTATAGAAGCACTGGCAAAAAAATATAGAGAGAGACTTTTATTTACTTTTAGATAAGTTTGACCATGTGATCAGATCTGTCTCAGCTTGGAGTTCTTATCAAACCTGGTTCCAGCTAGGGACAGCACTTCAATGCAGACGTTAATAGGAATTGCGTGGGTCAAGACTGCCAATAAAATGTTCCCCAGCTGACTTTTCATCAGATAACGACAAATGTTCTACACTGGCAAAACTGCAGTGTTTTTGTGCTTCCGTTGGGGTATTAAAGTTATAACTGCATGTGTCTGCTATGCTGGTTGGACCATATTTGAGAACCATTCAAGAAAGAGCCAAAATTCAATTTATAAAGTCAGTGAGGAATAAGAAAGTGAGTCAGGCATCTGTGCCAGCTCAGACCCTGCCAGCAGGTGCAGCTGTTTACCGCTGCCAGGCCGGATACAGAGCTTGGGGACCAGGCAGAGCCGGGAGGGCCGGCTAGACCTGAGTAAGAAGACGGTGATCCTCATTGTCCTGAGGGACTCCTGTGCCCTAGCGGGGATGGCCCTGACCTCAAGCTCCCTGCAGAAGCCAGTTAACCAATAGCCTCGATTTTTGTTTTGACCAGAAAGGTAGTCTCGTGACTCCTGTGTGCTTTACCTTTGTGTCTGCATCCGAACCTTTCAAAGTGTCTGCACACTGAAAATCAACACTGAAATTAAAATGGTAATTGGATTAGCCCAAGAGCAAAGATCTAATCTGAATTCGTTGGTGAGGAAAACACCCAGACACCAATTAATAAATGGGCATGGAATGTACCCATTTCGAATTCAGACTTTTTTTTTTTTTTTTTGGAATGAAAAAGTAAACGTAGAAGCAAAGGAAAGTTTAAGAGAAGTTTCTTTGGCCCTGGCTGGTCTTGCTCAATGGTTAGAGCACCCATCCAGGGACTGAAGGGTCAAGGGTCGGATTCCCAGTCAAGGGCACACACCTTGGTCGTGGGTTTGATTCCAAACCCTAGTTGGGGCGTGTGCTGAAGGGACAAAAACAATCAGTCTCTCTCTTTCATCACCACCACCCCCCTCCCTCCCTTACACTCTAAAAATCAAGGGAAAAAATATCCCCGGGGTTGCCCAGCCTGCATAGCTCAGTGGTTGATCGCTGAACTAGAACCAGGAAGCCACAGTTTGACTTCAGGGGGAGGGGGGCACATGCCTGGGTTAGAGGTGTGGGGTGTGCCGATGGCAGGCGGTCAATGATTCTCTCTCATCATTAATGTTTCTATCTCTCCCAATCTCTCTGAAATCAATAAAAATATATTTTTTAAATATCCTCGGGTGAGAAGGAACAAACATACAAACAAATAAATAAAAGTGACTCCGGAAGCAGGAACTCTAGCTCCCCCAAGGTCACACCAGCTGGTAGCTTTAAGATGGTAGAGAGAGCAAGTTAGCAAACAGCAGTTAAACCCAGACTTTCGTGTATGAGTCCGGCTGTCCAAATGATCAATTGTGCTTTGTTTTAACGCTCCAAAAAACATCAGATCAGGACATATAAACCAATAAAGAAAAAACAAACAAACAAAAAAGAACATCAGACTCGCTCTCCCTGGGCGCGGCTCTCCAGCCTTTGTCTTTTCCCGTCCCCTCGCCCCCAGGCCAAACACAAACATCATCTCCCCGTGTGCTTTCACCAGCCGACTTCCTTGTGCTGACTGACTGTTCCAGCGAGGAAAAATAAAAGGGGAGAAACTTGGGGGGTAAAGAGGCACAAGCTATTTCTGATCCTTGGAAGTGGTTTATAAAGGTCCAAGTCTCCATTATTCTGCTGCCCTTAGAGGCCCCAGAGCACTCTGGTGAGGCTGTGCGCCCAGACCTGAAAACCGGCTTTCCAAGTCCTTCCTTTTGGGGGATTTTCTCAAACTGCCTCCGCTCCCCGACGGTCCAGAGCCCTCGGCCCTCGCGCGGGGACCCGTGTCTCAGAGGCGATCGGTCCCGGGACCAGGAAAGAGGCCCCAGCCCTCCTGGGCCAGCGCCTGCGGGTTCCAACCAGAGACCCGAATGCTGCGCTCCGAAGGCCCCTACCTCTCCACATTCCCGGTCGCGAGAGGCAGCCTCCACGTCGAATTTTTCAACAGAAAAAATAATCTTCACAGGTGCCATCCCCTTCTCACTGCCCTCACCGACCGGGGGAGGGGGACGCGAGTTGGGCTGAATTTAGAGATCAGCCATCGCCTCCCGGGCCGGGCGCTCTCAGCCCCCCCCCCCCCCCCCCGCGCGCATGGCGCTCTCCGACGGGGCGCCCGCCCGGCCAAGTTGGACCTCCCTCCCCCTTCTCTGCGCTCGCGGGACACTCACCCGCACAAGGTCATTCTGAATCCCGCCGCCTCGGAAAGACCAACGACGGGAGCCGGGCCGGGCAGCCACACCTGCCTACTGCCCCGCCTGGCACCAAGCGCAAATGCTCCGAGCGGGGCAGGTGGAGGAGGCCAGGAGAGCTTGGGGAGGTCCCCAAGTCCCACGTCACCTCCATCCCCCGCCCCCCTTCTGGGTCTGACGAGGAGCCTCGCTTGGCGCCAGCAAGTCCAAACCTGCCCGCCGGCGTTTGCGGAGCCCCAAACCTCCCCGGGACGGACGCGCCCCTGGCCCGCGCCCGGGAGCGCTGGCAAAGGTGGCAGTGATGACCGCAGCCCCCCGGAAGATACCGGGCGCGGGCCCGGCACTCGCCACTTTATTGACGCGGTGCCGTGTATCGTCACAAGCGCCCTAGGAGGTGAGTACCGGTATCAGCGCCACGTTCAGGGAAGGGAAACCGAGGCAGCGTGGGGGCGATGAGCTGGGAAGTGGAGCTGGGACTCCAACCGCGTCTGGGTGACTCGGCAGCCCGCGCGGCGAATCGAGCCACGTCTGCCCCTCGGTGGGTCGCGGAGCCCCCACGCCTACCAGCTCCCCCCGTCGGAGGTCCGCGCTCAGGGAAAG
Source organism: Antrozous pallidus (assembly GCA_027563665.1). Classification (NCBI taxonomy): domain Eukaryota; kingdom Metazoa; phylum Chordata; class Mammalia; order Chiroptera; family Vespertilionidae; genus Antrozous; species Antrozous pallidus. Next base: position 42,843,196 of record CM050526.1, read on the forward strand.
GGGCCTGGCTGCGGAGGAGCGCGCGGATTCGGCCGGTTACGCAAACCTCTGGCTGGCCCGGGGCCCCGAGAGGCCGGACGCGAGCTCGGTCAGGTGCCCCGCCGGGACGCAGAGCGCGCGGGCGCACCCTCACCGGCCTTCTCCCTTCCGGGGCTGCGGGAGCCCGGGGCGGCCCGCGCTTCGAAGCCGGTGCGCACCCTGCAGGACGGCTGGGACCCGCGCGGCTCTCCAGACCTCCCAGCCTCTAGCGGGGATCTCTGCTCCTTCTGGAGGCGGGTGATCGGCTTGTCCGTTCATCTTTATTTTTTTAAAATATATTTTATTGATTTTTTTTTACAGAGAGGAAGAGAGAGGGATAGAAAGACAGAAACATCGATGAGAGAAACATCTATCAGCTGCCTCCTGCACACCCCCCACACCCCCCCACTGGGAATGTGCCCCCAACCAAGATACATGCCCTTGACCGGAATCGAACCTGGGACCTTTCAGCCTCCGTGCTGATGCTCTATCCACTGAGCCAAACCAGTCAGGGCAACTAACTGCTTTTCTCTTGCCGCTTCGTAGGTGGCAGGTTTAATAATAAACAAGGGGACTTAAGGAGAGGCTTGTCTTGCGTGGCTGCTTGTGCCGAGCCAGCTCAGCCAGGTTCGGTGGGCCTGAGAGGGGGCGGTGAAGAATTGAGAAAAGACAGACTGGAGAATAAAACCTGGGTCCGGGTGGGACAACGTCCTCTCTGGCGGAGAGCGAACAACTGCACCACAGTCTGCAAGGCGAGTCTTCATGTTCTAGCCAGGCTCCGGGAGGCCAAGTAGGCGCGGTCAAGATGTTTACAACGTTCTCCTGGGTTTCGAATCTACTCAATCACACGCACCTGATCAAGCTTTGTTTTCTTGCTGCATCTCCCACAGCCCACATCACTCAGCCACGTGGGGCCACAGGTTCGGACCATAGGTTTACACGTACAGCTGTAGCCTTTGGTGATCATTGTGCAGGGAGGGCTTTGCCCTCCAAGATGGGACTTGCATGTGGCTTTGCCATGAGAGGACCGTGACCTCTCATTAGTCCGAGGCTTGAACCTGTCCAGACACTAGCTGCTCTCCACAGGCTGCAAAGTGAGTAGAATTTGGATCCACCCAGAATCTTACCGTTAGTATAGAGACCTTTACTGGGGTCAGTCATGTATAGTGTCCAGATGGTCTCAGCACCTTGCTTTAAGGCTCTGTCCTTGGAACAGCCCCCACGGCGAGACGGTGAGAGGGGGCTACATTCCAAGGACAGGACAGCGAGAGGAGCCCGGGTCCAGCTCAAGAGCCAACAAGAAGGCCCCCGATGACCTCTCCCCTCACCTGGCTTGCCAGAAACTCGAGGCAAAAAGAAGTGATGTCACTTGCTTGAGAATAAGAATCGAGCTCTGGGAGTGGGCTGGGTCAGGCTGTCCGGGAGGAAGGGCCTAAGCAGGTTGCATGAGGATCTCAGGGTGCTGTTCAAGATGGTTGAAGCTGCCACACGATAGTCCTTCTCTAAGACAGATTCTTCCTCATGCCCATGTTGCTTTTGTCTGGTGTTCACTTCTCCGGTTAAAAGTCACTTCCTAAAAGTGGCCTCTCTTAGCCGGGTCAGTACTTTTGGTGTCCCAGTACTTTCTGGTCACAGTCCTGGTCAGAGTTTGTAATTGCATATTAGTGTGTGTGTGAGAGAGAGTGTGTGTATGTGTGTGTGTGTGGCCTCTTCCCATGTTCCCTACAGGCAGTGTAGTGTTGGGCCTGGGGGTAGGGGAAGGTCCCAGTTAGAGAATATGGGAGAGAACAGGAGACAGAAAGTCAGGAAGGGACACATCTGGGACAAGGAAGCCAGGACAGAAGTCGAGGGTGCTACAGTGCTGGTTTCCGCCTCACTCTGGCAGTCAAGAAGTGAGCCACTGAGCCCTGGCCAGTGTGCTCACTGGTTAGAGCGTCACCCTGCACACTGAAGGGTCGCAGGTTTGCTCCCCAGTCAAGGGCATGTACCTGGGTTGCAGTTCACTCTACCCCCATCCCATTCCCACCCCCCAGCAAGGGCACATGTAGGTAGTAACCAGTCTCACTCACATTGATGTTTTTTCTCTCTCTCCCCTTCCCTCCCTTCCACCCTCTCAAAAGCAATGGGAAAAATAGCCTTGGGTGAGGATTAACAAAACAAGAAAAAGTAAGTCTTGGATGTGGACCCAGGCGAAAAGAGCAGACTTGAGAGGCTACTGATTTCTTCTCAATTGTCTTCTGAATTGTCTGAATGCCTTCAAGAAGCAGTATATACCCAAACCGGTTTGGCTCAGTGGATAGAGCGTCGGCCTGCGAACTGAGGAGTCCCAGGTTCGATTCTGGTCAAGGGCATGTGTCTTGGTTGCGGGCACATCCCCAGTAGGGGGTGTGCAGGAGGCGGCTGATCGATGTTTCTCTCTCATCGATGTTTCTAACTTTCTATCCCTCTCCCTTGCTCTCTGTAAAAATTTAATAAAATATATTTTTTAAAAAGAAGCAGTATACACTGAGTGGCCAGATTATTATGATCTCTGAACGCATAATAATCTGGCCACTCAATGTATATCCTATATAATAAAAGGCTAGCCAAAACTAGTTTGGCTCAGTGGATAGAGCGTCGGCCTGGGAACTAAAGGGTCCCAGGTTCTATCCTGGTCAAGGGCATGTACCTTGGCTGCGGGCACATCCCCAGTAGGGGGTGTGCAAGAGACAGCTGATCGATGTTTCTCTCTCATCGATGTTTCTGACTATCAATAAAATATGTTTAAAAAATAAATAAAATAAAAGGCTAATATACAAATTGTCCCCTCACCAGTAGTTCAACCAGCAGGCAGGCTGGCCAACTGCCCATGTTCCCTCCCCCTGGCCAGGCTGGCTAGACCCCCTTTATGCATGAATTCATGCACTGGGCCTCATACACACACACACACACACACACACACACACACGCACACACACACACACACTGAGTGGCCAGATTATTATGCATTCAGAGATCATAATAATCTGGCCACTCAGTGTAGTATTCTGGTTAAAAGACAAACTCCAGAGCCTGGCTTTGCTTTTGCTCCCTACCTGCTGAGTTGACCACAGGAAAGTTAATATCTCTGTGCCTCAGTTTCTACAAAACTGCAGATGATCACAGCACCTATCCCAGGAGGTTGTTTTAAGAATTAAGTGAGTTCCCAGCCAGTGTGGCTCAATGGTTGAGCATCAGTCTGTGAACCAAGAGGTCATGGGTTCAATTCTCAGTCAGGGCACATGCTCAAGTTGTAGGTTGTATGCTTGATCCCCAGCAGGGGGTGTGTAGGAGGCAGCCGATCAGTGACTCTCTCATCATTGATGTTTCTATCACTTCCTCGCTAAAAGCAATAAAAATATATATTTTTTAAAAAATTAAGTGAGTTAATACATATAAAGTGCACTCAAGTGCTTCAAACACAACCTATATATATAAAAGCCCAGCGACTGGAAGTCGAAATGATCAGAATGACTGGTCAACCAGTCGCTGTGATGTGCACTGACCACCGGGTGAAAGATGCTCCATGCAGGAGCTGCCCCCTGGTGGTCAGTGTGCTCCCACAGTGGGAACGCCACTTGGCTGACCGGGATGAGTGGCTGCTCCCGCAGCAGGCCACGCCCCTACCAGTGCACGAATTCATGCATCAGGCATCTAGTTAGGAAATACTTCTATAGTAAGTGTTAGCAATTATTTGAAGGGATAGTGCATTGAAAAGTCTCTTTGTGATTACTAGAGTTTTAGTTAGCTCTATAATCAATGAAGAAATCTATTTTGTGATGGAATGAATTATTTGTTCCAATACTTACCTCCCCTGTAATAGAGTTATACATCACACACTCATAATGGCCTCAAAGTGGGCCATGCCCTGCACCTAGCCATAACATTTGCTTTAGCCAAATGGATGTTAGAAGAGGCTGAATATCTTTATATGGATTGATTTTCCCCTTTAATTCCAATGACCTGCCATTAGAAGAACATGCCCCTGGTAGCTGTTGTTGCCAGAAGAAGACCCAGGAAGACAATCCAACCAAACTCACAGCCTGGAGTCAAACCTAGCTGACCAGCAGACTATATCGCAGTCACCCAGCTGAGCCCAGCCTAGACTTGCCAAATCATAGTTGATCTTTGGACTCAAAAGCTTGAGAATAAATGTTTCTTATAAGCATTGTTGGAGTCGTTTGTTTTTTGTTTTTGTTAATATATTTTTATTGATTTCAGAAAGGAAGGGAGAGGGAGATAGAGATGTCAACGATGAGAATCATTGATCAGCTGCCTCCTGCATGCCCCCTACTGGACATCGAGCCTGTAACCCGGGTATGTGCCCTTGACCAGAATCGAACCTGGGACCCTTCAGTCCACAGGCCAATGCTCCATCCACTGAGCCAGACCGGCGAGGGCTGGAGTGGTTTGTTATACAACACTATTGTGACAAAAGTTAGAACTAAGATATTTCTATTAATTATAAAGACGATTATTTGTCTTAATAATAAAACCAGTAAATTTTAATCCTGAATTCCAGGAAACTTTGGTTAATATTTAAATTAACAGTCATCTGTATCCGTCAATGTCAACTTCACAGGCAAAAACAAAAGGGTTTGACTGAATGGAGTTCAAATAAGAAACCATTTTCAGAGGGAGGGTCAAGAAAACCAACAGGGTTCATTAAGTCCTCAGCAGCTGTTACCACCTTTAGGCTGACGGCAAGCGGTAGGCATATGCTGTCTTCAGTTACTTTCTAGATTAACCCACACATTTTGTATTAACTTCTCTGTGGTTAGGGATATGCCATATTTATATTTATTTTTTGTGTGGCTCCCAACATTATGCTCTCTCTGTACCAAGTAGGTATTTTGCAAGTAATTATTTATAGCAGTGAAAACTTTGGGAAAGCACACTGAATTTAAATTTTTTTTTATCCATTTAATTTTTTTTAGAGAGACTTGTTGTCCTACTTAGTTATGCATTCCTTGGTTGCTTTGCCCTGCAACCTTGGCATATCAAGACAATACTCTAACTGAGCTACCCTGCCAGAGGAGATGAGGAATATCTGAATTCAGCAAGAACTGTAACCTTAGGTGAAGGAACCCTGGCCACAGAGAGTGAGCTGGAGGAATAAATATTCTGACCTCTTTCTTCCTCCACTCGAATTTCTTTCTAACTGTTCCTATTGATAGAACCCAATGGGAAGCAGGAAGGCCAGGGAACACAAATCATACTGACTATAGATGTCTTCCTGGAACACAGGAGAAGGCAGAGATGGGTGGAGGGTAGGGCGGGAGAAGGAGAATAACCAGCACACAGTCTCATTCCAAACTGGATTGATCAGCATGTGATAATAGTTAAGAAACAATCTCCAAATCGTAGTGGCTTATTTCTTGCTCATGTGAAGACCATTATGGATGTTCTTGGTTGGGTGCTTGGCGACTCTCCTTCAAAGGGCGATTCAGGGACGTGGGCTCTTTCCATCTTGTTCAGTCTCTCTCCTTAGCCGGTGACCTCTGAGGTGACCACTAAATAGAAAAAAAGCTCATGGGAAAGGCAAGGCAGATACCTTTCCTCCTGGACCCATAGGGGACACATAACTTCCACTCCCACCAATTACAGGTGGTCACCTAACCTCCTAACCACAGGGCGGGCCTGGGGCATGTAGTCCCAGATGGGCAGCCAGTGCTTGGCAACAACCCTAGCAACAAGCTCCAGTGGGCTTCCCACTGGGGAAAGGGACCCCAGCCTTCTTGTGTCAGAGAGCCTCCTTTCCATAACAAACTTAGTTCATTAAATTCCTTAAGACATTTCTAGTTGCATTCTCAATGGTAATAGATTCATATTCGTTTTTTTTTCCCTCTTTTTAAAGTACTTCACTTGTGTGATCTGACAAACAAAACTTCTCTAAGTACTTTAATCTCCCAGGAAAACCTAATCAATTAAATCGATAAAACAGTCAATCTCAAGTACTCTTAAATCATCCCATCACTATTTATAAACTTAACAGAATCTTAAACATTACTCTGAAAAATCACAAGTCTAGAGTCAATTCCCCAAATGCTTTTGAACACACAGTTTATTCCTGAATGTGACAAAATGTACTCATGCAATGGGTTTTATTTATTTTACCACCTCTATATTTAACTCTGAGCTCTCCAGGAGTTAAAATAAACTTCATTACTAAAACAAAACAAAACAAAAAAACAATTTCACTCTACTCAGCAATAACTACGGGTACTAATTCAGGTTAAGCTGTTTATCATTGAGATTTTTTTTTTTTTTAACTGGAGGCAAAACTTGACTCTCCCAAATTTAAATAAATGATTGGCCAGCTAGGACTTGCAAAACAACATCGTATAATTGGGGAATTCTCATCGACTTATTCCTTTGAGTTACATTCTACACCATTATCTAATTCTTTCAATGTGAATATACTGAAGTCTTCACTCTCACCAAGATGGCATCTAATTTCCTCCCTGCTTGGATGGGGGTTTGCCCTAACCAGTGCCTGCAGCTGCCTCACCATGTCTAGGTCTGTGTTGTGGGACCACACGGTCCTTACGCCATCTTGTCCGTGAATTTCAGTCCCATTGCCTGGATTTGGAAAACCTGTTAAATACCCACCGATTCATAAATCCTCAGCTCTCCACGTACCACTGACTTCCAAGTTCTACTCATGTCCCCCAGACAAGTTAAGAAAATCTTTGGTGTCTTAGAGCTGAGATTCAGAGGGCTCCTGTCTGCCCAGTGGCACAGGCTCAGCCAGAAAGCAAGGGCAGAGGTAGTTTAGGTATAGTTGTTTGTTTTTTTACCACCTGGACCTGGCACTGTCTTTCCAGAGCAAACACAGGGAACATGGGACAAGGTGAACAAGTCCCAGTTACCACCAAGAAGGGTCTTCGTTTGTGCTTGGAACCGTTCACCCGTTGCCCAGTGCACTCCCCCCACTCCCGGCTCCCAGCTTCTCCAGACTGCTGAGCCAAGGAACAGAAGGACTTCGCACTCCAAGGGACACCTGGTGGCATTGTTTGCCGATAATCTGACTCCTCTGAGAGCACCACCCGTTTGCGTTGGTCTTGTAGTCAATTCAGAGGCTCCGTGGAGCCCCAGAGAGCCAGGTGACTGGTGTGTGGAGCTTGATTGAAGTTCTTTGTGAGCACTTTACAAAGGTGCTTTATTCACCCAGGTGGCACTGCGTAAGGCGTGGGGTACCTGATACCATGGAGTCTGGCTGGGTACCTGCTGGCAGCGTGGTGAGGGCCCAGGCCTGGCAGTAGCAGAAGGACCACACACGGGGTGAGCTGGAGTGGAGCTTTGCCATGGGGTGTGGAGTGCAGCATAGGAGAAGCTTGGGAGCTTCTGATATATTAGCAAACCAGGAGTCAGCTGTCCCGTTGTTGGGTTACGTATGCCTGGCCTTAGCTTACACACTGGTCCACGGGACCCTAAGCTCCTTGGCAGTCGGGCACTTAGAAGAAAGCTGCTGGAACCCCAAACAAGCTGTGCACAAACCAAGCAGTAGGAAGGAGACATGCTAAAATGTCTGTTAGGCATTGAGATATTCCGCAATTAACAGAGACTCTCAAAAGTGTGGTTTGCCTTGGGTGCTTCTTGTGGGATATTCATTATTATCCTGGATTATGAATATGCCCGAGTATGTTACCTTTAATAGTGCCTTTTAAAATACATATGTACTTTTATTGATTTCAGAGAGGAAGGGACAGAGATGGAAGCATCAGTGATGAGAGAGAATCATTGATCAGCTGCCTCCTGCACACCCCACACTGGAGATCGAGCCAGCAACCTGGGCTGGTGCCCTGACTGGGAACTGAACCGTGACCTCATGGTTCGTGAGTCAAAGCTCAACCTCTGAGCCGTGCTGGCCGGCTATAGTTGCCTCTTTTGAAGTCAGACAAGAGCTACTTGTTCTGAATCTGTTTTTATAGTCGTTTGTCAGCTGGAAGTTCCTGCACTGTAAATTCAGCCTGTGACATCTACAGAGAAAGGGCGAGGCTCAACAGAGGGCTCAGATTCAAGCCTGCCTCGGGTGTGGCTTGGCGGCTGGGTATCCACCCGAGAACCAGAACATGCCTGGTTTGCGGGCTTGATCCCCAGTAGGGGGCATGCAGAAGGCAGCCCATCAATGATTCTCTCATCATTGATGTGTCTATCTCTCCCTCTCCCCTCCTCTCTGAAATAAAGAAAGTGTGGCTTGGACAAAGGCGAAGTTTTATGTGTCTTCTATAACAAGAAACCCGGAGGAAGGTAGCCTAGAGTTGAGAATGCGGCTTTATAACACCCGGGACCCAAGTTCCTCCAGCTCTCCCCTCCGCTCTCCCTAAGGGTAGGCTTCACCCTCCTGCTGACACCATGACGGCTAAGGTCCGAGCCCTCAGCCCACACTCCCGGAGGAGGGAAGAAGGGCCAAGTACAAAAAGCTGCATCTCCCAGTAGAGTCAGCCCCTCATTAATAAGCCAGTAACTTGCACTGACATCTCATCGGTCAGAATTGTGTCACAGGGACACCCTAGCTTTAAGATGGGCTGTAGCCCAGCCAGGGGCGGCTCAGCGGTCGAGCATTGACCCAGAAGCCGGGAGGTCACTGGCTGGATTCCCGGTCGGGGCAATGCCCAGGCTGCAGGTTTGGTCCCCAGATGGGGGTGTGCAGGAGGCAGCCAGTGATTCTCTGTCAACATTGATGTTTCTATCTCTCCCTCTCCCTTCCTCTCGGAAATCAAAATATGTTTTAAAAAATATTAAAGAAAAAAAAAAAAAGATGGGCTGTAAATGTGGTGGGGTTGGTTGTTTTTAGCTGAACTGAACGGCAGCCTGAATAAAGCCGAGATCCTGCCATGAAGAAAGCAAGAATGGATATTAGAAGGCACCCCCCAGTCCCTGCACACCCAGAAAAGACTTTGCCACTAGGTCTGCGGACACATATGATACCAAAGGGGGAAGTTGGCATCAATTCCCTTCGTGGGAGAGGTCTCCTTTAAGCCAGAGGCAGGGCTGAATCAGCCCTGTTGGGCCTCACCCCTGCTCTGTCGATGTCACAGGCCGAGTTTGCAATGCAGGAACTTCCAGCTGACAAACCCCTGTGAAAAGCGATTCAGAACAAGCAGATCCTGTACGCCTTCCAAAGAGACAACTATAAAAGAGAACATAATAGGACATATTCATAAGCCAGGATAATAATGAGAGATTAATCCAAAGATAAACTCAGAAATAAAAACTGGGACGTGTAGGACACCCAACACCATGAGAAATAGCAAATACAACAAACTGTGAACTAGGAGTAATATGACAGTTTGAAATATATTTTCAAATGAGCGTGTTTGCATTTTTCAAAGGTAATAATGAAAACATCAAATCCTTAAAGTCAGAACATGGAAAAAAAACAGGTGTATTTGAAAAAAGATTCTAATAGGTTTATAAATAGAAAAAAAGCATTAAAATGAAAACAAATTGGACAGATAAAAGTAATTTAGACTTGTCCTAGCCAGTCTGGCTCAGTGGAGAGAGCTGGCCCTCGGACTGGAGGGCCCCTGGTTGGATTCCAGTCAAGGGCAGGCACCTCTGGTGCAGGCTCCATCCCCAGCTCCGATCAGGACCCCTGTGGGAGGCAGCCATCGACGTGTCTCTCTCTCATTAATGTTTCTCTCTGTCTGTCTGCTCCTTCCTTCCACTGTCTCTAAAAATCAATGGAAATATATCCCATGTTAATATTTAATTATTAACAAAATAAGTAACCAACTAATTAAGACTTAGCTAAAAAGAGATTCTCTAAACTGGAAGGTAGATCTGAAGAAATCCTCCAGAATGCTGTAGAGAGTGTTAAAGAACTTGGGGGGGGGGGGGGGGCGGCGGGGCGGTGAAACACAGATTAAGAGACATGAAAGTTAAGTGACAACCACTTCTGTGTACACAGGCTCAAGAGATCCACTGATGGAGTGACAGCGGTCCATTGTCCAACCTGAGTTATTTCCAGCTGCAGTCTTTTTCCAACCACGCCCGTGGGTGCTTCCTGGCACCACAGTGACTTGTCCAAAAGGACTGAAAAGGTTTGGCAACCTTGGCTGCTACCAAGTCCCCCGTATCCCCCTGGACAGATGCATATACCCTTCAGCACTCCTTAGGGAAGAAGGGACCTTGGCTTCTGCCCTAGTCCTATTTGTTCTCGAAGGGGTAATGTCTGGGTGAAGAGGTGGTGTGAAGGCATGCAACCTACACCAGTCTGAACAGCAGACCTCAGCGGGGGCTCCAAGCCCTCTTGCTCTCCCCGTTTGTCTACAGTAAATTTCTAAGCTGGCGGCGCATCTTCAGCCGCTATCGCTCAGACCTTTAAGTCCTGTGACCTCCTCATGACCTAATGGTGAGAATTCCCCTCCTGGGCAAACCATCCGTCTCCTCTTTGGGGATTTCCTGGTGTAAATGCCAAGCTTAGAATGTCCTACAGCCTGGGCATTCCGTTTGTTTCTGTTTACAAAAGTATATACACACACACACACACACTTCAGAGGAAGGGAGAGAGATGGGAACATCAATGATGAGAGAATCACTGATCAGCTGCCTCCTCACGCCCCCCAGAGGCTGCAGCCTGAGACCCAGGCATGTGCCCTGACTGGGAATCGAACCCTGACTTTCTGGTTCACAGGTCGACACTCAACCACTGAACCACGCTGGCGGGCTGTTTGTTTTTCTTCTTCTCTTTAGCTTGAATCACGCTCATCTCCACCTGTGGTCAGGCTTCTGTCCGGGAAGTTGTTTGTCCCATATAAGCTACTCAATCTGTGGACACTATTACAGCAGCTAAGATATTAGGCTTTTGCCCCAAACCACCTTTAATGTCCCTCTTTCCCACTCGTGGTAAGAGACCATCTCAGGCCATCTCTGCCTAACTGCCTGCCCTAATGGGCCAGAGGGTGGGTGACCAGTTTTGCTTTCCCAGTGGTACAAAAGGGTAAATAACCGTATCATGTTTTTCTTAGCTTTATGGGGTCCCCTCCCCTTTCCTCTAACCCGACTACCACCCCAAACCACTAGAGACCTCAGGGCGATAGTCAGGTACCATTTGTGCTCCTCGTCACTAAATGCTTCAGCAACCGGGGTTGCTGCCATTCACGCGTCCTAACCCACAGCGGGCCTGCTGGGTCTCACCCGTCTTTTCCCAAAGGGCACTGCGCTCTTGCCAATCTGCGAGAGAAGGGGAATTAAAAATCCAAGGCAGCCAAATTGTCGGGGGCAGGTGGCCCAAAGCCGGGCAGTACGCCTCTGTGGTGATGGCGTGGTGTCCCCCCAGTAGATACGCCCACCCAGACCTCAGAACGTCAGGCCTGGGAACAAGGGTCTTCCGCAGAGGCGCGTCTAAGGATCTCAAAGTGAGGTCACCGGAATGAAGCCCGCAGTCCGATGACTGTCCACAGGAGACAGAAACAGAGACCGGGCCACCGAGAAGAGCACGGGTTGCCGTCCACCTCCCGAAGCGAAGACAGAAGCATGGGGAGGGGTCCCTGTGGCCTCCCGGACGGCTGTGTCCAGCCACCAGCTTCGGGGCAGTTTGTCCCAGCCACCCCAAGCACTTCATTGTTTTTACAGCAAGACGAACAGGCCACCACGGCCAAGAATTAGACGTTTGGAATGAGGAATCTTTTCTACTTTGTGAAAAAAACAAAACCATAAAAAAGCAACAGCGGTTTTTCCTTGACCGTCAGAGAAGTCCATTGTTTCGAGGCACCTGACTTGGCAAGCAGGCCCTGCGCCTCGGGGAGGCTCTGGGGCTGCGGTCACCCCGCCGGCAGGCAGCCAGGGCCGCCGAGAATGAGATCTTTAACCTGCCGGACAAGACAGCATCATAGTGAAAACTTGGGGCAGCGGAGGAGTTTTCTAACACTTCACACACACTTCAAACACTTGGAGCGTTTCAATACCAGTTACCTCTTTTGCAACAGTGGATACAATGAATGGGTTGGAACCTTCATTTGAAAAGTTACTTCATCTTTTTTTTTTCCTCCTCTCTCGTCACATCAAGTTTCTTGCTCAAATTCTATGAAGGGCTTTTATTTTATTTTATTTTTTTACAGAAACGTAGACAAGAACGTTTAACGCAGACGTTGCAGGAGTAATGCAGTAGCTGGAAGCTGAGGGAGCAACCTGCGCCAGTAAACTCAGCCTTGCACTGGTTTTAGGTTTGAAGTGGCTCTTAATTCAGCCTCACAATCACTAACACCTGAAGGCACCAATCCTACCTCCAGCCACGTGCCCTCCAAACGGTTACCAACAGGTACATCAGCTATCAGGTCCCAGTTAGTCCCCTTCCCTAACCCGGCCTGGATCTGTACGGTCCGGGAGAAAACCTCTCCTCACCCACCACGTGGGGGTGCGCTGTGCCACCAGGTCCTGGGACAGGCATATATCCCCTAACCCAGTGGCCGGCAAACGCATTAGTCAGCAGAGCCAAATATCAACAGTACAACGATCGAAATTTCTCCTGAGAGCCCAATTCTTTAAACTTCTAATGCTACTTCTTCAAAATAGACTCCCCCCCCCCCCCCCAGGCCATGGCATTTTGTGGAAGAGCCACACTTAAGGGGCCAAAGAGCCGCATGTGGCTCACAAGCCGCAGTTTGCCGACCACGGCCCTACCCTGACCTGGGCAGCCTCCGGTTTAGGGGCACTGTAACTTTATGGGTCCCAGGGTTGGACACCACATTCGTCACTCTCACGCGTACGTGACACGGCAAGGCCAAGGCCTAACCGACTTGACCAGCTGAAACGAATCTCCATCTTTTTCAAAAAATGGACTTCGGAGAGGGAGAGAGAAACATCCATCAGTTAGCTTTGTGGGCACCCCGACCGGGACGGAACCCGCAACCTGGCCATGTGCCCTGACCGATAGATAGCTGCCTTTCGGTACACGGGACACTCCGTCAGCCGAGTGTCAGGACCGAGTTCCATCGAGCCCCCGTGCACCAATTAAGATTTCTCTTGCAGAGCTGTTGATTGCTGTCCTGTTAAAGATACAGATTCTAGAATCAAAGGTCTGTGGCTTTAGTAACGTGACCTCTGATCTTCGTCTTCATCTATAAAATGGGAGTCACAGCCATTTTATGAGTGCTGTGAAGGTTAAATGACCCATCATGTTGCCGAAACCAGTTTGGCTTAGTGGGTAGAACATTGGCCTGCAGACTGAAAGGTCCTGGGTTCGATTCCAGTCAAGGGCATGTATCTTAGCGGGGATGTGCAGGAGGCAGCTGATTGATGTTTCTCTCATTGATGTTTCTGACTTTCTATCCCTCTCCTTTCCTCTCTGTAAAAATAAAAATCAATAAAATGTATTTAAAAAAAATAACCCATCATGTAAAACTTTTAATACCATATAGGTGTGTAAGAAGCACAATATTTATAGTATCTCAGCTGCTATTGGCCATTATTAGCAAAGTTTCTACAGGGTTCCAGTCCCAGGTTTAAACCTTTAATTATTTCCAAAACAAGGCAAGGAACAAGTAAGTATTCACCTTCTATACAAAGCTTCCATTAGGACTTAAAAATCACATCCTGACTTTTAAAAAAATATATTTTTATTGATTTCAGAGCGGGAGAGAGAGAAACATCAACGTGAGAGGAACACATCGACTGGCTGCCTCCTGCACGCCCCACTGGGGGTCAAGCCCCACAACCCGGGCCTGTGCCCCGACCGGGAATGGAGCCGTGACCCCTGGTTCACAGGTTGACACTCAGCCACCGAGCCCCGCTGGCCGGGCCACGTCTTAAGACTTTTACCAAGTTGTCTGGCACGGCCAACGCTAACAGCCGCACCAATACCAGCCCGAGAGCCTTACCCCGGCCTGACTCAATGTGAACGTTTTGCAAACAAGATTGGAGAAGGGGGGGAGGGAGGGAATGGGATGCACAGAGGGTGGGTAGGAGGAAAGGCAAAATTCTCCCCACTGACCCCTGTGTAAGAGCCCACGGATCTGCTCGGTTGCCTGGGCAACCATACAGCCTAACTGGAAGGCGGGACAATTCTCAATGTGCTCCTCGCGCCCAGACTCCAGAAGGCCTCCCCGCCCCGGCGCGTCTGCTCGCTCGATGGCCTGCCACGGCCCGGTCCTTCAGGCCCGGACTGGCCGTCCCCTCCGCCATCGTAAGGCAGATGATGCAGTAGGAAGGTCTGGACCAAGACCAGGAGGGCCAAGGTGGGAGCCCAGGTCATGTCACAGGAGGCTGTCCCTCCACCGACCCGGGAGGGCAGGTCCCCAATACATGGAGACCGAGTCCCTTTCTCAGGGCAGGTCCATTGCCAAGAGTACACCCTTACTGGGGACTGAGCCCGAACCCGGGTGTGTGCCCTTGACCAGAATGGAACCAGGGACTCTTCAGTCGGCAGGCGGACGTTCTATCCACTGAGCAGCACGGGCTAGCGCTCGGCATCTTTGACGGAGGCCTTTTGCTAACAGGCAAAGGGGACTCGGAGCGAGGCACCGCGGAAGAGCCGCTCCTCTGTGCCGCACTGTTCGCGGGAGCGCGTGCCTGCTCGTCCTTGGCAATCGGGCTCTCCCCTTGACCGCAGCTCAGCCCCCCCCCCCCCCCCCCCCCCCCCCCCCCCCCCCCCCCCCCCCCCCCCCCAGCCCTCCTCGGAGACACAGACACACTCGGCTTTCCATAAGTTTCCTTTTATTTTGAAGTTGAGATAGTGGAACGAAGCAGTTCGTGGCTGGCACCGGAGTGCTCATCCAGCAAAACAACAAACTCCAGAAAGCCTGAGCCAGCAGCTCCGCCCCCGCCCCCCACACAGAGTCAAGGCCAGAGTCGAGGGTGGGAGAAAGGGTACAATCACAACCTGGGTGGTGGCGGCTGGCTCATTCCCAGCCGAGTACAATTTCCAAAGGGGCCACATTTACAGAAGAGGGTCGCATCATCACAGACTCGAGTCCCCGCGCCAGCCCCCCCAGTGACTCGCACTCGTAACAGTACATTTCCCACTGTCCTGAGGCTCTCCACACACCCACTCCCTCTGCCTCGGCCGAGGGGCTTTGATTCATGTTGGTTCCTGGGACCAAGACCGAGATGCCGGCGACAGAGGAGAATCCATCACGATGCTCAGCATCTGCTGACATGCATCTTACCTTTCCGTTGCAGTGGGTTACACACAACTTACAGAAGTGTTGCAAGTGGCCCCCCTGAACCCTCACATGGGAAAATGGTAAGTCCAGACCTAAGCACCCCAACACACACAAAGCCTTAGTTCTTGTCACCGGGTGGGGTGGGGGCGGGTGGGGGTCACAGGTGAGAAGCCTGGGACGGACTCTCGGGCAGGAAGGGGGAGAGGGGGCAGGGGCAGGCCAGGGGGCCCGACGTGAAAGCTGTACCTGTTAAGAGTAACGTGTCATCTTAAATGAGTGGAGAAATTCGCCCAAGAGTGAAACTTATTTATGGGGGAGAAGAAAGAGAAAAGTTTGGGGAATTAAAATAATCCAGCAGATACTGGAAAATGTCTCCCTCTTAATTTTTTTTTAACCTTTTTTTTTTGGTTTTTAAAATTTTTTGGAAAGTGTTTTCAAGGTAATATTTTTTATTTTCCTTTGGAAAAAGAAATCTTTTCCCGCCCCCCTAACCTAAGCAAGTGGAGTTGCCACTACCTAATCTTTCTCTATTGTCTTCCTAAGAGGTAGATAAAACAAAAGTGGAGTTGGGGCTTCTAGGAGGTCCATTGTTAGAGGGTGGGGCGGGGCTGGGATGGCCCACTGAACCCCCAGACTACAAACACCTGAGGGGCCAGAGGACCTGGCCCCCAGGCTCTCAGGACAAAGGATGCTGCCCAGCCTCTTTCCCATCTCCATGGAGACAGAGACGCGGATGCAGGAGAGGTGGACCAGAAACCCTGTTGAGGAGGCCTTTGCTCTGGCTGCCAGGCCCCTGGCCTTCCCGCTGAGTGGCGGGGCTCCTCGGCCACACCCCAGATCTCACCTCCAGCCAGCCCCCCTCCCTCCTCATCCTCTGGGCCAACAAAGAAATGGCAGGTAAGAGGGACAAGCTGGAGAGGGAGGGGGGAAACATGGCACCCCAGGGCAAAGGAGGCAGCGAAGCGGGGACCTCATAGTCAGCCCTCCCAACCCAATTGATGAGAGTAGGGGGTGCTGGCGGGCCTGCTGCTCAAGGACAAACAGTCTGTGGCACAAGCCTCAGCTCACTCCCCTGGTGGGGATCCCTACCCCCCATCACGAGCCCCTGCCTGGTTCCAACCTTCCTGTAAGGCCTGAGGTAGTTAATCCGTCTGTGCCCCCAGCACAGAATCGCCTGTGACGGCTCCAGACCCGCTCGGAGGAGCTTCCTGCTAGTTCATTTCAGAAAAAAATAACGTCTTCCTTCTGTCTGGTCAGTCCGGGCTCCCCAAACTAAGGCACCGATGGTGCCCTCAGACTCTGCCCCCACTGCAGAGAGCACGAGTCAGGGGGCGGGAGTCAGGGTCGGGGCTGTGGCCCTCACCCTCCAAATGCCCCTTCGGCCATGGGGCCTGCCCTGCACCCCAGGGAGAAGCCTGATGCGTCCGGAGGAAGGACACTGAAGCTCTCGCCGGGGCTGCTCGGTCTGGACACAACAGAGCACGCCCTGCATCACACCCAGTGTCTGGGAGGGGACCGGTTTCGTGGGTTCCTCTCCCGCCTTCCTGCAATCGCTGTGCCAGGCTGTGCCAGTTCCCAACAAACAGGCCGACGGCTGCGTGGTCTGAGTGTGGAAGCCGCCAGGCTCTCCCCGCACACCCTGGGGGTGCGGAGATGGGAGGGGTCCCCCACCCCTGGAGGGGCGGAGGGCGGGCTCTGTGAGGTAGTTCCGCTAGCACGCTACTAGTTCCCAGTTTGGCAGGGGGTTTGTCTGCAGCGGGAGGAGGGGAAGGCACCCTGGAGAGCTAACGGAGACCCCTCCTCACCGCCAGCCTGCCAGGCCTGAAGGGAACTCTCGTGCTCTCTGCAGTGGGGGCAGGGGACAAAGAACAGCCCACTCGGAGGAGCCCCAAACTCCCCCTCCGTCCCCAAAGTGCAACCGGGAGCCGTCGGACCCCCTCCGCAGCTCCCTACCCCTTGGCATGAGTGACGGCCCGCACCCCCCCCCCCGAGCCTCAGAGGGGGGGTCCTGCCTCGAGCGGGGCGCCCAGGAGCCCGCTCCTCCTCAGACAGCCGTCTGTGCTGCCGGCCTCAGAAACAGCCTCTCAGCCTCTGTCTGTCTGTCTGTCTGTCTTTGGCACAGAGGAACGTGGGCCCAGAGAGCCGACGGGAGGCTCGTCCCGGGTTCTCCGGGTCCGACACGGGCTTTCTGCCAACAGCGAGGCAGATGGGAGAGGGGCGTGGGGAGGGGAGAAGAGGGATCAGACTCCCTGTCCCTAAGCGCGCCGCCCTGCTGCCCACACCCCGCCTAGGAGCCGAGCCCACAGCCCAAACGGCAAAAAGGCAACCGGACCCCCAAAGGGATGGAAGCCATCGGGGTGTCCCGGTCAGATGCAGCTTCCAAGTCCGTGAACCAAACCATCTTGGTTCTCCAAGAATTAAAAAATAGACCCTAAACAGGCGGTCCTTTCTTAAAAATCCGCGACGCGGTGCACACACAAACCTACCTCAGAGCACAGAAGCTGCTTTTCCCGTTACTGTCATCTCGCCAAGGACGGGACATGGAGGTGACGGGCAGGGGCGAGGGCTCGCCCCCCCCCCCCGTCCCAGCCCTGGCCTCTGGGTCCCAGGCGGACCCACCGAGACAAGCCCCGGGTCCCGCTGAGCCTTCGCTGGCTGGTGGTGTGACCGCTCCCGGTTTCCCTGGGCGGGTGGCAGCAGCGAGCGGAGCGGTG
The DNA here is from genome assembly GCA_027563665.1 of Antrozous pallidus. NCBI lineage: Eukaryota > Metazoa > Chordata > Mammalia > Chiroptera > Vespertilionidae > Antrozous > Antrozous pallidus. The sequence continues at coordinate 42,861,056 of CM050526.1, forward strand.
CCTAATCCTAGTCAAGCTGGACAGTCCCTGCCCACGCCCTGGCCTCTCCTGGGAGCCGAGTCAGCCCGAGGAGAGGGACCCGGGCTGGAGGGAGGGAGCAGCACCCCGAGGAGACTGTTTCCCGGGGAACAGTCACCTCTCGGGGGCTGTGGACCTTTTCCTGGTGCCAGTTTGAACCAGGCACCAAAGCACGCTTGCTGCTGGAAACGCACCTTCAATCGCTACACGGCCGATGTCTGAACGTTGTCGGCTTCATTCCGGGGTGAAGCCGGTAGAGCCAGAGATGGACGCTGGAGACCCTTCGCTGTGCTTAGGACAGCCGGGGAGTTAACTATTATTGGCCTGACACGTCCCCCAAATGCGTTCCTGCTCCCTCCTCTCTGTGGAGTGGGCAGCTCTGGGGGCTGACGGGGGACAGCACAGTGAGAAAGTGGTAGGCCACGATGAATGGGGCAGGAGCCTGCCCCTGATCACGCCCCTGTATCCCCTGCCCCTCCCCTTACCGCCCCCCCCCCCCCGCCCTGAATCAAGAGCTCCCTAAGTTTGGGTCCACCATCAGATCAACCTGAAGTTAGGGGGGTGGAGAGGAGCAATTACCCAAGAATCTGCTTGCCACTTGGGCCATTGAAACAGACCAAGAAGAACAACAAGATGGGGTGGCGATGGGACACGGGTGAAAGCATCGCACAACGGCAGACCAGGCAGACCTGGGGGGCGGGGGGCAGAGGGGCCGCTTTGTCTCCTCCACCAATAGGATCTTGGCTCCCGTATTTTAGACAGAGAAATATACATTTTAAAGGGTATATACTTTTTAGTTCTATTTCTCTCCTCGATAAAACGGAGGCAATATTTTAAAATATCTCAACAGCACCACTGGCGGGAGAGACAGACGGCTGGGGTGCCCTCTAGCCAGAGGGGGAGCCTGGGGGCACCAGGGAGGCTTGTTCTCTGGGGTCCCCTGGGGTCCCCCAGCCTGGCACCGGGCAGGATTGCCCAGGAGACCGAGGCCAGAGGTCAGAGGCTCACCCTGGGCCTCCGGCTTGGCCCTTCCCCGCCAGCCTGTCTCCCCCCGGGGCCCCGGGAGCCGGCCCCCGAGGCCGTTCCCCCAGGGCCTGTTCCAGAGAGCCCCTACAGGGCAGCGCTGGCTCATGTAAGAAATTAAGAGATTACGAAACATAACTTTCTCATTTTTTTTCCTTTTCATTAAAAAAATAAAATATTCAAGACTATCAGCTTCTCTTTTGCTTTGCTTTTCTTTCTTTTTTTATATAAAATATCAGCAAGCCGCAAAGGAAGGAAAAAAAAAACCAACAGGTGGGGGGGCCAAAAAGGAAAGTAACTGCCGAGGTAACTCCATACCTTGAGGTAGTTCACTGGCGCACAGGGGGCCTGACTCCGCCCACGTCGGGTGGCGTCCCACGTGGCTGGCATGTTGGGGGGGGCCGCACACGCGCAGAGCCGCCCCCTGCCCGGCCCGCGCGCCTCGACGTGAGCGTATCAGGAGAGGCTTAACCTCGGGTGACTGATGGCCGCCGTCCTCCCGGCCTGGCCTGGCCTGCCCTCCCCGCGGGGCCTCAGAGGCGGGACGTCAGTAAATTCCGTCTCTTTACCCTTCTGCGCATGACGCGCGGCCGGTATTCTGAATTTTGTCTTTCAGGGACACCTGTCACCACGCCCAGGCTTCGTGGAGGCGGCAGCCATCCGTCAGTGATGCCTCTAGGATAACAACAAAAGCAAATACTCTCCGATTTGCCGACTATTCGTAAAATATGCCAGAGGATGAACCTTCGCTTTATTGGGGCGCGGGGCTGGGGTCCACGTCCCGCCGCCACCAAGAGAACAGTGCCGGTGGGGGAGCGCCCGGCGGGCGGGCGGGAGGGCCACGCGAGTCCTCCTGCGACTGAGACGTCTCCAGGGGAGTAAGTCCCCTTCCCAGTGCTCATATCCAATCATTAAAATAGACTTTAAAAAAATATAATAAAATCTGCCTGAGAATGGTGGGAATCGGGGACGGTGCAGCGGTCAGCCCGTCCCGCGGACGTTCACACGCGTGGGCACCCGGGCACGCGCGGGCGAGGGGGCCGGGTGGGGGCCCCAGCCGGGTGGGGAGCTTTTCACTGTGCCAATTTCCCAAGATGGCGGCCCGGACAGATCAGCCACCAGGGCAGGGCGCTCCTTTTAAACGTGGATTACTCGTTTCAATCGCCTGTCTCCCGCCCCCTCCAGGCCGTGCTGTTCCTGCTGGCTGGTTTGGGGGGGGGGGGGGCGGGCGCTACACCTCAGATGCCACCGTGTCTTCTCCCTCTGAGTCAACGGCCTGAGCTAAGCAAGCGCCGGTCCCCACTTTTTCTGGCAGCGGTCAGGACCAGACAATTCGTGTGAATGCAGGAAGAGGCGAGGGCAGGGCATGAGAATGGAGGTGTTTTACCCAGTAAACCAAGAGAAATAAAGGCTGGAAGGGTTTTAGGATCAAGAAGCAAACCATCCTTTGAGGCTGATTAAAACACCCCTCTGCGTGTTTTTAAAAACCTGAAGGAAATTTTATTTCTCTTCCCTCTGGGGTCTGGCCCGCCCTCTCGGCAGGACCTGAAGAACTCCCTTAAAAACAATCCACGTTTAAAAGCACCCTGAGCTAGAATTTCCATGGTGACACCCTGAGGGGTGGGCAGTGCTGGGCCAATTGGTTGGGTGTTTGGGGCAGAGAGATCAGGGTTCCTCACTGGAACATCTTTCTCAAACGAGTGGGCAAACCTGATCTACATCCCGGCCCGCGTCCCTGATTCCCACTCATTCTCAGGCCTGGGGGGGGGGGAGAACGCGCTCTCGATTTCAGCCCGCTGTCCTCGGGGGAGGTGCGGGAGGGGCGTCACTTCCTCCGCGCCTGGGCCTGGTTACTCTGTCCCTTTTGGTGCAGCTGTTTAACTTGGGCCAGGATGTCCCGGATCTTCCTCTGAGCCATCTGCAGAGAGAGAGTGGGAGGGCGTGAGCACCCCGCAGGCAGACGGCCCCCACAGGGGGAAGGTCACAGGGATCAGACCTGGACCACAGGACACACAGGACTTCAGAAAGACGAGGAAGACTGCTCAGAGTGACCCCAGTCTGCGTCTGAATGGACGCCGAGCACCTAACTGGACAGACAACACAGCAGGGAGAGGGTGGGGTAGGGGAGAGGATGCGCTCATTCCTAATTTACTGACCCCGGACAGAGCTGCCAGAGCACGTTCTGGCCAGAGGGTCTCCACAAGGAGACTGGCACACATCACAGCTCCACGGCACACGTAGGCATCCCCGGGGAAGGGGTGACACACTTGGAGATGGATTAACCGACAAAAAACATCAGTGAAACAAGCACCGTGACAATGGGCAAAATACCACAGGGTCAGCATTTTTCACTCTTAAGTTTCTCCCCTCAGAGCAGTTTTACAAGGAAAATCCGCTGCAGAGTGCAGTTCACCTGACAAACGTACCAGAGAACATCTCCTTTCCACGGGCAAGACTGGCTGGCGATGGCACGCCCCTTTCTGATCCAGGGCGGAAACGGTGAGGGAAGGACCCACGTTAAATAACGTTTACATATTAAGCGGGGAAGGTGGCTAATACATAAATTATAAAGCCATCCTACGTAATAAAAGGCTAATTTGCAAACTGACCGAAGGGCTGAACGACCAGTCGCTATGATGCACACTGACCCCCAGCTCAACTCGGGGGCTGCCCCTGGTGGCCGGTGCACTCCCACTCCCACAGGGGGCGCTCTCGGCCAGAAGCCGGGCGCACAGCTGGCGAGCACAGCGGCGGTGTGGGTCTCTCCTCTCCACGGCAGTGCCGGCGGGCCTGAGCTGGCAGCCGGGGGCCCTGGGCTGAGAGAGGTGCAGGCTGGACCGGGCACACGTGCCGAGCAGCACGCCTCTAGGATGTTTATGTGAAACACACGAGCCGTCAGTGCTTTCCCTAGGGCGGTGGTCGGCAAACGCATTAGTCAACAGCCAAATATCAACTGTACAACGACCGAAATTTTCTTTCGAGAGCCAAGTTCTTTAAACTTAAACTTCTTCTAAAATAGACTCGAGCCACACTCGAGGGGCCGAAGAGCCGCCCTTTGCCAACCACGGCCCTAGGGCATCGCAGAGGGAATAAGGCCTGTGGGCACCACACTCATCACCCGGAAGAGAACGGGCCGGCCCAGAGGCAGGCAGGGTCCCGGGGCTGGTCGGGCGGTCACGCTGGCCAACCTCTGGAGTCTTGCTTCTCTGAGCCCTGGGCTCCGGCCCCCCGAGTGATGAGGAAACGCTGTACACACCTGGCTGGCATAGAAATGCCCGATGATCTTAACGATGACCTGGTCATTCTCGTCAGGGGTCTGGTCTCTCGGCACCACCACTTCAGCGGCTGTCAGATTCTGCAACTCGTTCACCTGGGGGTGAGCGGGCGGAGAAGAGCTCAAGCTGCCACCAAGAAGCCAGGGGTGAGGGCGGATTTGAAGAGCGTCGTGCTCAGCAAAACAAGCCCGTCAGAGCAAGGGGAGCATCACATGATCTCACTCGTGTGTGGAACAGAACGAACAACATGAACCGATGAACAAAAATGGATCAGAGGACACAGAGATAGCAACAGACTGTCGAACCTCAGAGGGAAGGCAGGGGAGGATTTGGGGGTGGGGGGTGGGGGGGCTGGGTAAGAGATCAACCAAAGAACTCGTATGCATGGAAGCATAACCAATGGACACAGACAACAGGGGAGTGAAGGCAGGGGTGGGCTGGGAGAGGACAATGGGGGGAAAGGGAACACGTGTAATACTTTCAACAACAAAGAAAAACAAAGCATGGGTGGGCTCAGAGGGAGGGGCAAGAAGCTGGCAACTAGCAGGCAGAAAGGGAGTCAGAAGGTAAGCTTGGGGAGCAGGATGGGCAGAGGGGGAATCCTGAGACTGGGCAGGGCAGCGGCGCAGGAGGCACAGCAGAGCTGCTGGGTTTGCAGACCAAGGCCCTCTCGGCTCACCGTTTTGCCGCCTTTACCGATAACCCGGCCGGCCGCCGACGCCGGGACCCGGATGTGCGTCTCCAGCTTCACTTCCTCCTTGGGACCAAAGAAATTCTCCTCCTTGAGTTTTCCATAAATTCTCCCCTGAGCCTGAGACGAGGAGGCCAGCGTTAGCCGTCAGGCCGTCAGGCCATGCACACACACATGTGACAATATGAAGTGAGCCCCCAAGTCCACCTGACCCTTTTCTGGCCCGAAGCCCACCCCACCCAGAGGAAGATCAGCCACCGAGGCCAGGTGACACGGAAGATCGACACCCTCCCCTTTATCTGTACTGACATCCTGGTATTCCTAGAGCTGTGGTCGGCAAACTCCTGAGTCAGCAGAGCCAAATATCAACAGGACGACGACTGAGGTTTCTTTTAAGAGCCAAATTCTTTTAACTTAAACTTCTTCTAACGCCACTTCTTCAAAACAGACTTGCCCAGGCCGTGGTATTTTGTGGAAGAGCCACACTCAAGGGGCCAAAGAGCCACATGTGGCTCGCGAGCCGCAGTTTGCTGACCACTGTCCTAGAGGAATGTGTTCAGTTTGGTGAAATCAGACCCGTCAGGGTCTGGGATGAGGGCATTTATTCGGACAACACAGCGGCCAGCAATTCAGGTCCCAGCAGCAGCTGATCGAGTCGCTCGGGGGACAGGCTATCAGACACTTCCCGGCCTGGACAGCTGTCCCCGTCCTCCGTCCCTGTCAGCCTACGTGAACAACCAGCTTTGGCTTCTGACCAGCAGTTCGAGAGCCCGGGACGTGGTAGAGATACAAGGGAGAGAAGGGAATCGGGCACGAAAGGCCTTCCCTTCCGCAGTAACCAAGGCAGAGCGCGGGAAAGAAGCCTCGGACTCCTTCTCCCCCGTACTTCCTCTGAGAAGTGGCGAGGGAAGTCCGATGCCAGTCTGACTTGCACACCCCCTTCCTCCCCAGTCAATTCCAGTGTGTCCAGCTTAGGAGAACAATAAAGATCAGAACCTTGAATTGGGCCTCTGGGGGTCCAGTGATGATGACCATCCGGACTTTGGAGTCGGGAGTTTCGGGAGGAGCAATCTGCAAAGCAAACAGCGGATCGAGAGGCGCCGGTGCCCTGGCTGGAGCTCAGCTGGCCGGAGCCCCGTCCCCATACCCAGTCCCTGGTCAGGGCGCATACAAGAGGCAACCAATCCTCTGTAATAAAAGCCTAAGATGCTAACTGTCCGTCAACCAATCAAAGCACAATATGCTAATGTATGCTAAGGCCACTCAACTGCTGGCTCTGGGGGAGACGCTCTAGCCAGTAGGTTAGCTTGCTGCTGGGGTCCGGCCAATCGGGACTGAGTGAGACTGGCTGGACATGCCCTGGAGCTCTCCTGCGGTCCCTCTCCAGCTGGCCAACCGCCCGCGTCCCTCCTCAGCGCCGGCTGTGCATCAGTGGGGTCCCCTGGCCTGGCCTGCACCCTCTCACCATCTGGGACTCCTCAGGGGATGTCAGAGAGCCAGTTTGGTCTGATTCTGTAGGCCAGACAGAGGGACCCCACGGGTGCACGAATCCATGCACTGGGCCTCTAGGGAATGCATAAATGAGTGGAACGACAAATCATGTTTCTCTCTCTAAAAAAAAGCTTAAAACATTTTTAAATTAAAAAGATAAAAGAGGAGCCTTCCACCTCCACTGTGCCAGCCCCCCTACTCCCACTGCCTGCTTCTGGGGACACGGGAAGAAAGACTCCACATCTCAAATCCGTTCTGAAGGCACGGATGGGCTTGCTTCAGTGCCGTTGGCTGGCAGGGCCCCCACACTCCCCCCACCACCCGGTCTCCCGGGAGGTGGCAGGGGCGTCTTTTCGGGGGAGGGAGCGTAGCGATGAGATGACCAAGAGGGAGGGCAGGGACTGCACTTCCTCGAGAACGATCACTGCTTCCCACCAAACTTTCAGACCACCGGAACCAACGGATTAGGCGTGTGCCACGCTACAGGCCCTCGTGCCGCCGTGGCGGCTCCCTCTCACGGGCCGCCGGGGAAAACAACAGCCGACCTTCACCGGCACCCACTGCCCGCCGGGCCCTGACTGAGCCGGGGCTCCACCGCCCCCTTTCCTAGCGCTACGACGACTGCCATACTGACGAGGACACGGAGCCTCCGGGCACACAGCCTGGGGACTCGAACCCGAGTCCGCCTGTGGCAGAACCTAACCTCCTCCTCTAGGCTGCAATACCGCCTCCTCTCTGGCCCGGAAACGGGGAGGATTTCTGCGGACAGCTCAGCAAGAGCAAAAGGCCCGGGGAAAAGGCCCCCCACCGGCCAGGCGGGGCGCCCGGGGACGCAGGGAAGGGGGTGAGGGAGCGGAGCAGCTCCCCCGGGGGCCTGGAGGGAGGCGGAGCAGGTCACCTTGATGGAGGCGCTGGCGAAACGGGAGAGCTGTTTGATGTGCTGCCCCTTCTTGCCGATGATGGCGCCCACCGCCTGGGCAGGAATGAAGACCTGCACCATCTCCTGCTCCGGGGCCTGCTGCCGAGACAGGGCGTCACCCCACAGCCGAGCAGCCCCTCCACACCCGGCCGCGCCTCCCCACAGCCGAGCAGCCCCTCCACACCCCGGCCGCGCCTCCCCACAGCCGAGCAGCCCCTCCACACCCCGGCCGCGCATCCCCACAGCCGAGCAGCCCCTCCACACCCCGGCCGCGCATCCCCACAGCCGAGCAGCCCCTCCACACCCGGCCGCGTCACCTCACAGCCGAGCAGCCCCTCCACACCCGGCCGCGCATCCCCACAGCCGAGCAGCCCCTCCACCCCCGGCCGCGTCACCTCACAGCCGAGCAGCCCCTCCACACCCGGCCGCGCATCCCCACAGCCGAGCAGCCCCTCCACCCCCGGCCGCGTCACCTCACAGCCGAGCAGCCCCTCCACACCCGGCCGCGCATCCCCACAGCCGAGCAGCCCCTCCACACCCCGGCCGCGCATCCCCACAGCCGAGCAGCCCCTCCACACCCGGCCGCGCCTCCCCACAGCCGAGCAGCCCCTCCACACCCGGCCGCGCATCCCCACAGCCGAGCAGCCCCTCCACACCCCGGCCGCGCATCCCCACAGCCGAGCAGCCCCTCCACACCCGGCCGCGCCTCCCCACAGCCGAGCAGCCCCTCCACACCCCGGCCGCGCATCCCCACAGCCGAGCAGCCCCTCCACACCCCGGCCGCGCCACCCCACAGCCGAGCAGCCCCACCCCACCCCGGCCGCGCATCCCCACAGCCGAGCAGCCCCTCCACCCCCGGCCGCGCACCCCCACAGCCGAGCAGCCCCTCCACACCCCGGCTGCACCATCCCCACAGCCGAGCAGCCCCTCCACACCCCGGCCGCGTCACCCCACAGCCGAGCAGCCCCTCCACACCCCGGCCGCGCATCCCCACAGCCGAGCAGCCCCTCCACCCCCGGCCGCGCATCCCCACAGCCGAGCAGCCCCTCCACCCCCGGCCGCGCATCCCCACAGCCGAGCAGCCCCTCCACCCCCGGCCGCGCATCCCCACAGCCGAGCAGCCCCTCCACACCCGGCCGCGCATCCCCACAGCCGAGCAGCCCCTCCACACCCGGCCGCGCCTCCCCACAGCCGAGCAGCCCCTCCACACCCGGCCGCGCCTCCCCACAGCCGAGCAGCCCCTCCACACCCGGCCGCGCATCCCCACAGCCGAGCAGCCCCTCCACACCCGGCCGCGCATCCCCACAGCCGAGCAGCCCCCTCCACACCCCGGCCGCGCATCCCCACAGCCGAGCAGCCCCTCCACACCCCGGCCGCGCATCCCCACAGCCGAGCAGCCCCTCCACACCCCGGCCGCGTCACCTCACAGCCGAGCAGCCCCTCCACACCCGGCCGCGCATCCCCACAGCCGAGCAGCCCCTCCACACCCCGGCCGCGCCTCCCCACAGCCGAGCAGCCCCTCCACACCCCGGCCGCGCATCCCCACAGCCGAGCAGCCCCTCCACACCCCGGCCGCGCCTCCCCACAGCCGAGCAGCCCCTCCACACCCCGGCCGCGCCTCCCCACAGCCGAGCAGCCCCTCCACCCCCGGCCGCGCACCCCCACAGCCGAGCAGCCCCTCCACACCCCGGCTGCACCATCCCCACAGCCGAGCAGCCCCTCCACACCCGGCCGCGCATCCCCACAGCCGAGCAGCCCCTCCACCCCCGGCCGCGCATCCCCACAGCCGAGCAGCCCCTCCACACCCCGGCCGCGTCACCCCCCAGCCGAGCAGCCCCTCCACACCCCGGCCGCGTCACCCCCACAGCCGAGCAGCCCCTCCACACCCGGCCGCGCCTCCCCACAGCCGAGCAGCCCCTCCACACCCCGGCCGCGCATCCCCACAGCCGAGCAGCCCCTCCACACCCCGGCCGCGCCACCCCACAGCCGAGCAGCCCCTCCACACCCCGGCCGCGCATCCCCACAGCCGAGCAGCCCCTCCACCCCCGGCCGCGCACCCCCACAGCCGAGCAGCCCCTCCACACCCCGGCTGCACCATCCCCACAGCCGAGCAGCCCCTCCACCCCCGGCCGCGCATCCCCACAGCCGAGCAGCCCCTCCACCCCCGGCCGCGCATCCCCACAGCCGAGCAGCCCCTCCACACCCGGCCGCGCCTCCCCACAGCCGAGCAGCCCCTCCACACCCGGCCGCGCCTCCCCACAGCCGAGCAGCCCCTCCACACCCGGCCGCGCATCCCCACAGCCGAGCAGCCCCTCCACACCCGGCCGCGCCTCCCCACAGCCGAGCAGCCCCTCCACACCCGGCCGCGCATCCCCACAGCCGAGCAGCCCCTCCACCCCCGGCCGCGCCTCCCCACAGCCGAGCAGCCCCTCCACACCCCGGCCGCGTCACCCCACAGCCGAGCAGCCCCTCCACACCCGGCCGCGCATCCCCACAGCCGAGCAGCCCCTCCACACCCGGCCGCGCATCCCCACAGCCGAGCAGCCCCTCCACACCCGGCCGCGCCTCCCCACAGCCGAGCAGCCCCTCCACACCCCGGCCGCGTCACCCCACAGCCGAGCAGCCCCTCCACACCCGGCCGCGCATCCCCACAGCCGAGCAGCCCCTCCACACCCGGCCGCGTCACCCCACAGCCGAGCAGCCCCTCCACACCCCGGCCGCGTCACCCCACAGCCGAGCAGCCCCTCCACACCCCGGCCGCGTCACCCCACAGCCGAGCAGCCCCTCCACACCCCGGCCGCGTCACCCCACAGCCGAGCAGCCCCTCCACACCCCGGCCGCGCATCCTCCAGGAGAAAGGGGCGCAGGCACCCGGCCAGCCTGGGCAACACCCTCTCCGCTCTGCCTACGCCCAGCAGGCAGGAAGGGAAGAGGCCGGGGGAAGAGGCCGGGGGAAGAGGAGTGCTGTCGCATCCCTAGCAGCGTCTGGGATTGCCCTCCTCCGTGGAGTCAAGGTTCTGACCTGTTGCCAGGGGCTGGGCACAATGGAGACACCCCCTCAGACCCTCCCACCTGCCTACAAACCCCCGAGGACCGGGCTCCCCCGGGAGTGGGCCCGGGTTCTGGAAGAGGCTTCGCACTTACCATGAAGGAGCTGTAGGGAGCGGCGCCTGTGACGCTGCTGGGGGGCGGCGGCACCGCACTGGACGAGGCCGGGAACAGGCCCACGGCGGCCAGGTTCAGGCCGGGGATGAGATGGGACTGCAGCTGGGGTGAGAGACGAGGGGGGTCAGTCGGGCTCACGGGGCCCGGCAGCGGCTCCTGTGTGGCCCCGGCTGGGCTAAGAGGGCGCATACCCCACCACCTGTCCTTTCAGACCTCACACGTGCTCACACGTGTGTCGTGGGGTTACTGACGGAGAGCTAGCCACTCCGACCAACTTTATTCTGTCAGAAGCCCGTCCTCTCTGGCTCATCCCACCCTGAGCAGGGGACAGGCTCGCAGCCCTGGACTGCCACACACCGACGGGAGCCGCGGCAGGGTCGGATCTCCGTTTGGCGTCCAGGACTCACCTTTTTATCACCTTCCCGCTTCCTTGCCCCCCCCCCCCCACAATAAGATGAAAGTGATGGACCCTCTACCTGCTAAAGTCTACACAAACACAAATTTTACATCTTACCTAATAACAGACAAACATATAAGTTGACCGTACCTCTGGTATGCCCACAGCCAATCAGAGTAAGCATGCACATTAACCCAACAAAGATGGCAGTAATTTGCATACACAGGCACCCAGCGCCTGTGGCCCGGGAACATCCTGGCACCCGGGGTCACTGAGAGGTAAGCCCAAGGGGGCAGGGGTGGAGCCAGCGATCCATTGGTTGCAGGGCACTGGGGGTCCCCTGGCTAAGGCCGAAAATGAGCTGTCAATAGGACATCCCCTGAGGGCTCCCAGTATGTGAGAGGGGGCGGGTTGGGCTGAGGGACCACCCACCCCCAGTGCATGAATTTTGTGCACCCAGCCCCTAGTCCTATATAATAAAAGGCTAATGTGCAAATTGTCCCCTCGATCAGGAGTTCAACCAGGGGTTGGGGCTCAACCAGGGGGTGGGGCCGGACAGCCAACTGCCCATGGCCCTGTCCCTGGCTGGCCCTGCCCCTGACTGGCTCCCACCCTGAAGGCGGGGCCAGCTGGGCAACCTCCCATGTCCCCTCCCCCTGGCTGGCACAACCCGATTGGCCCCAATCAGGGCAACCCGGCCAGACCCCACTCATGCACGAATTCGTGCACCAGGCCTCTAGTATAATTATAAAACCCCTATTAATTAAACTGGAAGGCCTCCAAGGCCACACAGCACCTGGCACGCCCGCCCCAAGAGGAGGCCCGCTCTGTGTAGCTCAGGCTCGGAGGGGCAGGCAGGTGCCCGGCACTCACACTCATGGCAGCCACGTCGTTCTCATAGGCCTCCCGGACTTTCTTCATGATCTCCTGCTCGGCCCGGCAGCAGTTCTCGATGGCCCCCTTCACGGTGATGGTCCTCTCGGGGTTGTAGAGGGTGAGGTCCTGCAGCCTGCAGGGAGAGCAGAGCAGCGTCCCCCTTCCGCTCGAGGGACAGGCCCCGGCCACCCGGGGACGAACCCCAGCTCCACTCGAGCTTTGCTAAATGGCGCCGTCTCTGGCCTTTGCCTCGTAACCGGGGCAGAGGGACGAGCAGGGAGATGAGAACACCCAACCGAAACCCCTCTATTTGTGAGGCACCCGGTCCCGGGTTGTCATCGCTGGGGAAGCAAGAAGGCTGTGCCTCTCCCCGGGGGTTCCAGGCCACCCACTGCCTGTGCCTCTCCAGAGCACAGCGGAACTCTGCCCACCAGCGAGTCCCGATGGCACGGCACTCGGTGCTCACAGTAGGCAGGCCGCCAAATACGCTCTGCCCTCAGACAAGGACCCAGATCTGCCCCGTTCTCTCAGCCCGGCCGGCACGTTTGAAAGGCGAGCCCTGGCCCCAAGCTGCAGCCCCTCCTGCAGAAGCAGAGCCCTTGAGGTCTGCCAGGGGGAGAGGACTTCACAGCCCTCCGGCCCACACAGCAGCGTGATGGCAGAGCTCCAGTCCTTGTCAAAACACTCTTCACCGCCTCCGAGTCTTCACGAATGGGCAGAACCTCATCCAACTCAAAGGGCGAGAAGTATTCAGGTTCGGTCATGAGCTACGGCCGACCCGGCACGGCACTCGCGAGGGAGGACACGGAGCCTTACGAGGAGATGGTGATTTTCGTCTCCGTGTCTTGCTCCACCTTCTTCAGGTTGCGCCCCTCCTTGCCGATGAGACGCCCCACGAAGTTGTTATGGGCCAGGATCTTCAGGGGAACCTCGTCAGCCCTTAAGGAGACAGGGGAGAAGGGAGGGGCCTGTGGAGACTCGGCCGTCATGCCGCCCCAATGAGGTTTTCAGGACAAACCACGGGACAAACGACGTGTTAGATAGAAGCGTGCTGAACCCAGACGAGTGGGTGTTTGGGATCTGGAAACGGGGTGCGAGGGGTGGACTGCCACGGGGCACAAACGATGCTGGTGATGGACACGTTTATTAACACACGTGTGGTGATGGTTCACAAGCCTCTGCTTAGAGGAAAAATCTGTGAGCTTAAAGGAAAAACCATTCAACTGTACACTTTAAAAACCAACTGAAAATAAAAAATGAAAATGCCACACGGCAGAAATATCTGCAGCTAGCCCTAGCCCGTTTGGCTCCGTGGATAAAGCAGTGCCCTGTGGACTGAGGGTTCGGGGTTTGATCCTGGTCAAGGAAGGGCACACACCCAGGTTTCGGGCTCAGTCCTCAGTGGGGGACGTGCAGGAGGCAGCCGATCAATGACTCTCATCACTGATGCTTCTGTATTTTTCCCTCTTTCCCTTCCTCTCCGAAATCAACAAAAATATACTATAGTATTTTTTAAAAAGAGAAATATCTGCAGCTATAAAAAATGAGTTGGGTCCGTATGGACTAGTACTGATACATGAAAATGAAAAAAACCAAGGCATAAAGCAGTGTTATATGCATGATGACCCTTTTTACTCCAACACACGCATGTGCTTGTGCGCATACACCTCCGAGCACAGAACTTCAAGAGGGTATGCGAGGTGTTGCTGTGGGAAAAGGAGGTTTCGTTTCTGACCTTTGGTACATTCTGACTGTTCCCTGTGCCTGTGCTCGCGCCCAGAGAGAGTGTTGGGCAGGAAGGCGGCAGCCTCCACATTCGCAGCAAAGCGGAAGCCTTACGTTTTGGTGTCCTTGGCCTCCTTATGCATGATTTCCAGGATCATCTTACAGGCGGAGGAGCAGCCCTCGGGGGTCGAGTGGACGCTGATGGCCTTCTCGGCAGCTCCCGCGTTCTCCTTCCTGTGCACGTCTATCCTGAGGACCACAGGACGGACAGCCGCTCAGTCGGCCCTGGAGAAGTGGGTCTTTCTGGGGCCCCCCCTCCCGGCCTCTTCACAACCAAAGACACAGGAGCAGCTCTACTGGGAACAAAGCCAACCAAAGGCAGAATGGGGGAGGCCCAGGGGCCCGTGACCAGCCTGTTGCTCTGGATCCGGTCTTAATCAGGAGGTGGCGGTCAGAATGACGGCATCCACCATGGGCCTGCCAGGTTGGGGATCAACCACCCACGCCCTTATTTGTGAACTATTCGTGCACTGGGGGTGGGCGATCCCTCAGCCCAACCCGCCCCCTCACACATATTGGGAGCCCTCAGGGGATGTCCTACTGACCACTCACCCCCTCTGGCCGAGGCTTTAGACCTTGGGCACCCAGCTATTGCCCTGCAGTGGGGCTGATGGCTGGTTCCACCCCAGCTCCCCCACTTCTCCCCCACTGGCCTTTGCCCGGCCAGCTCCTGATTGGTTTGTGGGCGTGACTTGATCGGAGGTACAGTCAATTTGCATATTACTTTTATTAGATAGTATTCTATATTTCCTCCTGAGACGACTATCAAGGGGAGGGAGGCACATGGTCCCAAATAAGAAGTAAATAACGAAGGCTGTATTGTAAGGACAACAGGTGACCTGTCCTCCCCAGGGTACCTGGTCAGCTGGAGAGGTTAAAGAGTGGCTGTGGCAGATTAGGAGATGGGACGGATTTAGCACCTACGACCGAGGGCCCAGACCCGGCAGGCTGACCAGTCCTGCCGACACCAGTAGGTGGTGCTAAACCACAGAGCACTGATCACCAGGCGAGGTTTGAAGACGGACTGATCACCAGGCGAGGTTTGCTGGACTTTCGATGAGAAATCTTAGATCCCTTTTTGCTAAGAGGATGAGGTCCAGCAACAGCCCCCACCTGGTGCACCACGTGCCCATTCTACCTCCCCACCTGGCCCCGCCCCCCGAGGAGGCTGGGGCTGGAAGCAGCGGCTCCTGAATGGGAAACAATGAGCATGTCCCAGCAGACCCTTCCCACGGACGCCACTCCGTGTGCTTCCAGGAGTGCCCGCCTCCCGGGGACGAACCACCTGCCTGGCACCCGTCTCCACCCCCGCAGCCAACACTCACTTGGACTGCGTCTGCTTGGTGATATTTCGGATGGTGGCGCCCTCCTTGCCAATGATGGCGCCCACGTACTGGGTGGGCACCAGGAGCCGCAGGGGGATGTCCACCTGCTGCTGCTTGGCGGGGGCCCCGGCTGCCACGGGCGAGCCCTGTCGGGGCTGGCCCCGAGAGCCAAAGCCGCCTCGGCGCCCGTTCTCAGGACCCTGTGCGGTCTGCTCGTCGGGAATGTAGGAGACCTTCAGGGCGTGGTTCTCCAGCTGGTGGCCGTTCAGCTTCATGATGGCTCTGGGGACAGGGAGAAGCTGCTGGTTACTCCAACCCATGCCCATCCCACCAAATGCCCTCCACGGGGAAAGCCCCTAAGAAAGGGATATGACCCCCTGCCCACCACTCCCACCTCCACCTTAGGGACCCTTCAGTCTACATGGCCTATGCCAGTGGTCGGCAAACCGCGGCTCGCGAGCCACATGCGGCTCCTTGGCCCCTTGAGTGTGGCTCTTCCACAAAAATACCACGGCCTGGGCCAATCTATTTTAAAGAAGTGGCATTAGAAGAAGTTCAAGTTTAAAAAATTTGGCTCTCCAAAGAAATGTCAATCGTTGTACTGTTGATATTTGGCTCTGTTGACTAATGAGTTTGCCGACCACTGGCCTAGGACATCAAAGGGAAACATAAGTTAGTTATATTTCCAACTAATGTTGGGATTGGCTTGTCCATTTCAGCCAAAACTACCTATTATGAGTCATGTAAGAATCGCATGTGATTCGTGATAAATGAGTCAATACAACAAATAAAGGTGATGACCCACAAGACTTGTTCTTATACCTATTGAGTCTGGCACCTTCTATGTTTAAGGGAGCTATGTGAAAAAAAAGTTAAGAGTTGGAGACAGATGGCTTATTACCACATGGGAGCAGGAGTTCAAGTGTATCTGCAATGTCTGCTCACCGGGGGAGTGACACTGGGGGAGGAGGGTCAAGCCCCCTCCATTCCCAAACCAGTCGCTGGTTAGCAATGTAAACAAGGAAGCAGCAGGTAGTGGGTAGTGAGCAAGCGCTGCCATGCCCTTTAAAGCCAGGCTAAAACCATAGGCTGGTTACAAGGGGCAGCAGGAGCTTCCAGAAGATTATGACCCAGGAGACGTCTAGAATAATGAGATCTGAGAAAGTGCTGGGGTTTTTCAGTGCAGTCTAAATTGAAGGAAACAGGGAGGATAGAGCAGCAGGACGAAGCAGCAAGAGAGCCACCAGCACAAAATGTGGCCTAAGGCCTATGTATGGACAGGGTCCATCTGTAATAATAAAAGCACAATATGCTAATTAGGCTGGAGAGCCAGACAACCTTTCGGAGGAAGCCAGAGCGGCCCCACCGCTGCTGTGAAGGCTGAGCCCCTGCACAAATTGCGTGCACTGGGCCTCTAGTGTAGATACAAATGGGTAGATGGGTAATGTGTGCAGTTAGTCGGTGCCAGTGAGTGAGCCGTGTTCATTCCCCAACCAAAGAGAGAAGGAACGGGTGCAGGAGGGCTGAAGGACCCTAGCAAGCACATACTGGGCCCATGGCAATCATAGCAATAAAATGTCTACCTCCTATCGTTAACAAAACCCTTTTCTTTAAACACAGCAGTCCCTCCTCGCTGTCGCTAGATGGCGCCACCAACACAGCAAAGCCCTGCCGTTCTTGGGCAACTAGAGATCTCTCAGGAGCCAACCTTTTCCCCCTACAGGTTTCCCATCTTCCCTGGGAATTCTTTGGGCCCCTCCCTTTCAATCTATTTGCCATCAGTTCTATGGAGTTACTGGAGCTCTGAGATTCCTGAGCCAAGAACCCAGCAACACCCCACAAAGACCTTCCAGCCCCCCTCTCTAGCCCACTCACTGCCTGGTCTGTTCGCGGTTGGAGTAGGTGACATTCACCACGGCCGTCTCACTTTCCGTGTTCACTGTTGGGTGGGGAAGCAAAACAGAGCCAGGGTTAGGGCAGCGAAAGCTGGAGAAGCCACGTGAGCCCTGTGCGGTCAAGACCGGTCCTCACACCCTGTGAGGGCGAGGCAAGTAGCAGAACCTCTGGAGCTTAGGACATACTTGAATGGCAAGGCAAAGCGGTGCCTCTTCAGGCCCCTTTTACCAGAACCCCTAAAAAGCTTAAAATTTACATTCTGGCGTTTTCCCGGCTACATCTTGCTTTGATTTTCCCTCCCAGCCCCCCAAGAGAGCTGGGCCACCCTGCAGTCCATACAGCAGCGGCCAGGCGCAGGTCCGACGCCCACACAACAGCCTGCGAGATACATTCACCCTCGGAAAGTTAAGCTGGTTAAAAATCAACACGCACTGAGGTTAGCGATTCACAGAAGTAAACATCCCAAGAAATGGCTTTAAGGATACGGCTGAAGGGATTTGGGGGACACCCAATTCCATTTTAGAGGACTACGTATCCTCAGGAACACACGGATCAGATGCACGGGCGTCAGGGGCTAGCGAACGGGTTGGCAGGAGTGGCTGCTGTGGTCTAGGGAGTGAGGAATGCGCGTGTCGGCATCTTTTCCAGAGGAAAGGACTTCCCGACTACTCCGAACCTCTTGACTGGAAATGCACACACTCGGGGCGTCACGAACTCAGGACACCAGCCCTTTACCTCCCCGCCCCCCCCCCACTCCCAAACTCTTCCTGAGCAGCCCTTTGATTTCCATTCGATTACCATCTACACTCTTTCCCGCAGGGGGAATGGCTCAGGCATTAGACTCTCGGACAGTCTGGGCACATACTTCTCCTTCTAAATTAATAAAATTAACCTTCTGTCATATGCAGCGTTGTCCTGTGGTTTGGGGTCCCCTGGGCCCGCTCAGCCCCAGGGTGGAGGACGTGGACAAGCTCGAGCCTTGCCCCGCAATGCGGAGGACAGAAAGCACTTGGCCACCAAGCCTCCAGCAGACCTCGCTGGGCCCTTCCTGGCTTCATCAGCAGCGTCCCCCCACCGGGCTTGTGAGGAGGCTTCTAAGAACCATCTTCGAGCCGGGCCCGGGTCCCGCAGTGGCTGCGCATCGACCCAGAAGCCGAGAGATCGCGGTTCGATTCCTGGTCAGGGCACACGCCTGGGCTCCGGGCTCCATGCCCAGTCGAGGGCAGGCGGCAGGTAGCCAATCGATGTTTCTCTCACATCGATGTCTCCTTCTCTCTCCCCCCTCCTCTCTCTCTAAAAATGAACATTCGTTTAAAAGAAATAAAATAAATCCTCTGCTTCCCCGCCCCCAGTGACCAAAATTCGTGTCGCTGACAATCAGAGATTCTAACACAAGAAGACACAACCTGTTGATTATTCCAGCCAAAAAGGGAGAAGTGAGATGCTTTTAAAGTAAAAGAGCTTCAGACTTATCCATAATAAACACTCAATTTCCATTCTGACACTATTTCTAAAATCTTTTTTTTTAAATAGGCTTTTATTGATATTTTTTAGAGAAAGAAGAAGAGAGAAGGAGAAGAGAGAGAAACATCGATTGGCCTCCTGCAAGCCACGTACTCGGGGAGCGAACCCACCGTGACCAGGAATCGAACCAGCAACCTCTTCCTGTGCGGGAAGGTGTTCAACCACCGAGCCACGCCGGCTGAGACTGTTTCTAAAACCCCAGTTCTACCTTGGTTGACCCCTAGCAGCCTGGGACCCAATGTCGGGAATAAGTGACTTTGTTCAAGTCTCACTGAACAGAGGAGGACTCTGCGGCAAGACAGGAGCCCCAGGTGCGGACCCTCAGCCCAGTGTACCCCTATCACACGCCATCCTCTTCTGGCGTGCCACACAGACCTGCCCCTGGGAAGTGAGGGAGAGCAGACCCTCCAATCCTCCAGCACCCACCCCACCACCCCCGACCCCCGCCCACTCTTACCTTGTTCACAGTTCTCTACCGTTCCATACTGGGCCAGCAGGCTGTCCAGCACCTAGGAGCACGAGAAGGGAGGAAGGCTACTACTCTGAGCACCCCAAGAATAGCCCAAGGCCACTCAAAGGCACCTCGCATCCCAAAGCACCGGGGCGCACGCTGAGCCTTGGGTGGGGATTGAGCACCATGACCTGTTCAGTTTGCCCTTTCTGGGGTGCTAATGCTGGTGGCGACCTGTCGGGGTTTCTTTGCAGACATGAGGGACGGACTTAGGGCCTCTAGAAGTAGACCTGGGCCGCCTGGGGCCCGAAACCTGCCTTTGGCCTCACTAAGTCTGGGGCTCAGGGAACACCTTTCCCACCCCCTACACTATAGGGAGCCAAGTTCCAGGGACTAACGTTGGTCGTCTTAGGTTAAGGACAAGGCCCAGCCAATCCCCACTCAGCATCCCTGGCCTGACACCAATCACATCACCAAAGGACCGCCCCAGCCAAACCATCTGCCAAACTCAGGCCAACCCAGGCTTCAATCCAGTCTCCGCTAACCAACACCCTCACCCCCCCAACCCCCCGGCACAGAGAGCGCCCCCAGTCACTTACTTCCCATCGCAGTTGGGGTGGAATATTTCGAATCTGAATTTTCCGACTCCTGAAATTAGAGGGAACCGGATTAGTGACAGTCTGGAATGCCTCCGGGGACTGTGACTTCGCTGTTTTTCATCCCTGTGCAGGCTACCTCTCTACCTCAGCGGTGGGCAAACTCATTAGTCAACAGAGCCAAATATCAACAGTACAAGGATTGACATTTCTTTGGAGAACCACATATTTTAAACTTCTTCTAACGCCACTTCTTCAAAATACACTCGCCCAGGCCGTGGTATTTTGTGGAAGAGCCACACTCAAGGGGCCAAAGAGCCGCATGTGGCTCGCGAGCCGCAGTCTGCCGACCACGGCCCTACCTTCTATCTTCGACTCAACACCAAAGTCTCAGAGCCTACGGATGATGAGCTTCGGGAAGAGAGATCTGATGTGGAGATAACAGTTATCGCTACCAAATAGAAAGATCAAAATCAGGGGCCCCCGAGCTTTACTAGGGTAACATCATTCCCTACAAATCGCATCTGCTTTTCTCTCATCCACTTTCTCCAGTGAAACACCTGACATACCATCTATGACCCCCCCCCCCCCATTTCAGAAATATAAAGCCAGATAAGACCTTACTCATCAATCTGAAGCCCGTTTACACAAAGGAGGCCAAGTGCCCGGCCCCGAGGGGAGACAAACGGGCAAACAAACAGCATCGGGGGACAGTGCAGAAGTGAAGTGCTTCGTGCAGGTGTAAGTTTAAACCCCGGCTCCACTTCCTGGCACTGACGTTTAAAAGATTAAAAAAAAGAAAAAGATTATTGCACTCCGTTGGGGCTCTGTTTCCCTCCTTTGTAAAACGGGGATAATACCTATTCAGGGGGTGGTGCACAGGTAATGTTAGACAACATCACAAAGAGCTTAGCAAAAGGCTTAGAGTAAGGTCGCAAAGTATAATAACAGACGCATTTGAGAATGCTGCCGTGGGGGCGATCAGCACACACAACCCAGCACTCTGACCGCCACCTGCCCTCCCTCTCCCGGTAACCGCACTGTCTCCTTCCCATCTCTCCAACGCCCCCTACAAAGGTAGTGTTCCCCGAGGAAGGCCTTCAGGTTCAAGGCTGACTCCCAGGGAAATTGGTTGCCACCCAAATCGATGCCCTAATCCTCGGGCTTAACTTTTAATTGACTTGTCTCCACTGGTCAATCGTCATGACAGTCTCTGCCTGTCCTTGAGCACGAACTCTCAGTCCAGGGGACACAGTCCGAAAACACTCCCGTGGTGTGAGGAAAGGCTGGACTAGGCAGCGAGAAAGCCCAGTTCCGGCCCTGACACTGCCTCCGGCCGGGAGCGGGCCTGCCTCCGGCCCTGACACTGACTCCGGCCGGGTGCGGGCCTGACTCCCCTGACTCCGGCCGGGAGCGGGCCTGACTCCGGCCCTGACACTGACTCCGGCCGGGAGCGGGCCTGCCTCCGGCCCTGACACTGACTCCGGCCGGGTGCGGGCCTGACTCCCCTGACTCCGGCCGGGTGCGGGCCTGACTCCGGCCGGGAGCGGGCCTGACTCCGGCCCTGACACTGACTCCGGCCGGGAGCGGGCCTGACTCCGGCCCTGACACTGACTCCGGCCGGGAGCGGGCCTGACTCGGGCCGGGAGCGGGCCTGACTCCGGCCGGGAGCGGGCCTGACTCCGGCCGGGAGCGGGCCTGACTCCGGCCGGGTGCGGGCCTGCCTCCGGCCGGGTGCGGGCCTGACGGAGCCGCCGGGAGCGTGTCGGCGTCCGGCAGACTCGGACGGAGGCGTGTGGAAACACAGGCACCGTGGGGAGGAATGCTCGGCTCTGCCCGCCGCTGCTTCCAACCTGGCTCTGCCCGGGGCCAGCCGGCTCACTCGCTTCCCCACCGGGGAGGGACCCCAGTGTCTTCAGCTGTAAAATGGGAACGAAGGGTCTCCAAGCCTCTCCCAGCCCTGCGGCGGAGCGTGAAGAGCCCCGATGATGTGGTCAGGGACACCCCCCCCACCCCCCGGAGGAAGTAGCTCGGGAAGAAACGAGGTGCCTGTTGGAGAGTCCGTGCCGGGGCTGTCCGCTTTGGCTGGCTCGTGAACCTGCTCCCCGGAGGCCAGGCTGGGGCGGGACACGGGAATGAAGTCGGACACAGGTCCAGCCCCGGTCCTCAGAGCCCCCTCGCGGTAACACGCCGGCCAAGAGGGACAGGCTCGCTGGGTGGCCAAACGGACAGAGAAAGCCCAGGCCCTTCCTATGGGGTCAAACCATCGGAGAATGAGGAGGGAATTATTGCGCCCCGGAAGACTGAGAACACTGACGGGGCTCACAGCCCGTCCCCAAGCCCAGGGCCTCCCTCAGGGGAACTCTCTGGAAGAAGGCAGGGGGAGAGGGGTGGCCACTGTCTGCCTAAAGCTACCCCAGTGGTCACTTCAGTCTGAATAGCTTTCAAATGGCCGCTTAGTATTATCTCAGGTCAAAGGTCAAAAATACCCTCCTCCTCCTTCCAACTCCCAGTTTTAGGGGCTTTCCCTTGGGGTGAGGAAGGGCTGGAGAGGGGTTGGGGTGGTGAAACCAAATATCTGCTTGGGATGTTAATCCATATCCTGAAAGCAAAGGCAGACTGGAATGCGTGGAATGTTCCAGGAGAAGAGGGGGAGGGGGCAGGGCCATCCAACCAATGAAGGGAAAGACATCCTGCAGCCCGCCCTCGTCACCCTGGGGCACACACCCACTCGGGGCCCTGCGAGCCTCCAACCTGCCTTTCAGTCAGGTCCCTAAGCCTGACCCAGGTCCCCAAGCCTGACCCAGGTCCCCAAGCCTGACCCAGGTCCCCAAGCCTGACCCAGGTCCCCAAGCCTGACCTTAGGAGCCTTTGTCATCTAAGGCCTTGGCCTGGTCTCTACAAAGCACGGTGCTCCCCAGTTCCTCTCCGGCCCAAAGCACTCGGGGTGTCGCGGAGACCTGGACTCTCCCTCGGGCCCGCGGGTAACTCATTCCACTTACAAACATTCGCAGCTGCAGCCGGGCGAGGCCAGAGTGCTGAGGGTTGGGGGGATCCCGGCGGAAGCTCAGAGAGCCCCGACTGCTCGGCACCTTAGTTTCCTCCCGCGGAAGACGGACAGACAGGCCTTTCGGAGGACTGGAAGCGGGGTGCCTGCCATGCCCCGGTGCTCCATCCCTGTCCCAGGCCCCAGGAGCCCGCAGGCGAGCAGGGGAGCGTGGGAAGAGGCAGGAAGGCAGGGCTGACAACGAGCAGCTCAGAGTGACAGTCAAGAAGTGAAGTCTTCTGCACTGGGGGGGGGGGGGGGGGGGGGGTTGTGGGAAATAACACAGCCTGGAGCCCCACCTCCCTGTGATGGAGCTGAGCAGTGCCTCTGCTCTGCAGGTACGAAGCAGGCGCTATCCAGAGCCCAGCCTGAACCCTAACATCTGCTGCTCAGAAGAGGCAAGAGAGCTCGAACGTTGGGAAACCACCACGCACCACCGAGCTGATAAACCTGTTGAGTGAAAGAAGCCACTAGCCCCAGGCACAGCAACTGAGATGCTCCAGTGTCATTCGGGGTCATTCTGTCCCCGGTGCCAGCCCCCTTATCTTCTTCTGACCTCTCTGCCTGCCCCGGCCTGCAGGGCAGTTCCTGGGCCCTGCGGCTCCTCCCCGGATTCAGAGCAGCCATAGGAACCCACCTCACCAAAGCAAGAGACAAGCAGGGGGCCACAGGAACCAGGAACGTTCTTCTCACCCCGGGCAGATTCCCGGAGGGGTCAGAGAAGAGCGCCGCCACGCCCAGCGTCCACGCCCAGCGTCCACGCCCAGCGTCCACGCCCAGCGTCCACGCCCGGCGTCCACGCCCGGCGTAAGGAGTTAGGAAGAGACGCAGGAAGCGTGGCAGCTGGGCACCTGGAAGCATGGCTGGCAGTTCCCCCTGGGCAGGAAGCTCCTGTCCTTTCCACCTTTCCAGAAAAGTGTCACTGGACAGACTGGACAGGAAGGAAAGTGGGTCAACATGGAAGAGCCCGTATTTCACACCGGACTCCGAGACGCAGCGCCTCCTCTACAGCCCTCATTCCCGGCCCGTTTTACACACGGGGTCCCGAGATCGCAGGGCTGAGGATCTCTGCCAAGCCAACAGCTTCCCAGAGCCACAGCCGGGATCTGAGCCCAAAGCTCGTCTCTCTGCAGGCTCTATGCACTGCCCACTCCACTGCCTTTTTTTAAAAAATATTTTTTTTACTGATTTCAGAGAGTAAAGGAGAGACAGAAACACCGCTGATGAGAGAATCACTGATGGCTGCCTCCTGTACACCCACTACTGGGGACCGAGCCCGCGACCCAGGCCTGGGCCTTTGCCCAGAACCGAACCCGGCGCCGGGCCTCGCTGCCTCTTGTGCCGGCGTTCAGGACACGGGCCTTCGGCGTTCAGGACCGGGCCTCCGCCAAAACGTAGCTGTGTGGGGCCTGGAGACACTGAAGGTACTCGGAGTTCACACAACAGGGGGGCAGGGGCCTGCCGAACGGGTGCTGCTCAAAACAACCCACCCGTTTCCAGAACATTCCCGGTTAGATGAAAAGTGACTCGATGGCATAGTGCACGCTGACTAGATGTTTGATAATATTGCTAATTTTTTAAAAATCACGGCGATGACACCTGGTTGGCTTGGCTCAGTGGCCTGAGCTTTGGCCTGTCGGCTGAGGGAGGTGCAGGTTGAACTCCTGTCCAGGGCACACGCCTGGGCTGTGGGCTCCATTCCCAGGAGAAGGCGTGCAGGAGGCACACAAGCCATGATTCTCCTCCCTCCCTTCCTCTCTGAGATCAATGAGTCGGTGATGGCCTGGCCAGGTAGCTCAGTCGGTGAGAAATGCCAAGGTTTCGAGTTTGATCCTCCCCCAAGGAGCGCATAAGTAAGCGGAACAACAAATCAATGTTTCGCCGAACCGGTCTGGCTCAGTGGATAGAGCGTCGGCCTGCAGACTGAAAGGTCCCGGGTTCGATTCCGGTCAAGGGCATGTACCTTGGCTGCGGGCACATCCCCAGGTGGAGGTGTGCAAGAGGCAGCTGGATCGATGTTTCTAACTTTCTATCTCTCTTCCTTTCTCTCTGTGAAAAATCAATACAACATATTTTAAAAAAGAAAAGAAAAAACAAATCAGTGTTTCTGTCCTTCTCTCACTCCCATCTCCTTCTCCTCTGGAATCTGATGCCTGGCCGGTGGCTCGGCTGGCCGGGGCGGCGGGCCCTGCGCCAGAAGGTGGCAGGCTTGGTTCCCAGGCAGGCCACAGACCGGGTTTGGGGTTCTGTCCACGTGGGGTAGGTGGGGGAGGGTGTGCCAATAGATGTTTTTCTCTCGCATCCATGCTTCTTTCTCTCTCTTCCTTCCTCTCTCTAAAATTCAACTTTAAAAACTATGGTTTAAAAAAAAAAATCAATGATTTTTAAAGTTCTTACATTTTAGAAATATGTACTGAAACAATTGCAGATGAAATGGCATAACTAGGGTTTGCCCACAAAATAATCAGGGGAACAGAACAAAAGAAAATCGTTTAGATATAAATTGATAATTTTTAAAGCTAGGTGATGGTAGTGGGATTTATTACATTATCCTCGCCACATTTTTATGCTGTTTTGTTTTGTTTGTTTTGTCTTTTTAAGTAAAGGGGTTGTTGTTCTTTTAATTATTCTAGCTCACTCGATTTTAAAGTCATTAAAGGTTCCAAACTTTTTTTTGTTAATCCTTACCCAAGAGTATTTTCCCCACTTTTAGAGAGAGTGGAAGAGTGAGGAGAGGAGGGGAGGCGAGAGAAAAACACGAAGGAACGGGCGGAACTCACCTGGACCGGGCCGGACCCTGGCCCTCAGAGCCCGGACCGCAGCCACACTGGGCGGGCGGAGGGCTCAGGCTTACGAGGCTTTCCCATTGGCTCTAGCACCAGGAATCCAGGCCCTGGTCAGACAGAGTCCGGAGGAGCAGCCCACAGGGGACCTTCCCACAAGGCACAAAGGACAGGGACTCTCGTCCGTCCCAGGAGGTGGAGGGGGGGCTGCAGACTGCCTGCCTCAGGGACTGTTCTGTTCCCAGCCCTTAGCCAGCCCGCTCCTACCTCCTTCCACCCCAGCCCCAGACAGGAAGGAGCCGTCCTCAGTCCTGAAGATGGCCCCACCCCTCCCTAGAGGGAGGAGTTCCTTTAAGCCAGGGCGGGGCCGGCCAGCAGGAGGGAGGACAGAGGCAGTAGGTTCTGGAAAACGTGTTTAGCTTGAGGCTAACCCCCAGAGGCTCCGATGGTGAGTCAAACCTGGACTTTCATCTCCACAGAAAGCTAGGATTAAACCGGGATCTCCAAATCAGACCCTTCACCTCCACCCCCTCCCAGGGCGGCCGCGGTTCCCTCGGCACCAAGGCTGTGGGGCCTTGGGCAAGCCAAGCCTTCCACTCTCTGGATCTGTTCTATCTGAGAAAAAAAGGATAAGGACCAGTCAGCTTTACAGGATCTTGGGTCCCCCCGGCCCCCGTTCACCTACATCCCTGAAGGGATTTTCTAACGGTCTGTGTTAGCCATGCCAGCCATCCTGCCCTGGCTGGTTTTGCTCAGTGGCTAGAGCGTCGGCCTGGGATGAAGGGTCCGGGTTTGGTTCCCGTCCAGGGCACTTGCCCGGGTTGCAGGCTCACCTCCAGTCAGGAGACAGCTGATCAACAATCTCTCTCATCACTGATGTTTCTATTCCTCCCCATCTCCCTTCCTCTCTGAAATCAATAAAAAATATACGTATTTTTAAAAATTAATCTTTCTTTTGAGACTTGGTTCTCATTAGAAAACGTGATCACTCTCGACCAGAACAATGCAAACGTTTTTGCACACAATTTCAAAACTTCAGGGGTTAACGGAGGCTTTGGAACCCTTTATCATAAAGACACCCTTCCACAGAGCTACACATTTCCCTCCGTCCCCAGTGATGTCCAAGTCTCCACTCAAACCTGCTGGTGTGTCGGGAAGAAACCAGCCCAAGGCAATTAGAAAACCAAGCTTGACGGAGGTTACTGCTTAGATACTGGACATGAGGGACCGACTGAGAGGTTTCACACCTGCAGAGACACACCGGGTCACTGAATTCTAATCGCTGGTCAGGAAGCTCCACACCAGGGCTCTTCTCAAGGTTTCTGGAGGCCGCTGCTGGGGTCATTCATCCTGCACATTTCCCTGGTACCCACTATGCACCGGGGCCTGTGCTGTCCGCACTGCGGGAGGCACGAGTCACATGTCACTACTGAGCACTTGCAATGTGGCTACTGCAACTGAGCAACTGAATTTTAATTCCACCGAACTGTTTATACAATTCAGCCGTTTCATCTTTAAAGTTTATGAAATCTAAATACGGAACAAATGTTCCCATTGGAAACAGCATATGAACTGAGAGGGGCTTTCAGTGTAGAAACAGATACAGGGGAGTTTCTAAGACAAGATTTAGTGCCCAACCCCAGTAAAATAGCTCCCACTGTTCATATCGATTCCATGTTGAACAAATCTTTTTAATTTTTAAGTTAATCTTTTCATGAATTTCCGCTTTTCCCTTTTTTAATATAGCTATTAGAAAATGTATACTTATATGTGTCCCACATTGCATTTTTGTTTTGGATTATTTTTTCCATTCCCCCCCCCCCGCCGCTTTTTTTTTTAGAGAATGGAAGGGAGAAGAGAAAGAGACATTATCAATTGGTTGCCTCTCGCATGCCCCCCAACCAGGGCCGGGAGCCTGCAATCAAGGCACGTGCCCTTGATTGGAATCAGACAAGGGATCCTTCAGTCTGCAGCCCAAAGCTCTACCTACTGAGCCACACCAGCTAGGGCTGCATTTCTCTTAGATGGGGCTCGGCTGTGCTACAGTGCAGAGCGGGGAGTGTCGATGACAGCTGTGCCTCCTGCTCTCATGGAGTTTCCAGTCCAGCCGGGGACCCCGCTTCGGTTCGGAATGGGAGAAGGAAACGGACAGTGAACTGAGGCGTGGAGGTGGGCTGTCCATTTGGACCCCTGCGGACATGGGCCATCTGACTCGACAAGAGTCCTGGGCTGCTGCCGCGGGGGCAGAAGCACCCTCCCAAAGCTGGCTCCCTTCCAGCTGCTCTTCCCAGCTGAGGTCACACATAGAACATGTGCAAGGTGCCAACCTGTGCCTTTTCCATAAGATCACCACTGACCTCGTCCTTCCTCCCGGCCCTGCCTCCCCGGGGCCGGGGTGGAGAGGCGGAGAAGAAAATAATTGTCCAAAGCTTCTGAAGGGGGCGGACCTGGCACGCTCCAGGCATGGCAATCGCTGAGAAAGGAGGCGGGGCTGGGGAGGGAGGAGGAGCTGGCCGCGTGCCCAGGGCTCCGTGCCAGGCTGATCTAGAGGCAGGGCAGCCAGACGGGCGGGCGGGCTGACGAGCAGGGTCGGGGCTGGGAAAGAAAGCGCTGACCTGCTGGGAGGTGCGGAGCCAGGCGGAGCAGTGCCACCGCCGGGGAGAATGCCAGGGCGCAGGAAGGGACTTGAAGGCAGGGACGCTATGGGACGCACCCGTGGTCCCGTCAACGTGTTCTCGGTAACGTGTGCGGCACACAGGCACGGCCCCCCAGGGTGCCAGCTCTGGCGCTGATGTTGGGGACCCGCGGGGGGGAAAGGCAAGTCCACAGCAGACTCTGGGCTGAACCCCATTCCCTCCCATTTGGAAGGCTCCTGTACCTTATT
Source organism: Antrozous pallidus (assembly GCA_027563665.1). Taxonomy (NCBI): domain Eukaryota; kingdom Metazoa; phylum Chordata; class Mammalia; order Chiroptera; family Vespertilionidae; genus Antrozous; species Antrozous pallidus. Next base: position 42,889,201 of record CM050526.1, read on the forward strand.
ATTTTTTTATTTAATCGAGGAAGGGGGGAGAAACAACCACTTGCTATTCCACTTATTTATGGACTCATTGGTTCTTTTTTAAAAAAATATATTCTTATTGAGTTCAGAGAGGAAAAAAGAGGGAGAGGCAATAGAAACCTCCATGATGACAGAGAATCATGGATCGAACCTGGGACCTTTCAGTTCACAGGCCCACGCTCTATCCACTGAGCCACACCGGCTAGAACCATGGTCGGCAAACTGCGGCTTGTGAGCCACATGTGGCTCTTTGGCCCCTTGAGTGAGGCTCTTCCACAAAATACCGTTTTGAAGAAGTGGCGTTAGAGCAAGTTTTAAGAAATGTGGCTCTCAAAAAAAAAAATTCAATCGCGGTGCTGCTGACATTTGGCTCTGCTGACCAAGAGTTTGCCGACCGCTGGGCCGGGGCCATTGGCCGATTCTCGTACGTGTCCTGGCCGGGGACTGAACTTGCAATCTTGGTGTATCAGGATGGTGCCCTAACCGACTGGCCAGGGCACCCTGTGCCCTTCCGAGGATGTTCCCGCCTCCCCGGAGTCAGGACAGAGGGCACTGCCCCTGGGCTTCTACACCACCAAGGGGACACACCCCACACCAGAGTCAGTTGAAGGAAGATTCAAACGAGGCAGGAGACCTGTAAGCCCCAAGGGTCCTACCCAGTCACTGACTTTACAGGTGGAGAAACTGAGGGTCAAGAAAAGGGAAGAACGCGGCGTTGCTGGGGAAGGACTAGAATTCAGCCCTCCCCCCCCCCCCCCCCCATTAGCGGTTTATGCTCATCTTCACCAAACCTCGCTGCTTTCGCGCTGACACGAAGCGTCCCACAGCGGGTCTGCACAGCCCCGTGTCGGCAGCAGGAAAAGTGCCCACATTCTGCATGGCTAAGTGCGTGCCAACTGGCGTTCACCGCATGCGGCTCTAATTTGGGCACGGGATTTAACTTGCACGAGATCGAACTACACCATAATACGGCTGGATGCCTGTCAGATTTGTTGGGGGGGAGGGTAAACATTCGATCTCGCAAAATTCCCTCTAGGTTTGGCAGCGGTGCCAGAGCGAGAGGGTGCTCCCTGGTGCCCCCGAGCAAGCAAACCCCGAGGAGGAGTGCTTCGCCCCGGTCTCCCGTCTCAGAAGGACGCGGTTTGACAAGAGAACCCGCGTTTTTTTTCTTGCCCATCTGGGCAGCGCCAGAGGAAGCCAAAACAGAAGCTCTGAGTCAGAGGAGCTCTTTCCAGACGGATTCCACGTCTGCCTGGGCCAGTGTCGGCCCCTCCCTCCTCCGCCCTCCGCCCTCCGCCCTCCGCCCTCCGCCCTCCGCCCTCCGCCCTCCGCCCTCCGCCCTCCGCCCTCCGCCCTCCGCCCTCCGCCCGGAACCTCACTCTTCACCTGCGCGGAAGCCGGCCCCTGGGCTCTACAACGGAATCGGAATCGGGAGGAAAGAACCGGGGTCCGAAGGCTGGAGAAGAAACCATCAGAATAAACCTAGCTTGTGGGGACAAAAAAGGAGGTGAGCCGCAACCGGTTTGGCTCAGTGGATAGCAAGTCGGCCTGCGGACGGACGGATCCTGGGTTCGATTCCGGTCAAGGGCATGTACCTCGGCAGCGGGCACATCCCCAGTGGGGGGGGTGCAGGAGGCAGCTGATGGATGTTTCTCTCTCATCGATGTTTCTGACTTTCTATTCCTTTCCCTTCCTCTCTGTAAAAAATCAAAAAAATATATTTTTTTAAAAAGGAGGGAGAGAGGTGACCAGGTGTGAGCAGCGCAGCCTTGCTGGCTGGGGCCGGCGGCGTGGGGAAGGGATGAACCGTTGGGTTACCAGTTGCCACTGCGGGGAGTCTGGGGTCTTCCCTGGGGCTGAGGGGGTTCATCAGCTCTGACTGAGGGGAGGTGGAAGGGGGCCGGGGACCATTTCCTGCCCCGGCCTCACAGGACGCGTTGGCTTAGCCCTCACCCCTGCTTCGTGGACAGAACCCCGCAGTCTGCACTCCGGAGGCCCAGGACCTCGCGGAGGGTGGAGCTGGCCCTCCGTGGAAAGCAGCGTGGGACGTGCCTGCAACACGGAGACGGGTTCAGGGTCTGGGGGGGGGGGGGGATGGCCGGCTTGGAGAGCCCAGCTCCAAGCAGGGATTTTGAGGTGAAGCTCTCAGAAGAGAATCCGCCCCCGCCATTCGGTTGTGCAGAGAAGACCCGAGATCTAGCTCCTCTTGGAACCTAACGTTCCCCGGGAACGGAGGCTGCACCCCAGCGCTCTGCTGACGGACCGGGCTGTCCCTCCACCACGAGGCGAACCACCAGCTCAAGAGATTCGATCTCCATTTGGGCTGCCAAAGACCTGCTGCGGTCAGAGACTTCAGGAGCTGGTGTTTGCTTCTCCCTGGGGAGGTAGTTCCTCATCAGAACGCCCCCCCCCCACAAGGCTGCCCATCCCAGCCCTGCTTATCCCAGCCCTGCCCATCCATCCCAGTCCTGCCCACCCATCCCAGTCCATCCATCCCAGTCCTGTCCATCCATCCCAGCCCTGCCCACCCATCCCAGTCCTGCTTATCCCAGCCATGCCCACACATCCCAGTCCATCCATCCCAGTCCTGTCCATCCATCCCAGTCCTGCCCACCCACCCCAGCCCTGCCCACCCATCCCAGTCCTGTCCATCCATCCCAGCCATGCCCACCCACACCCATCCCAGTCCTGGCCACCCATCCCAGCCCTGCCCATCCATCCCAGCCCTGTCCATCCACCCGTCCTGCCCATCCCAGTCCATCCATCCCAGTCCTGTCCATCCATCCCAGCCCTGCCCACCCATCCCAGTCCTGTCCATCCACCCCAGTCCTGTCCACTCCAGTCCTGTCCTGGCTGGGGCAGCAGCATCACACCCTCTCCGCAGAGGTCTCTCTCTCCCGGTCCGGGGTTGGTCCCAATGGTGCCTTGCAGCCTGGTCCCAGCCATCCGTGGCCAGGAGCAGGGGACAGGGCCCCAACCGGCCACGGGCCCGCCGGCGCGGAGCACAGCTCTGCGGTGGGAAGTGGGCGCAGGCAGGGCGCGGGAGAGGGAGGTGCGGGAAGGGCGGCAGCAGCTGGGGGGGGGGGGCGGCAGCTGGGGGGAGGAGGGGAGCCCTCATGAACGGGCAATTGAGAAGCTCTGAGCAGCTGAGCGGCCGGGCTGGCGTCGCCTGCGCCCCACGTGGGCGGCCCCTCCCCCAGCCTCACCTACCCCGAGCTGAGCACCTCCCGCCCGGCCGGGTGGGCCGGCTCCGCAGGGAGGGGGGACAGAGGATGCCGGGGACCTCCCACCCGTCTAGAAGGTTCTGCCACCAGAATCCCCTTCGTCTGCTCTGCGAGCCGGTCCCACCCGGCCCGGGGGCCCTCGGCTGCCCGCGCGGGGCCCAGGGGGAGGGGGCGGCGCTGGGGGCTGCGGGTGGGGGTGGGGACCGGGACTTTGCCCTTTGTCTCTCTCTCCGGAGCCACCAGAAACCCGACCCCATCGGCGGGCCAGGCGGCGGAGGGCAGGCTCCCCCTCCGGTCCTTTAGCAAATCCAGACCGACCTCCCCGTCAGGCTGACTGCGGTGGTCCGGGGGGAGGGGCTCCGGCGAGCGGGCCTGCAAGCATTTAAGTGGGAGCCGGGGGGCGGGGGCGGGGGGCGTCGGGGCCCAGGAGCCGGGGAGAATGGCCCGGGAGGCGGCATTCCTCAGAGACCTCGCGGGGCTGCGGGAGGAGGCCCCCCACGGAGAAGGCAGGCCCGGGGCCTGGGAGGGGGGGGGCAGAAGTAAGGGGGGCCCCCACCCCCCGCCTGCGTTCCGGGAGCCTCTGCAGCTCCGTCACCCCAAGAGGAGGGCACCTGAGGGTGCGAATCGCTCTCTTTTGTCCGCCCTTTTGCGGTGCCCCCCATCAGTGATCCCCTTATTGATACCTCACATCTGCAGAGCACTTCAGAGTTTACTAAGCACTTCTGACACCACGTTTTCCCGTGAGCCTCGAGCAAGGACAAGAGTGGATCGGGGCCTCTAACCCGGCGGTTTTCCGGCCGCTGCGCCCCAAGAAGTTTTACCATGGGCAGCACCTGACTCGTCAAATTAAAGACAACAGCCAACAAGACAAGAGTCACCCCGTGTGAATGAATGAATGAAAAACGACACCCACTTTTTTGTCAGCTGGGCAAAAAGACAGCTTTTGGCGTGCGGCAGAATTTTAGTAATTAGTTTGTGTGCCGTGAGATTAAATTTTTTAAAAACCGGTTTGGCTCAGTGGATAGAGCGTCGGCCTGCGGACTGAAAGGTTCCGGGTTCGATTCCGGTCAGGGGCATGTGCCATGGTTGCGGGCACATCTCCAGTGGGGGGTGTGCAAGAGGCAGCTGATGTTTCTCTCTCATCGGTGTTTCTGACTTTCTATCCCTCTCCCTTCCTCTCTGAAAAAAATCAATAAAATATATTAAAAATAAAAAATAAAAGATTGAACATCACTGCTCTAAACAACCACAGAAGAGCAAGAATATCCTCACTTCCTTTCTGCAGTTAACACACCAGGCTCGGGGGTTCAGAACCGGCCCAAGGTGGACGAGTCAACAAGTGTCACTGTACCGCGACACCTGCTCCTGCTTGTCAAGAAAAAAGGTAAAGGGGTTCCTGCTCCTCAAAAGCATGGATGAACTATTAAAATAAATAAAAACGTGTAGGAGCTATGAGTTAGGATTCTGTAGGAATGTAACAAAGGAATGGTCCCTCCCTGACCCCCCCCCAACCTCCTATGTTCTCCAAGGTTGAACCCAAACAAAAGTCAGAGGGGTTTGGGGGGGGATCACCCCAGGTTCCTAACAGAAGTGCTAACGGTTGGAGGCTCACACAACTCAAAATACACAGGCAGCTTATTTTATGGGATTTCTGGAGAATTGAGATGAGGAACGGAGATCCAGAAACGATACGGATCCTAGATTCCCACGGCCAGCACACGCGAGAAGGGCTGAGACTGATCCCCGAAGTCTAACCCCACTCAAGTCCTTCTCGGTGAGGGACTTCCTTCCAAGAGCAAAATATTCCCAACGCCCATCTTAGCTACCCAGACAAAGGAAGGGTTACCCCGATTTCTTCAATCACTCGAGATCGCCTGAAAACCCAACGGTGGGAGAGAAACACCACGCAACGCAGGTATGAAGACGGGGAGCGTGGCGAGGTCAATGTTGGGCGTGTTTTTATTTGCTAACCTTATACTACGGATGAAAAAAGCTCAAGATAAGAATCAACTAACTTCTCAGAGCATTAGAGCTGCTCCCACCTCGTCAGAGAGCTGAGCCTTGGGGGCGGAAAGGCCTGGGCTTAAACCTCACCCGGGCGTTACTCCCGTTAGTCCCGTTACTCCCGCCAGCAGCACCTCCTCGTTCCCCTCGTCCCCCTCCCGCAGCGCGAAGCCCAGCGCCTTTGAGCTGACACTGACCAGCTCCAGCTCAGCAGACACTCCGATCGCTCCCTGTGCTCGCAGAAGACGCTCACCTTCTGAACACGTCACCTGGCACCGTGCTCGGGAGCCAAGAAAATGCTCAAGAAAGGAAATAAACAGAAACGTCTGCCCCACTGACCCGGCCCGTCTCCCCACGGGCCTGCCAGCCCTCTCGACCACGCTCTCTCCTTAACCCAAGCCTCCGTTTTCCCTGCCTGTCCTCCACCGCACGGCTGAGCTCCAAGCTTCCCTTACCTCTCTCTATTTTGGTGCCCGAGCTGCGTGCCTCTCTCACTCTCTCTCGACTCCAGAGTCTCCTGGCCTCCGCTGCCTGCGGCTCCTCCCGGGCCTGGAGTGAAGGCACTGGCTGGAGGGCAGGGATTTTCTCTCCCCCTCTCACCCCTGCTCCGCCGTGAAAGAGACTCGCTAATGCTAAATAAAAACCCAGAACGCAATGAATATTTAATACGGAAGAAGGATTAGGCAAAGAACCCATTTCGTGTAGGATGAAGAGGTGACCGAGATGTAGGAAGAAGCAAAACTGGCAATAGTTTAAATGTAGCCAGGTGTTCTTTAATGGGTACAGAGTTGTGGTCTTGTAAGATGAAGAGTTCTGGAGAGGAAAGGTGAGGTTGCACAGCAATGTGAGCGTTCTTAAGACCACTGAGCTGTACATTTAAAACTGTTAGGCCGAGACCAGTTTGGCTCAGTGGATAGAGCGTCGGACTGTGGACTGAAGGGTCCCGGGTTCGATTCCGGCAAGGGCATGTACCGTGGCTGCGGGCACATCTCCAGTAGGGGTGTGAAAGAGGCAGCTGATGGATGTCTCTCTCTCATCGATGTTTCTGACTTTCTATCCCTCTCCCTTCCGCTCTGTAAAAAATCAATAAAATATATTTTAAAAAAAAAACTGTTAGGACGGGCCCAGCCGGTTTGGCTCAGTGGATAGAGCATCAGCCTGCAGACTGAAAGGTCCCAGGTTCGATTCCGGTCAAGGGCATGTACCTTGGCTGCGGGCACATCCCCAGTTGGAGATGTGCAAGAGGCAGCTGATTGATGTCTCTCTCCCACCGATGTTTCTGACTTTCTATCCCTCTCCCTTCCTCTCTGTGAAAAATCAATAAAATATATTTTAAAAAAATAAAACTGTTAGGACGGTAAGTTTTATATATACGTTTTACCACATTAAAAGTTATTTTTTTAAATACCCAGGATAAAGTAAAAAACTGAAAGCGTCTGGAGAAAAATTATTTGATAAATTGTATTTCTTTCTTATCTCCACCCTGAGACCAAGGTCTTGCCCTGTTCCTCGCTGTATCTGTAGCACCTGGCAGAGGGGATGTCATGCAATAGCAGACCCGAATATAAAAATACATGGATGAATGCATGCCTACATGCACGAAGGAATACACAATTAAAGGTACCAATCTTTGCAGCAATATGCAAACTATCATAGAAGTCCATACCATCTTACTAAATATTTTCTGACATGGAATTGAGTTGTAGATATGTATTTTTTTAATCCCAATGGCTAATGACTGACTAGCAAGGACCCCCCCCCCCACACACACACACAGAGACTAAAGTTGCTGATGATGGGGTGTTCAGAAGACGCCAAAGGAAACTTCATTCAAGGATAGTTACTGAGGAGCAAGAGTAGTAAAGTGAAAGATACATGAGGTTTGTGAAAATCATTTTATTCCACTTCCTGCCCACTCCCAGCCTCTTCTGGACAGGTATCATTCTACCCTGTTCTATTCTACTCTATTCTACTCTACTCTATTCTATAAAAAGCCAGCAGCAGCAGCAGCTTTGAACTAAACAGTAATAAACATAGGAGGAAAACCCTCTAGATAAAATAACTTCCTCAGCTAGATTTTCCCTACTTTGAACTGAAATAAAAGTTGCTGGAGTGGACACTTCAACAGGAGTGAAGGAAATATTCTGAACCCTGCCGCCTCCACAGCCAACATCCTATTATGTCTCGGCCTTGCTCGGAACACGCTAACCAGATGCAGCCACCAAGAAGCCACGTATGTCTGCGAAGCATCATCTTCACCCTCTAATTTAGGGTTCTGCCTCCAAATCCCAACAAAGCAACTGCTCTCTATTACCGTTGGACCTCTCCCCCCAGCAACTTATAGACCCGGAGGAGGAAGTAGAATAAATATTTGTAACTCTGAATAGACATCCTCAACAAGTCTACTCCACCCCAAAGCCCCCACTTTAGTTCCTGTCTCCCCTCATTTTCTCCTCCTCAGAGTACCTAACGGAAAGCTGAGCCCCAAGCAATCCCAAATGCCAACCCAGAAAAACACGGATCATTCCGCATGAACTGATTGTAAAACCCTTTATAGTAACTGATTAAAGTCACAAGCCTGTTAAATGGCCGAAAACCACATCCGATTAGAGCCCATCCCCTCCCCACCCCACCAACGGAAGGTCCAAGGCCCCCTCCCCGGGGAGATGTCGGAAGGGGCTGTGGGAGCGTGTGCGAGCACCCTCTGAGCAGCGAGGGCTGAAGAGAGGAAGTGGACATGAAGGTGACTTCTGAGCACACCCTTGGGGACTGTGTCTAGTCCAGGGGGCCAAGGGGAGATTGTGAGGAGACTGTGGCTTTACCCCCAGCACCCTACAAGGGAATAGGGAACGATGATGGCTAGCCATGCTCTACGCTCGGCCACCAATGTCCTGGGCATCCAGGGATCCCCAACTCTCGAATGCCCATTTTGTTAGTTTACCAAGGGCAGAACATTAAGGCAACATGCCTACCTCCCACCAAGTGGGGAAACTGCTCTCATTTCTTCTTCCCTCAGACCCTCTTCATCCTGAATTCTTACAACACCTGCCTCACGGGCAGAGTTAGGGTGGTTCGTCTCTCGCCAATGTCACTGCCATACATGCACCTCAGGAGCCCCCAACTGTGGCATTTCGGCTAGGAACCTGGCCTGGGAGCAAGGCATTCACAATACATAGAACACACAGCCCGTCATGCTTACCCCGTCTCCCCCAGCCCTCTGTTTGAGAGATTGGGTAAGAGGGATAGCATACAGTTAGTTATCGAAACAACTTACACACAAATCCCCTTCGCTATGTCTGTCTGTCCCTCATCGTCCCAGACGAAATACATGCCAGACCCACCTAAGTTACGGTAAGCAGCCTTCGCTCTTTCCCCAGGCTGCAGCGCGCAGCCCCAAGACAGGCAGAGGTCGTATCTAAAGCAGTAACCACAGCTCCTGTGTAATAGTGCAGATTGAGACTAACGGAGGGCGAGTAGCTTTCCCAGCTTCCCAGTCTTTGCCTGGCTCCAAAGCTCTTGTTTTTAAGCGCTTCACTCTCCCGGGAGACTGTGCCCGCACTGTCCTGAGGGCACTGAGTGAGGGACCTGGGTCGCTTATGAGACTCTGACCTCAAACGGCCTCTTCCCATCCGGAGCCCCCAGAATCCTGAACGAGTCTTCCCTGCTCCTGTTGCCAAAGGCCTCAGCAGACACCACCACCAACCTTAACACATAACGATTTTCTACATTTCTGAATTTTCTGATTTCTCTTCTTTTTAAAAAAAAATAATTTTTTATTGATTTTTTACAGAGAGGAAGGGAGAGGGATAGAGAGTCAGAAACATCGATGAGAGAGAAACATCGATCAGCTGCCTCCTGCACACCCCGCACTGAGGATGTGCCCGCAGCCACGGTACATGCCCTTGACCGGAATCGAACCTGGGACCCCTCAGTCCGCAGGCCGACGCTCTATCCACTGAGCCAGACTGGTTAGAGCCGATTTCTCTTCTTAAAGATTGCCTATTCCCAACCAACTAAACTAACTTACCCAACCAAATTTCACCTTTCAAGTGGTCAAAACATCTGGATAAAGGACTACTTTTTTTTTTCTGACGGAAACCAACTCAAGAAGAACAAAAATGGAAGTTCTCCTTAATTCTCTTTTCCTAAGGAAATGTTCGGAGGGTTGACGCGAACCCACGGAACAAGCGGAAATGAAGAGAGCCCCTCTCTAAGTGATGCCCACCATTCTCCCCTGACCCATGAGCGAAATTCCCACCCACTCTGGCAGGTCTCGGGGGCGCCCTCAGCCACCACCTGCCACTTGTCTGGTGACCACGCTTGTCCTGAGGGGTCTTGAAACTCTCCGGACAGCCCGGTCCAGGACGCTTTCCATCTCCCAGCTCTCGGCTCTGTCTCGTCAAAAGCAGCCTCGGTGGCGAGCCGAGCTCCCCGCTCCATCACACGAGCAGAAACCAAACCCCGGGGGCCGGCCTCTGCGGTCGGCCCGCATCGCTGATGCCGCTCGTGGTGCGCGTGGTTCCGTTTCGGCGCCTGGCGCTCGGGTTTCCCCACCCTCTGGCGTGTCCGGAACCCACACGCTTTCTCTCCGCAGGCTTGTTTAGGGCGACGCTGTGCCAGCCTGTGCCTGCTGTGCGGCACAGGGGAGGGGCAGCCCCCACACAGCTGGCTGGGGAGCAGTCTCTGCCCGGGCCGGTCTGGCTCAGTGGTCAGTGGGGCCCGTGAACCAAAGGGTCCTGGGCTCCGATTCCCAGTCAAGGGCACTCCCTCGTTGGCAGGTCCGTTCCCCGCTCAGTTTGGAGGCATGTGGGGGAGGCAACCAAGGTATGCTTCATCTCCTCCCCCCCACCCCCTTTCCAAAAATGAATGGGGGGGGAATGTCCTTGAGTGAGGATTTTTTCTTTTATAAATTTCCCCCCTTGATTTCGGAGAGAAAGGGAGAAGGAGAGAGAGAAACATCAAGGATGAGACCCCTGATCGGCTGCTCCTGCCGCCCCTCTCCTGCTGCGGGCGGAGCCGCACCCCAGGCCTGTGCCCGGGACCGGAGCCAAGCCCGGGACACTGCCGTCCACTGCCGGCCGCTCGCTCTCTCCGTTGAGCAAAACCGGCCAGGGCTGGAAAGGCAGTCTCCGGTGGACCAGATCCGAGGGAACAGGCAAGTCCCAGCGGAAGGGCGGCAGCCCGCTTGGGGGCTGACCTGCTGGCAGTGTCTCCTCAGCACCGGCGGCTCTCTCCTTCCCGACCACTCATTTTCTAGGCAGATCTAACTTGTATCAATAGCCAAAAAAGCAGCCTTTCTTGAGTCCATGCTTTTGGAGGAGAGACCTTTTCGTGCTTTGTTTGACAAGAGTTTTGAAAGGTGTGAGCGGGGAGAGGAGACGCGCTGGGCCGGGGGAAGGTGGGAATGGGGGGAATGGGGGGGAAGGGGGGAATGGGGGGAATGGGGGGGATGGGGGGAAGGGGGGAATGGGGGAATGGGGGGGAAGGGGGGAATGGGGGGGATGGGGGGGAAGGGGGGAATGGCGAGCACGTTTCCTCTCCACACGAGCCCATCACCGGCTGGGACCCCGCGAGAGACATGCCCGGCCCAGCAAGTGGCCAACTGGAGGCCCCGTGGCCTGTTTCCAACAGGAACAACAGCCCCCCTAGAACCTCAGGTTACTCTTACTTCTTTTGTTATTATTTCCGTCAGCCTCAGTTACATGGAGGCAGTCCAGGCACTAAAGATGACAGGTTTGACAGCTAACTCTTCAAGGTTCTATGCCCCATGGCGGAAGGTGCCTCCATATTCTCTCCACCTCTCTCCCCCTCTTCTTTTCCCTTCATCCACCCTCTCCCTCTTCATTTCCTGTTCACCCAGGGCCTCTGGCTGTTTTGCCTTCCAATGGAAGGGCCCTGGGAAGGTCTGCGCCCCGAGGCCACTCCACCACTTGGGCAGGTGAGGACGTGGGGACTGCTGGGGGGCTGGGGTCTCAGGGACCCGGGAAAGAAAGCCCTCCTCCCTCCTCGGAGACCCAGGCCTGCGGATGTTCCAGGCAGGGACTTATTCAAAGGAGGGAGGCTGCGGCCGCCAGACCAGGCAGGATTGTGGGGCTGGGGCTGGGCTGGGGCTGGAGCTGGGGGTGAGGCTGGGGCTGGGGGTGAGGCTGGGGCTGGGGCTGGGGCTGGGGGTGAGGCTGGAGCTGGGGGTGAGGCTGGAGCTGGGGGTGAGGCTGGGGCTGGGGTTGGGGCTGGGGGTGAGGCTGGAGCCGGGCTGGGGCTGGGGCTGGGGCTGGGGCTGGGGCTGGGGCTGGGGCTGGGGCTGGGGCTAGGGCTGGGCTGGGGCTGGGGCTGGGGCTGGGGCTGGGGCTGGGGCTGGGGCTGGGGCTGGGGCTGGGCTGGGGCTGGGGCTGGGGCGGCCCGGCTGGTCTCCAGGAAGAGGCGCCGCGACTCTCTCTGCGTTTTGAAAAGGGGAAGGGAAGGCAGGCAAAGTCCGAAAGCAAAAATAGCCTCGGCCTGGGCTGAGTCTACCGCGGGTCTTCTCAACCGGGTGCCGCGACCCCTGGGCAGCGGCTTCTTTTAAAAGGGAAGCGGGAAATCCTCCCCCGCCCCCCCCCCCCCCCCGCGTCTGGAATTTCCAGCCGGGGACCAGCGCCTCGGATTCCCGGCGCCCCTGCCACCCCGCCCCCCCCCCCCCCCCCCCCCCCCCCCCCGGCTCCCCATCCCCAACCCGGGCGGCACTCTCTGGAAGGCATTAGCCACGTTTTCAGATCCTTCCAGCGGACGCAGGGCGGACGGACTGAACGTAAATTCTAAAAGCTGGCGAAACGCGTGCTCCCCAAATGCCCCGGCTCAGCCTGTTCTGAGGACACCAGCGCCGCTCCCGGCCCCACACTCCGGTGGCCCCTGTGAGCGCCCCGTGGCTTCCACACCCGCCCGGAACCCCCCGCACCGTCCCCAGACTGTCCGCCCTGCCTCTTTGTCCACCAGCTACTCCACGCTGGAGTCCAGAACGCATGAATTCAAAAAAAAGCCTTAAAAGTGCCCAAACACATCAAATAGATTCAGATGACATATATTAAGGTAATTTTAAAAGATTAGAGGCTCAGACCTCTGAATCAAAATTCTCCCATCGGCTAACGTCATGTATTTCATCTCTAAAACATAATTAGGAGAATGGTTTGCTCCTTTCCCACCAAAAGCTGTGCCGCCGAAACTTTACATCGGGCAGAGTTAACTATACTTTGAATAAATTAGTGATGGGAATTACAATTCTTCCCCCTCCTTTCCTCAAAAGTCCTCCCATCTGGGAAACCACTGGAATAAAATTTCATCTTTCTCCTTTGAATCAGAAAGTAAAGGAAACGTATAACTCTTTCAAAGGATAGTCAGCCAAACACCAGGATCCTCAGGAAAGTCATCTTGAAATACTGAGAACTTAAATAGCCAGTTAAGGACTTCTCTGGCAGTGAAGGAAATTTAATTTTTATGAATTTGCTAAGTTTGCTTTCTAGGTGGAAATAAAAATGGCGAGGGTAAATTGTTTTCCACCTTCCCTCCAAATAATGCAGAAAAATTGTTTTTAAATCAACCATTTTAAAACTTATTTATTAAAGCCCCCCAAAACTTCACAAACCCTCTTTACTGAAAGTGCCATCAACTGTTTCTACTTGAAACATCCTCCTTGAATACATATTTGTTGAAAGATACACTGACAATTACAATCACTGAAGGAAGAGTACCCTCCCTCTGGGACTTCTTACCTCTTTTTTGCTTTTCAAAAATGACACTGT